>RPOG01000440.1:0-367799 GCA_008086565.1 Thalassoma bifasciatum
GCTGTTAAGGATTGTTAGTACAATTTGCTCTCGAATGTCATCCAGAAGGCACTGATGTTTTAATGACAGGCAGAGCGATGGACCAATCACAACACAGGAAAGCGATGAAACGTTCTGATTGACAGCTGCTGCGACCAATCAGAACGCAGAATCTCGCGTCCGGTTTCCTCTGCGAGCTCGACAGGCGGAGGGGGGGTGGGGGTCAAAGATACGCAGAGAAACGGGCTGCTGGTGGCGAAGATGGCGGATGGGGACAGTGGTAGTGAGCGCGGTGGCAGCAGCGGTGGCGGAGGGGGTGGAGGAGGCGGCGGGTTTCAGCATTACCAACGGGAACCGGAGACCCAAGAGCTGGCCTCGAAGCGGTTGGACATTCAGAACAAACGCTTCTACCTTGACGTGAAGCAGAACGCCAAAGGCCGGTTCATCAAAATCGCCGAGGTCGGCGCCGGGGGCTCTAAAAGTCGGCTGACCCTCTCCATGTCAGTTGCGGCGGAGTTCCGCGACTACCTGGGGGATTTCATAGAGCACTACGCCCAGCTTGGGCCTAGCACCCCGGAGCAGATCGCTCAGTCTTCCGGTGGGGATGACACCGGGCCTAGGCGGGCCTTGAAGAGCGAGTTCCTGGTGCGTGAGAACCGCAAATACTACCTCGACCTGAAGGAGAACCAGCGGGGTCGGTTTCTCCGGATCCGTCAGACCGTCAACCGAGGCCCCGGCTTCGGTGTCGGAGTGGGTGGCATCCCCGGGGCTGGCCTGCAGGCCGGGCAGACCATTGCACTCCCTGCCCAGGGCTTAATAGAGTTCCGTGATGCCTTGGCTAAGTTGATAGACGACTACGGGGGTGATGAGGAGGATCTGGCCGGTGGCGGAGGAGCCGGGGGCTACAGCGAGCTCCCGGAGGGCACCTCGATTATGGTGGACTCTAAACGGTTCTTCTTCGACGTGGGATCCAACAAGTACGGAGTTTTCTTGCGGGTGAGCGAAGTGAAGCCCAGTTACAGAAACTCTATAACAATCCCCTTCAAGGCGTGGAGCAAGTTTGGAGGAGCGTTCAGCCGCTACGCCGAGGAGATGAAGGAGATCCAGGAGCGGCACCGGGATAAGATGTACGAGAGGAGAGCCGGAGAGGAGTCTGAGGGCGACGACGTGGACGACGATTGATGGACGGAGAGCTGGCTGCTGACAACACGATGCAAAGCCTGGCTATAAACAGAAACAGAGAGAGGAACGACTATTCTGTGCATGACGAATCGAACTTTAAAATGCTAAAACAACGGAGTAAAAAACATAGTATATTTGACTGAGAAATTACTGTCTATATAAGAGAATCATGTTCTAAAGTTTAGGTGGATGTTATAGATAAAAAATGAGTGCAGACTGCAGTAGTCAGCTCCTGTATGAGATTCCCCATTGAAATATATATATCTATAAGTATATATCTATATATATAAATATCTATATATAGATATATTGATTGCCTATTTGATAACCTCACACATGTAGCCCAGCAAATTCAGTTTGACAGTGCTCAAGATGCAGCAGTAAGTCACCAGCCCTACTTCCTGGTTGATATCCAATGGTAAGAGCTCACCTGATGCTGACCTGTTGTCCCTGCCGATGACAATTATAAGGAAATGCAAACCGTGTGACATACTCAAAACTAGCAGGTGCAGAGTTGGGAGTGAGACGCAGCGCCTGCATCCCTCACCATGTGGCTGTTTGTGTGTGATTTTTGTCTGAAAAGAAAGGGACGGCGTGGCCTGGACAGAACCACAACACCCAGTGCCACAGTCTCAGCTATAGGGGGCATCCTTGGCATCACAGGACATTCACGCAGCCCAGCGAGGTCCCATAAGGTGATCTGTTACAAGCACACGACTCATTTGGATTATCTGGACGGTCCAAACGAGTCCAAATGACCCTTCCCCTCCTCCTTCTTCTCACTTCCCTCCCTCCTTTGCTCCCTCCTGGGCTTCCCCTCAGGTGCTAACCTCCTGCTCCAATAGCTGACATGTGGTGAGGCCTGCTCACACGTGGCTTCTTTTGTCTCAGGGCCCACGAGTCCAATATATTTTAGGAAACGTCAGCATTACCTGTGCCTGTGCATCATCTCCAAGAGGTTCCGGGTGCAGATCCAGGTGCTGCACTTGAGACGTTTGTGGCAACTGATGATGTCTCATAAGATGCAGGCCTACTTCTGAACCCTGTGACCTTTTTTTTTAAATGTCAAAAGAGGACACTGTGAGCTCGGGCTTTTAGCACTTGTCATGGTTTCTGAGTTAAAGCTTAATATTGCCAGGCTTGAGCTACAGTCTCAAGGGATTTGACCTTGTGGACTTACTTAGGGTGCGCCATTTGGATCCTTTAATCTTGAACTCAGACCACAAACGACTGAAGCAACATTCAGTCTGATTGTAAGAAAAATTAGGTGCTTTTGGAAAACAAAACCTTCAGTTGGGTGCTGTTCCTAAAGAGAGAGAAAAAGAAAAATATATACTGGAAAAGAGATTTACTTACTAAAAAGATCAAATATAGATAGAATTATTTTTCAAAAGAGATATATTGAAATATGTCTTAGAAATATAAGACATTTATTAGATAATGCTGCCTAAAGTGGCTTATTTAAAACACTAAACTTTGGATGCAATTGTCCAGGGTGATATTTCATACCTGCTTTTTCCTAACATTTCTTTTATTCCTTAGAGGAAATTTAAAAAAAAGAGTACAACAAATTGATAACACAGTATGTTATAGCAATTTCTAGCAACGACTTCATTGAAGTAGTTTGTCAGCAAACACTCAGCACTCCAGTTCACTTTACATAGCATCGAGTTGTTCCCTCGTTTCAGTCCGCCTGTTTAACCATGTTTTGTCACTAATTGGCTCTCCATCAGTTGCCATACGACGCAAAGAAAACCGACAGTCATCAACATTTTGTCTTTAGTGCTCCTTTTCAAAAATATGATCATTTTTGCATGCCTGCTCTCCCGCGGAGCTGCCTTGTGTTCTTTTATTTTGCATACTCTGATTGCTGTATGATGGTATTTATCCATATTTGAGAGCGGTTTCAAGTTTTCTTTCTTGCAATGAAAAAAAAAAAGTTTACTTCTCAACATACTAAAAAAAAAAAAAAGCCACAAAGTTCCCTCTGTGCTTCAGGGAACGTCACTTTTCATCGTCCCACTTCCTTTGGTGTGTAAACCTCTCGTTGAATTTTACTTTACCCACTTCAACACAACTAACGCAGAAATGCCATGAGAAAAAACATGAAACACCTGGGAGCAATAGTTTTGTTTTCTTTTCTATTGATATAAATATACTATATATAATATTACACATGAGATTGAACTACATCCTTCTTCCTGTACTGTGTTACGTGAAATGGCAGCTGTTTCAGTCGTGTGTTCTGCTGTAATATTCTACCGAGTTCCTTTCAACGAGAAATAAAAAAGGTTTTTGCTCAGGAGAGGTGTTGGTCTTTTTCTCTCCTCATACCAGGAGGTTATCACTTAGTCTTCACAGGGTCAAATCATGAAAAGTTTTATAAAATTGGTGTATTCAGATCGGATATTCATTTGAAGGTTGTTTTGTTTGTAGGTAGATGAATCATTTGTCTGTAAAATGTCAAAGCAATCATGATTCACAGAGTCTGAGAAGGCTCTTTAACTCAATTTTTGAATTTATCACAAATGAAATCACAAATTATACACATTGATTTTACCTCAAGACCCCCAGTGTCAAAGGACAAAGACAGGAAGCATTAAAGCCTGGTTTGGGAATTTCTCAAAAAAAAAATAAAAAGACTCATCCATTTTTTTTCTTCTGGTTTACTTCAAGCTGAGGATTTTAAATAATTTCCAGGTAATTTTACTTTCACTTTTTTCACCAAAATGTTTTTCAACTCACGTTTCCCAGTGATATCAGTAGAAGGATCGTGTCATAACTTAGTTGTGTGTTTTCAAATTTAAGCAGAAGTATCAATACAATAACTGAAAGCACTCTGTCACAGTTTGAGGCTTGACAGTCAAGCATTAGATTGGATTATAGAAGTATGACCGGGAACATGAGGAGTTCACCACTAAAGGCAGTGTGCTCTCACTCTAACAATCCACCAGGTGCAAAAACTTCAGCGTTTTTGAGTCGCAGCAGTGCAAGTTTTGACAACTTTATATGCAGTTTCAGTCAGGTGTTCCCAAAAATTTTCATCCTATAATGTTACCAGAGATCAGTGACCCCTGCCATGGAAATACACCAATAGGCCGATCCAATAGCAGACAAAAAAAAGAACCTAAAAGAAACCGGTAACACTTTAGATTAGGGAACACATATTCATTTATTTATAGTCAATAAGTTATAATTATGAGTTAATATGTGGAACAGTCTGAATTCATGGCGCAATAGAGGTAGAATAAGGGGTTGATGCGTGATTAATAAATACGAATTAGGGGCTAGTAAGCTACTTATATGCATGTTAATAAGCACCTAATTAATGGTGAATATGTGTTCCCTAATCCAAAGTGTTACCAAGAAACCATGTGCTTAATTTAGCTGATTGATATAAATTAGACTCTTTATGCACACATATTTCTGTCTTTCCTAAGTTAATCTGCCTCCACTGATACCGTAAGGTTTTTCAGAAATGAAATGTAGAAAACAGTCTAAACATTTTCTTTTTTTAATGCTTTTCAACATAATTGAATCTCTATTTTGTTAATGGTTTTATGATAATGGATGGAATATGCAATTGTGTGGTGTAAACCTCATTGTAAGGGGAGATATTAAAATCTGAGAGGCTTGTGATGAGAAAAGAGTGAAGGACGTTTCAGTCTGATATCTGATCTCAAGATGGCGCCAAATGTCTTCTCTTTACTGGACCTTTAAACACTTTAGCCTTGAATCACTTGTTGTATACCTGATAATGGGTTGCATTTACAAGCTTCTCGTGTGCTTTTTTGGATTTCCGTTCTCAATTTGTAAATCTGGAACCAAACATAGATGATGCTAGTCTTACATTATCACTTTCATAAAAGAAACTTACATGTCAGGAAAGTAAACCTCACATTGTCATATTTTGAATGAGTGATAGCATCTGATGGTGTCACTGTTTTGATTAAAGGTGTGACCTTGAAATCACCTGCTGTAATCTTTTGCATCTCTTCAGTCAAAACATTACGTGTAAAAGTTTAATGTGGTTGCAGAGTCAAACAGAGATGGGACCAGTGGGAAAGTAAGCAGGTGCATCCATCTTAAACTGATGCGAAAGTATCAACCACCAGGAGTGTTGTGTATTAAATATGTACACATTACAATTATCCCTATTACATAACGTAACGAAAAATTCATAACACTGATTTAAGTTTTCTCTTTATCTTATTTTGCTGAATGCTGAGTACACATTCTGCTTGCAAGACAAACATCGAAACTTTTGGAAGGTCAACTGGACATCTGCACGAAGTATCAGTTTCTGTTGTTCTATTCAATATCTCCCAGAATGATTTGTTTGAAGGATATCACACTGTAGGAATGGTTTAATCAAATGCCCAGGTCAGTAGAAAGGAGTGAACCGGGCTGAAGAATCCTCCCCTTAGACAGATAAAAGACAGTGTTTTAGCTCGAACTATTCATTCCATTTCCTGCAGATTCGCTCTCTGTTAGATCATTGAATCCTCTGCAGCAACAAAACAAATCTTGAAAAGACTTTTCAACTCAAGAATCATCGTTTCACTCTCATCAGTCTGATCTAAAAAAATCTTTTCCACCACACATAGACTGTGATTTCTCTTTCTGAAATTTAAAGGAATGGAGTGCTCCAATCAATGCAATGTCAATCACTCACCATAGGAGGGCGACTCTGTGCATTTTCTGATTTTATTTAAGGACAAGAACATTACCAGGGTTTGAGGATGTCTCACCTGGTTGAACATTTTGAGCCTTGTCATGAAAAAGTCAAGTTCTTTTTTTTTCCATTTGTAACCTTCTAAAACAAAAACAACCAAAATTTCAAAAATACAAAAAAGCTGTTACAAGTTACAATTGATGGCAAATACCAGATTTCTAAATGGAAAAAGCTCTCAGTGTCCTAGAACAGCTTTAAATAACTACAAGTCAGATTTCACAAGACTTTGTTATATAAATATATAATGTCTGAAGCTGCCAGATGTAGTGGAGATGAGGAGTTACTTTCTACTTCTTAGAGAACACATGCAAACGTAACTTGAAACAAACTACATATGATGCTTTTAAAACTGATTCACCACATAAGCTAATTAATCATGACCTGATTTATTTGAGAAATGTAGCTATACTGCACTGATATTTTGAAAGGCAAGGGCAAAAGAAAAACAAAGAACATTCAACGTGTTTGGCTTCCAGGAGGGCCCTTAAGCATGTGATTTGGGTCCATAGAGGATACTTTAGCATCCAAAGGGTGAGCACTTAAGGGTAGGGTCTGCAGGGTTTTCCTAAAAATGTCAATTTACGGACATAATCTCAATCATATGGGCCTCTATATTTGTGTACCTATATCAGTATCTGCAACAACCCCCTCTTCTGTCTGTTACATTGATATTTTGGTTGAATAACAAAATATTTTCAGGATGCCTCATTTACCTGCAGGAACAGAAGGTCAGGTGTGCAACTCTTGAGTCTCTCCAACATGGAAACACAATGCTGCAGGTGCTCGCTGGGCTGATGAGTGTGTTCACGTAGCTACAGTCAGAGGCAGTGGGCATGCGTTGCCGCTGACACTGAGGAGCCCAGTTTGGATGTTGTGTTCAAAAACAGTAATGAAAAATACCTGCAGACCCTGCCTTTAAGCGTGTGTGCTGACTCCAAGGAGAGCAGTTTATTACAGTTGTGCCTAAAAGTTTACACCCCCTCCAGCAGAATTTTCTGATTTTTTGGGCTTTTTTCAGAAAATGTGAATGGTAACACAAAACCCTTTCTTTCACTCATGGTTAGAGGTTGGGTGAAGACATTTTTTAACAAACAACTGTGTTTACTCTTTCTAAATCATAATGACAACAGAAACTCCAAAATTGACCCTGTTCAATTTTTTATACACACACACACTGATTATAAGCAAATAGATCACAGGTGAGGATGGTTACCTTTAGTAGACATTCAAACACATTTGTGTTCACTTTTGTGCATTTATCAGGCCAAAACCACCAGAGTTGTGTAAACTTCTTATCAGGGTCATTTTTGAGGTTTCTGTTGTCAATATGATTCAAAAAGAGTTGACTATATATTTTTTTAATAAATGTTTTCACCCAACCACTAACTATGAGTGATAGAAAGGATGTTGTGTTATCATTCATATATTCTGAGAAAAGGCCAAAATATCAGAAATTCTGCTGGAGGGTGTAAACTTTCGTGCAAAACTGTATGTTTCAACCATCCAAAGAGGCAGATAAGCGTGGTTCACCAACCAAGAGAGCACTGTGTTTTAGCCCCCAAAGAAGCCCACTTAAAGCAAGTTTGGTACCAAGGAGGACACTTTGATCAGAATTTTGTCTCCTGAGTGGACACATTATCACATTTTGGCTCATGAGCACTGAACCTGGGGGGACAAAGCCTTCTCTGTTGCCGCTCTCTCTCTCTCTTTAGAATCGCTCCCAAAACATAACTGACACTGCTGACCCCACTGCCTTCAAGACCAGATTTAAAATACACCTCTTTTCCCACACTTCTTTAACTTATAAATACTTATAATTACTCTGCAATTTTGAGTAGCACATCCCATTACAACCCTTTTAAACCTTGCTTGCTACATTCATTTTTTTTAATGTACAGGGTGTCCATTAAGTCTCTTTAAAACTTGTAAAATGTACAACAAAGAGAGTTGATACGATTTCTTAAGTACTTTAGCACACGTTTGGCTCCTATGAGCACACTTTCGTGCACATATTTTTCCTAAAGAGTGCACTTCAACATGTGTTTTTTTTTTGAGAAATTCCCAAACACCCCCTTCATGCACACCACTGTCTCTAACCATAAACACCTGAAAGGTCAGTGCAGTGTTACTCCACAGTCTACTTCAACAATCTCAAATTAATCATACGACTGAAATGTTTCTTGACATGTTGATTCATACATTCAGGAAACACAGTTGACGACAAAACCGAGTAACAGCCGCTGTGTTCAGGCCAACACAGCGGAGGTCACCAGGGCAGAGGCTGAATATGGAGGTGGGTGGTTGTGTGTTTTTTTTTTCCAACGGTTTTGGAAGTGGTGAAATCCACAGACGGGGAGACAAGAATGATTCTTGAAAAGGAAAAAAACAGAAGTCTGCTGCTCTTCCTCTGCTGGATGCTGACACAATCAAACCGGTAGAACCAAATTTCTTGTATTTTTCTGAAGGAAGCCATGGAGATCATGGTTGTAGATACATTTGACTCTTGCAGACAACTGCCTTTTGACCCAGTTTTTCTTACTTTCTCTTTCTTCACTATTTTAACAAATCGTGGCACCACTCTGAGAATGATGCTGAGTTGACTCCTCAGCCAAGCCTCATGAATCAGCCTAGTTGTTTGACACATGAACTCGCAGATTGTTCATTCTCATGAAATCCATAAAACTGCCCCTGGATTACAAAACCCTCTCTGACCAATGACAGATGAGGATCATGAAGAGGGCATGACGGGGCCAATGTGTACGTGTTTGCATGAGAGACCAGCTCAACGCGTGAAACCACACTGAGCCATTTGAGGAACTTTCTGTGTGTCATCAAATGGACCAATGGTCATATTTCCACTCAAAACAGGAGGACATAGGCTGTTTTCCAAACCGCCTACTACATACTACATACTACAGTAGTAGGTCGTAGGCACTGCCAGGTAGACTGATCTGTTGCATACTGAGAAATTTTCTCCGATCAGTAGGTCATCCGGGAACTTGTAGTACACTACAGATCTCGCAAGTTTTCGCATACTGTCTACTAAATACTGAATTTCAGCCGTAGTAGTAGGCATCGCTAGTGTAGTAGGCGGTTTGGAAAACAGTCATATATTAAGTAGAAGATGGAAAGTTACAAAGTCCCTTTTAAATAGTGTCAATAGTGTCATCCCACCTGATGTAAGTCAAGCATCTGGATGTTGTGAATTTACTTTGTCACCGGCTCAATCCTAGTGTGGGTTCAATTAATCCATTCAAAATGCCATCAAATGGTAAACCTCCTTTACGCTAACAGGCTGGCAGACACATTGCACACATAGACTCTATAATAAATGGACGCTGTCTCCGTGATATCGCCCTGTCCCTGAAGCCAGGTTTTTGAGCAATATTGCTGGGACAGCTATTGGGCGCCCGTCAGTTACGTCATCAGAGCGGTCACTCAAAGGACAGTGGTTTCAAGCACTTCCACATTGGCTCATATTTTCTGACTGGAGGTTGCTGCTTGGTTGCACCTCCCTTTTATGGCGTCATATTTGTTTTATGGCCTTTGTCTTTTCCCAGATACATCAAAAATGTTTTATTATCTATCAACCAAAATTCCAACCTCATAATTATCGGTCCCAAATTTCACTCTTACATTCAATAAGTCAACCCTATCTCCCTCACCTCACACCTGTTACCTTGGTATAATTGACAACAATCTTTCTTTTCATCACCATGTCACCTGGCTCTCTAGAAAGGCCTTCTTCCACTTCAAAAACATCCATTTTATTATTTTCTCTCTGCTGCTGAAACACTTAGTCATGCATTCATCACTTCCTGTGATTACTGTAACAGCATCCGCTATGGTCCTTTTTTAAAAGTCCTCTATAAACTTCAACACATTCACTCTGCTGCACCTGCTCCCGTGACCATAACACCCCCCATCCCCTATTGCATACAGTTTAAAATCCCCCTCTTCACCCTCAATACTCCAGGCCCCTATCTCTCTCACTGACCTCCTCCACCATCACGCTCCTTCCTGTAACCCACATGTCTCACTCATCAACCTACTCTCTCCACCTCCCAGAACCAAGCCTTAAGGGAAAGGGCTTTCTCCATAGCCGCTCCCTCCCTCTTACTTCCCGCTCACATTCAAAACTCCTCTGACTCATAAACTTCAAATCTCTTAAAAACACACAATATAAAGTTACATTTCAATCTGCTCCGAATCTTGGGCCGACCCTCTGAACGCGGAGCAGAACTCCAGACTCATTAGACCAGGAAACATTTGGATTGAAGCCTTAGTTTATTGTTTTTAGCTGACATGAGGTTCTCCTGGTGTGGTCTTTTACTGCTGTAGCCTATCTTCTCAATCAGTATCAGAAAAAACATCATTTTTCTTCGAGGGGCAATCAGAGAAGCTAGGAGTGGCACATTAGAAAGAGCAAAACAAGAAGTACACAAATAGAAGACACACTGTAAAATGTAATAGTAAATCTTACTGAATTTTTTTTTAAATGACCGTAAATTATTTTAGCTCACTCTGTTGAGTGTACTCACTTAAACTTAGTAAAGACAACTTTCTTTTTTTGACTTTACTTGAAAAATTTAGGATACCGATTGGCTCAAAATTTCCAAGTAAAGTTGACCATAAATTTCAAGTTGTTAAAGCTGAAACAAACTAAGCTCTGACAACTCATGTCATGGCAGTAACCTATCAAATAAGTTGATAACCAAACTCAGTAACCATGAGTGAGGGGGGCACACAGTGGACATGAGACCCTGCTGTACACGGGTGAATAACACACGAGCCGCCTATGCTCAGTGGCGTTGACTGGCTGTTCATGCTCCATGGTGTAGACTCGACGTCCCCTGCCCTCCTCACTCATGGTCAACCTGAGTAATGATTTTGCATATATAAGTTACTATAATACAAAGTCATGAGCACAAAATAACCCAACCCAAAAGACAAACTAAACCCAAAAGCTACACAAAATAATCCCGAACCCAAAGAAATAATGCACAAAACCAGATTAACACAATCAAACTTTTAAAATGTTGAGATTAATTTCTGTTAAGACTTGTGGGGAGGTCGGAGACCTCTAACGGGGATGCGTGGGGACTGGCGGGTGACTGCCAGAAACAAATGGCCCCAACAACACCCTTCACAGACCACAGCAGAGTAGAGCAGCCCCACACTAAGCGGAGTAAACACAAACAGAGCAGCCCAAAACTTCCTTTTGTTTAGATCTTTGGTACAGTTATCCTTTTGTTTATATCACCTCCATAGCTCTTTTTGGTTAAATTAGCTTCACCCTTATGTTGGTTTGTTCTTTTTTTTGGTGAGCATTTCTTTTGTTTTGATTGTTTAATTTTGTTATTCTGTGTTTGGGGTTTCGTTGGAGTATTTTTGCTGATTTGGGATTAAGTTTTGTTATTATATTTAGGAATTAGTTTCTTTTTCATCTTTTGTTGCATTTATTATCCTTTTCCTTGGTTTATTCAGTCCCCTAATTGTTTTTCCTTTGTTTCAGCTGCTGAGGGCCAGTGGTGGTGAAGCTGGTGCCAGATGGTGGGATCCCCCCCTTTTGGTGTGCTGTGTGTTCCCGGGTTTTGGTTTGTTCACTACCCTGTGTGTCTTGCGTATTAAACTGTGAATTCCCTGGGTGAAACTCCCAGGGTGGCGTTGTTTGGCAACACATAACTTTGTATTGACTTTGGTTCATGTAAATATCAGATGTGCTAAAACAAAAACAAATTTGTGACGCAACCACTTAGCCCTCACCACACAAGGCCTAAGTCAAACAAAGAAATAGACTGAAAAAACCCCCCAAAAACATGCTTATAAAGTTCCCTGTCAGTCTGAACCACACACAAACCTTTTCCCGGCAGATATCAAAGAAGCTTTATCAGGAAAAGTTCTGTTCCAGTTTTTTTTTTACATCCTCTGATCTGATGTTCCTGTCAATTAAAGCCAAATACAGCATGTTTTTGATCTGTACAGGAAATGATTAAATGTACAAATAAACATAAGTCCTCTTCATGAAAAAACTCATGTCAACAAAGTTAAAAGATAGGATGAACAGGAATGTCACTGAAATGATTTACAGGAAAGAACGGAGACTTTCAAACATGGGCCTAGTCAGTACATCACCTCTGAGCTGCTTGATGAACCAGGAAATGATCATGTAAAGTGTGAGGACAGAAGCTCACACTCCTGCTGTGTTTGTTGTTGATGGAATCCACAGTCAAAAAAAAGGGAGGAAAGAGAGGATGGTGCAAAGACAGTGAGGAGATGCATTGATGAAATCCAGACCTGGACAGCCCAGGGGTCCACATCAGAGCATGTATACTTTAGTCATGAACAGGGGGCTTCTGCACTATTTTTAGCCCCTGTTGCCATGTGTGAGAAACATCCTCTGCAGCACACTCCAACAAATTACATTTTCTACATGCATGGCACGTCATCCTAATCCCATGCATGAATGGAGGGAGAAGTAATCTGGATTCGCTCAGAGTCGAAGTACGCACCCACAAATCACACTGGTTTCATTGTGTTTCTGTAAATGTATCATCAAGTCCCCCTGCTCCTCTTTCCCACAGTCAGACTTGGCTTTCATGCAGGAATTCCAGACATTTTTCAAATGATTTCAGCTTCTGCGGGTCCAGATTATTCCAGGAATTGTTTTACCTACAGCTTCCAGTGGCGTGAAAATTTGTCAGAGACTGAGATGAGACCAAAATTTTTGAGAGTCAAGACCATTAAAATCAATTCTAAAAACCGTCACAAGTTTGAACAGTTAATTAGCATTTTCTCTTTAATCTAGTTTTCTTTAGTGAGTAAATTTGACAGACAGAACGAGGTGTCTGCAAGTCTTTCAAAGCACAACATGCAAAATTCTTAAACCTTCACAAATTTGTTTTTGCAAAAAAAAAAAAAAACCTTGAATTCATTTACAGGCCACTGATTGGAATATTTGAAAATGAGATGTTTATTCATCAGGTGAATGAAGCCTAAAATAAGTATTCACAGGTTTTCTGAATAGAAATAAGGTGGCTTGATGTCCGTGTTTTTACAGGCGTCTGACACAAAAGGCACTGGAAAAGATTTCCAATGAAGCAGAACAATCAGTGAGCTTACGGTAAATGTTTAAAGTCAACTATAACACTAACAAATCAGCGTATCGAGTGGTCGCTGTGATAGGAGCCTAACTCAGAAAGGCTAAGGCATTGCTGCTGTGACTGTGAATTTCTACATAAAGTACATCTGGATAAAGTACGTCTTATCTTATCTTATCTTATCTTGGCATAGTTTCTCCTTTTTCATTCGGCTTTTCTTTCATGCAGTCAAGGTTTTATTGCACAATCTTGCCCATTCATGATCCTAAAAAAAAATAAACAAAATTTTGAAGAATGTCACACTTTGAATACAAAATAACAAGTAAAATCATAAATCTTTATGTTTTTACTGTAACTCAGCACCTACCCACTTCGATTCGGGTGTGCGTGTTTTCCGATTCTTGTGCAAAATAAACAAGCATCTTCAAAACTCTGTCACTTTCTTTTCTTATACCCATCATGCCCTCAATGATTCATCATATTGCTCTACCTCTGTAGATAGTGTGGCATCGTCTGCATACTTCTGGCCTGTCATACTCATCGAACCATTTAAACTCAAGCGCACCTTGAGTTCCTGGATTTCCACTATACCTTCATGACTCAGTGTTTTTGTCTGTGTCACTCCTCCTGAGCGGGTTGGGTCTTGGTTCAGAACATTATCTGGAAAACAACATCACATATTTTTGTGGGCACCCAAACTTGTGCAAGTACCTTTTGGCTGCTCTCAGTGTCTGACAAGCTGTAATTAGTTTTTAAATCTGACTGAGCCAGATTTCCTTTTTATAACAAAGGCTCCATTTGAAAGGTCAAATGAGGAATGAAAAGGAAATGAGTGAAAAAAGGCTATCGAAAAAGAGCAAAAGCACCACGATAACAGTGACCTAGACCAGAATTCCAAAAAGAAAATCACGGGTAGCTGAGAAGTTGACGTGCTTTTTACCAGCACGCACAGCTTTCATCTTGCTACAGTTAAATTGAATCATCAACGAAGTTTCCAAGAATGCACTGTCACAAACAACTCTAGCAAAGTGGACAATAAATCACAGTGACATTCAATGTGTGGTTCAACTTGAACCTGCAGCCGTTAGCTTGATTTTTTTTTAATCCAGTTTCCTTCGCTGTCCTCTCTCAAACCTGCTAAAAAAGGCTCCTGAGAGTTCAGATATAAAAATGAACCCCAGATGTTACAATGGAGGATGAAGCAAAACAAAAAAACAAAAAGGGAAAAAAAGGGAAAAGAAAAAAAAAGTTATTTGAAAGATTGATCTCACAAATGTACAATAATAATCTTGATGTTCATGAGAATCCCAAAACACACACCGAAGTGCCCTTTTGAAGTGAAAACACATGTTAAAACGCCTTTTTGGGAGCCAAAAATCAATGGAGTACTTTTTCAGGAGCCAAAACAATTTCCGAATTGCCCTCCTGGTTTGCAAACCACATCAATCTGCCCCTTTTGTTGGTTTAAACATGAGAAACTGCTCTCCTTGGACCTTGAACACATGCTAAAGTTTCCTCTTGGCATCTAAAATTTGCTCAATTGCCCTCTTGGGAGCCAAAGTGACCTTTTGGAAGCTATTAATCTGTAAAGGGCCCTCTTTGAAGCAAAATGCCTTGGTGCCAAACTTGCACTGAAGTACTTTCTCAGGAGCCAAAACACACTTATGGCCCTTTTCCACTGACCTGTCTTAGCCCTGCTCTACTCGGTTTGTGTTGTGTTTTCACAGGCGTCAGACGCCAGTTTTTAGTACCTGCTCTACCCTGGTTCCAAGCGAGCTAAGCCGATACTAAAAGGTGACATTGACGGAGTGCAGGCCACTCATTGGTCAGAGAATGTCGTCTCCGCAGCTTCACTTTCTGACTCTGTACAAATCACTTACAAGAGGAAAACGAAGTCAGTCAGCGATGGGTTTTTAATGACGTTTAAACCTGGCACAGAACCACACTGAATGAACATAAAATGCCGCCCTTAAATGCACCTTCATGATTCCTAAATAAGTTAAAAGTCCTTTTTAAATGAAAAAGAAGAAGAAGCAAAGATAGTTCGGTGTAAAGAGTCTTTTCGATTAAATCAAAGTTTGTCGGCACAGGAGCGATCTGTCTGCCACAAGAGTCTTTAAGCACCAATGAGTCCATTAATCCACAGGGATCCAAAAAGGAACAACAGTTCAAAGAGGAATGATTGATCAACAAAAAATCTCTGATATACCAGGCCCAAAAATCAAAAATTAAAGCGATCTCACTGGATCCAGGGAAGTTGAGCTGACATCAAGTCAGGGAGCAGCTCCCTCGTTTTCCTCCGCAGCACAAGGCTGTTGTTCACCTCCATTGTCAAGGCGCTCAACATTGAGCCGCTGTATGACTTGAATGAAATCTTTTGAAAGCTTTTTTTTCCTTTAAAGACCACGGTGGCACATATGTTTGTACAAAATTATGTTTGTGTTGTGTTATAGATGACACCCAATTTTGCAAAAGTGCCCTCCTAGGAGTGCAAATGCATGCTGTGTATGCCTTTTTTTCTTTTGGCCCTGCTCAGCAGAATGTCTGCGCACGGCACTGCGTGGGAGAGACAAACATGCGTCAAGAGTGAAATAACATTGTGAATATTCTTGGAACTAAAAATGAGCTTGCTTCCTTTTTTTTTTTTTTTTGCCACGACACCAACAAAAGTGACCAAAAAAGAGACACGCATGCAGGATTCATTTCCATGCAGTCGTCTGCTCTGGCTGCACCTTGAAGGGACTTCTGCTCAGCTCTGCTCTGCTACTCATTGAGAAGAGAAAGCTCAACACGTGTTTTCATGTCTGAGTCCCCAAACTCTGGATTTGTGGCGTATTTTAAGACACAAGAGGGGTCTGAGAACTTTTCTAGGTTGCTGACACTGGAGAAAAGTAGTATGAAAAAAGAAATCTGCTCTCCATATTTTTGCTTCTTAACAAATGTGCACCTTGGAAAGAGTCTTGTCCTCACAACAGTGGGTGAAGGTGCGCATAGGAAACAGTCAATTTCCCAGAAAAACACTGACACACGGTTTCTTGCAAGAGGTGTCACTGTTATTACTTCCAATCTTTCAATGGGGGGGTACTTTGCATTACCTTCTGTATAAACAAACTTGCGTTGGCTTGCGCAAATGTGGTACTTTAGGATAACGCCATCATTTGAGTATTTCACACAATCAGTATCCATGTGACGCTCCTCTGTTTTGCAAGTGATACACTTTACAGGTGCAGCATATACATCTAATACTGGTGAACATTGTTGTTTTACCAGAAGCTGAACCTCCTCCAGAGTGAAATACCAGATGATAAAATTTTACCGCCCTCCTCCCTTCTCCACAGTGGCCACGCAAAGAAAGGTCATCATGTTCAAAGATAATTTGAAGAGAGGAATGCAAAACAAGTCCATGATAAAAATGTTATTAATATCATTCAGGGTCACAGAAGACAGAAGACAGTCTCAAAGCCTGGTTTTACAATTAAACCCAAGCTGTAAACTGCTGGAAAATGTATTGTTAATATTTTTGCTGGTTTTTTTCAGGCATATTTGCCCAACTTATCACTTCTGCCTTTCAAAATAACAGGTTCAGGTCCTTTTTTTTACGTTCTCTTGAGGCTTTGCCTGCAACATCCTTGGAATTTTATGGCAAAAAGACAGGAAAATAAATTACACAAAATGCTTGAAGCTGTCAAAGCCATGAACTGTAGTCTTCAGAATAGCTGCTGTGGGGAAAAGAAAAGAAATAACAGATTTACTCAAGCAACCGTACACAGCAGACACTCAAACTCTAACCTTTTATACTCTTCTTATTTCTAGTCAAAGTAACTTATCCCACTTAAAACAAGACACAGCTACCTAAATAGGAAACATTTCAGTCAGGTATTGGCACTTGTTTCCATAGACTGATCATCTTAAATATCTTGTGAAGTTGGAAAAATCTTATAGCTGTGGATGTGAGGACTGCAAGAGAGGTTTTCATCTAGGAGAAAACCCAGGTATTTATGTGTCACTTCATTTGCCAAAGCAAAACTTTTACAGCTATCTTTCTACGTCCCCTTAAACACAGAGAATTAACTCATCTGAATCTTGTTGGCATTCAGAAAAGTTTATTTGTACAGCATTTAAAGCAGCTTTCAGATATCTGCACTCGGATGAAGTGTCAACCTCATGGAAATAAAAATTTGCATCTTCGACGTTTTCACAGAAGTTTTAAGTGACTTACAGCTCAACCTGCCGGATGTACTCTTTATCACTTCGGTGTGTGGCCTCCTTGACCTGGAGCGTTGCATTTGTCAAGGCTTGCTCTGGAGGGAACGATGCCATTTCCTGCTGCCTGAACAAGAAGAGAAGATATGAGATGAGATAAGATAAGATGTATCATTGATCAATTTATTCTTTTGTTGCCACCATGTGTCATCCAACACTTCAGATATGCCATGAATTTTAACTAAAGGTACATAAAGAGAAGAAACACAGAGCAGGGGAGGAAATGCAGCAGTGGGTCAAGAGTGTTTGTGCAGGGCTCGTGTCTAGAACAGATTGGTACTTGCGCTGCCGTACATCACAATCTGCAGACAGATCTCTTTTTCTGGCTGGAACTGAGTTTCTTGTGAAACAGCCGTAAATAAGTAAATCACTGCAAAACAGCAAGCTTTTACCAACCTGGAAGAAAATGAGCGCCCTCACACCTGCCAGCAAACTCAACTGTACCTTCAATTATATGAACTTACGTATCAGTCCTTAACGTAACAGATGTGTCAAAAAATATTTCTGACTGCGAGAAACAAGCTTAAATGAGTTGCATCCACCAAAACCTTTTCTCAAACCTTGCTGCAGTAAAAACGATGATTGGACCTTAACGGACATAAAAGGCAGAAACTGTGCAGGTCTTGAAGGCTGTGCTTCCGTTACACCTAGAATCACACTAAACCTAAATATTGCAATGAAAAATGCAAGTAAAAACAGCATTTTTTTTGAAAACCTCTGACACATTGATGGAAAGATTTTAGATCTTTAAATAAAGATCTCTAATGAGGTGGATTTTTAGAAGTTTTAATATTGAAGTTTACGGCAAAAGCACTAAAGTGCGATTGGGTCACCTTTTCCACAAAAACACGAACCTCCTCGGTCACGATCCTCCCTCTGTCGTTCATATCTTAATGTCCTGTGCCATCATTTGTTGACAACATCTAACATTACAGGGCAGATGGACCTGCCTGTTTCAAATTCTGAAATTCTGCAAATTCATCTTGCTAAGACCCAATGACAAATGACCTCACTCGGCAGAAAAGTTGTTCAGAGAAGAGCTGCAGGAGCTGCAGGAGCTGTGTACGTGACGTCAGTGGGAAGCACACGAAAGTTCGAAAACAATGGGGCCGTGTCAAGTGGTCGCCGTGGAGACAGCTATAGTAGTTTTATCAGACATAGACTTAATTTCTCCTTCAAAACAATAACAGAGAACATCACTTAAAGTCTTTCTGACAGGAAACAATCTTTTTGTTCTTCTCCCGACTGGTTTCAGTCAGGAGAAGAGCGAAATAGTTCTTGTGAAGTATCTCCTTAGTAGATATGAACTGCCTGCCTGGGGTGTCGGGTTATGCATCTGCTACGTCACACCGTGGCTTGGTGTGGATTGGTCTGTGATGAGTGTGTTGAGCAATCACCAGCTGCTGTATATTTTAAAGGTTTCACCTCTGAAAACACCTGTGAGCGGCTCTTTCCCAGAAGGACCAGTGAAATATCTTTGTGGCAGAGATATGGAACTGTCTGTCTGGCGTGTCAGGTGAGACAACATCAGCAACGACAGTAAGAACATACTAGAATACACAGCACACGTCTGCTTTATGTCTCCACTCGGTCAACACACCAGATCAAATAGGCTTCACTCAAGTAAATGTATCAACTCAACCTGCCTGGTTGCGTACATGGTTCTGTAGGTTGCAGGTTACACGTAGCAATCCTATTTCTATTTCTATTTGGGTCAGGAAGCAGTGCCATCAATGTGACTTTCAAAATAAAGGGGTCAGCAGGTTTAATTTTTCTTTTTTGGGGGGGGGGGCTTTTAATGCCTTTTATACAACAGAGGAGGACAGTGGATAGAGTAGGAAAGGTTTTACTCAGGTTGCGGACAACTCCAGTCATAATGGCAACACTGACAAAGTGCAATTGTTCTTTATCAAAACTTCAGAAACAAAGCTTTTATTTTGCACAAAAGTGTATTGAAAACGCAGCTTGGGGGAGACATGCAACTACTTACAGACCCAAAGTTTTCAGAGTTTCTTGAATGAAAAGGAAATGAGTGGCAAAAGACTATCAAAAAAGAACAAAAGCACCACGATAACAGTGACCTAGACCAAAATTCCAAAAAGAAAATCACGGATAGCTGAGAAGTTGACGTGCTTTTCCAAGAATGCACTGTTATTATATAATGCACTAGTCTGAAGATGACGCCTGTTAACGTCATGGACAAACAAAGTTCTTTTGGAAGCTCTTTTGGAAACTATTAATCTGGAAAGTGCCATTGCATGAGCCAAAGCTTGGTGCCACACTTGCACTAAAATGCCTTCTCAGGAGCCAAAACACACTTAATTGTCCTGGTTGGCAAACCACACTTGCCTGCTCTTTGGCAGGTTAAAACATGATAAAGTGCCCTACTCTTGGAGCCCAAATGCATGCTGTGTATGCCTTTCTCAGAAAAATAGACTCAATTTCTTCTTTAAAAGAAGAACAGAGAATGTCACTTGAAATCTTTCTGACAGGAAACAAAGTTTTTGCTCTTCTCCTGACTTGTTTCAGTCAGGAGAGGAGCAAAATAGGACTCGTGAAGTATCTCTGTAGTAGATGTGAACTGCCTGCCTGGGGTGTAGGTTTGTAGTTGCTGTCCAGCTGCTGTATATTTTTAAGGTTGAGACATGCAACTACTTCAGAGCCAAAGTTTTCAGAGTTTCTTCAGCATTTACTGTCATCCCATTGATTGAAGTGGTCTTGAGTCATGTCTACAGGAATTTGAAAACATGGCTTAACAAGTGAGCGACTGTTTTCAACTTCAGGTAAAATTAAAGACATCATTCACCACTTCAGTCTATCCTGCCAAGATATCTCAAGATGAGTTCCTGTTCACACACCTGGCAGAACAGTGAGCAGCTGCACTCAGAATCATTCGACCCCTGTGATAAATCAGGCTTTTCAACAAAACTTTCAGCTTTCTGCAACAGAGTCCTGGAGGTGACATGAATACTTCTAAAACAAAATTTCTTACACATGCAACTTAGGATTATGCAAGCAAGAGTTACTGTTGCGCACATGACGTACTATCTCACACTGGTTACGATAACTCACTTGCACTTTGGCTCTAGGGATTGGAGGATGTGCCAATGTGAAAGAATCCATGCACCATTCATTCAATTGATATTCACTTATGAATCAAAAACAAAAGCACTGACAAACGGCTCATTTTGTGTTTGACCACCCGCCTCCTCAGGAATCTGGCGGCAGTAGTTGATAGTTCCCGCCATGGTAGTGTTGTCAGTTCCTGTGTTCTGTAACTTTCACACATTGCATCCAGCTGTATCTCTAAAATCATTCAGTGCTTTTGACGTCATTTTGTATTTCAAAAGCCAACATCCACAAACCTCTCTTTTAATGTGTTTTCTCACCACATCAGATGTAACTGAGCTGATGAATGATTTCTTTATTTGACTTTAATTTCTTTTTTAAAGTTATTTTTTTGGCCTTTGTGCCTTTATTTGATAGAGAAGGATAGTGGATAGTGTCGGAAAGGGGAGAGAGAGTGGGGAGTGACATGCGGGAAATGGGCCACAGGTCGGATTCGAACCCGGGCCGCCCGCTCGAGGGCAAGCCTCATGGTGCGCAGCCAGATCCACTAGGCCATCCGCGCCCTTTGACTTTTGCTTCTAACGCTCTTCTTGGTTTGGTCCCATCCTATTTTGGAATCCTTCTTGTCAGGAACCATGGACATTATAGTCTATGATTCAATGACTTTCTTACGCTTGCATTGAATTCCCTGTAAGCTACATTGTCGTTGTCAGACCTGATCCCATTTGACAGATTTGTTGAAATTCTTAAAGCCAAGGAACAGGAAAGCATTGGCCTTTGTCACTGTATTAAATCAGATGGTACACTTTTTCAATCTTGCTGATAGTCCCTGTTTCTACTCTGTTTGTTGTATAAATGTTTGAGTTGTTTTTTGTATTGTAAAATTCTCCTGCTTCTTTGCTAGGTTGCTTTTGCAAAAGAGATTTTAAATCTCAATAAGATTTTACCTGATGAAATGATGGTTGAACGAAAATAAAAACTAATGGCTGATGATTTCTCTCATTGGGCCTCATTCACAAACAGTGCCAGACATGCTGACCCACTTCTCCTGCATCTGTTATTGGTTATTCATAGGAACTATCTTTCTAGCTGCCTCCAGGATGGTTTATCAGCATAAAGAGCTAAATAAATCACCCAGCATGTGAGAAGCTAGAGCCACAAGTTTATGTTGATGGAAAGTAGCAAACAGATGGATTATCTTTCATAGAAACACTTCCTGTTTCCTTCCAAGTGACTAGACATTTAAACGGACGCCTCAGTGTTCAAGTGTGATAGCTCATTTGATCTCCTGTGACCTCCTCTGTAACAAATTTGGATGTGACAAAACTGTTTATAACTGGCATCCGTATTTGCCATTATATTACTGCAAATTTGCAGTATTTTACTGTTCATCACCTTCTTACCATGAGTGAGGAGGGCATGCAGTTGACATGAGACCCTGCTGTACATGGGTGAATCACATAGGTCACACAGACTGTCTTTGTCCTTGCAGGCAAGTCGGACCTGTTGTCAATGGCAAAGACTGGATGTCAAAGAAATCATTGAATGATGGTATTTTTTCTGCTGAATTCTAAATAAAAGTCCTCTGAAATCTATTATATAAGCATTACATTGGATTACTGTATATGACTGGACTAGGAAATAGTGGCAGTTTAATCCGGCTGTGGAGCATCAACAGCAGGTAAACACCACAAAGGGCAGACAGCAACCGTCACCTGTGTGATTCATCCATGCACAGCAATGCCTCATGTCCACTGTGTGCCCTCCTTACTCATGGTTAAATCGCACATTGCATCCAACTCAAGAAAAATACCTACTCTTCCACAAATACTGTATTTTACCGTTATTTAGAACACTAGCATACCTTTATGGGTCTTTGTGTTTTTGCTTCAAATTTTTCAGACCACAATGCATTGCTGACTACAGTGCAAAACCATAACAGCAATTGCTTACAGTGTGCTTAAAAAGAAACACAGCCCAAATAAGAAGTCCAGAAAAGTTTTATACAAAAAGGAGTATGGCGCTATATTGTACTGTGTCATACTACCTGCTTTATTCTGTTCCAGTCAGGATCACTTAGTCAGATAAATCAATTATTTGCTGGAAATTAGTTATATTACAGCTGTGTTTTGGGAACCTCCTGCCCTTTCATGTACCCATGTGGAATGGCAAAGCATGTGGTAGGGGGCTTACTTCCTTTGACAGGTACTCGGACAAAAATTTGGCTTTTTGGTCAGACTGGACCACTTCAGATTCTGTGCCAACTCTCCAGTGATTTACATATAAACAAACAAGCCTTTTAAAACAGTATTTCTCAAACTCTTTCGGACCAAGGCTGACTTTTCCCCCTCAAAAATCTCACAAACCACCAAGCTAAATAGCCCTGGAACAACAGCCCCGATAGCAAACTGATGTGTAATACAGCAGTGTTGTTGAATATTGAACTAATGGGCCCAGTTGCCTGACACAAAGGGGTCTGACACTTTATTCTGAGAGTGCAGCCAAGTTTTTACAATAACAGGGATGTAGAGGATTTAACAAAACTCAGCTGATAGGGTTGTGCTGAGGGAAATACAAGGTGGGGACACTAGACTGATAAGTACCCAGGGCGGTATCACATTTCCCGTGTTAACAATATGTCTGTACACACTGTGCATTTCATTTCCTCCAACATTTCCTCTCAACAGCTGATCCACAGCTACAAGTATCAAGTCAAATTAATGTACTACAGTTGGAGTTGTTAAAAAAATCACCTAATCAGGATTTCTTTGAAGATCTACCTCACAGGTGCAGGGCCTTACAAACGGGATAGTAGTCTAAAACATTTTTTGGGGGTAAAAATATATAAATAAATACAATCCCCTGCCTGTACACCACTTTTCAGAATAAAGTGTCCCCAGATCCTTTTTTTTTGTGACCACTTAAAGTTTGAAATCCAGTCAAGTAGATATTACCTGTGACATATTAAAAATAAATTCAGGTTGACAGGTATAGACCTGTTGATGTTTTTGTGAAGTGTCTTGAGATGATGTTTGATGTGATTTGACGCTATATAAAAAACGATAAAGAAAGATTTAGGGATCAAATAAATCCTTTGGAAAAGATGTGGAGCTAAACAGCTAATTCAGATTTAGGGGACACAACATTTTTGCCAGACCGGCAAGGTTCAATGCTGTCAGTTTTGCAAGTTTGCTTGGTTTTGCTTTTATGTCCCAGGTCTTTTCAAGATGTGTGTGGCGAAATGTTGGGCTTAATCAAGCCACTGCCTGTAGAGTTATTTATCAGGTTACTGGGTCATTGTTATAGTGCTTGTTCCACAAAGCAGCTTTCATATTGCTTATTTGAATTTTTGAGGTCTTCTACTGTGTGCAGGGAAACATCAACACACATTTACTTTACACAAGATCTTTGCCAAACATTTCCTTTCTCTTTATTTATTATCTTTGATGATCGACTCACTGATAACAGCTGTTTGGTCATTCTCCATTCTCCTTATAAAATGTCAATTTCTTGATCCTCCCCCAGACATACTTTTAACACTCACTGCATTAATCCCCGTTTATGTGCTGTTTAACCCTTTAACTACCTCCTCGACCAAACAGCACGTTTTGAGTTACTCTATTTCAATAAGGAGAGTGCCTAACTTAACTCAAACTGATTTAAACACCTCTACCACTTGGTAGAAATATGCGACGGATCTTAAGCCTCAAAAAACTTTTTGTTGTTGTTGTCATTGTTGCCCTACTGCAGTCGAGTTGTTGAGATGACATATTAGAGACATAAAAGTGTGCCTTTGTTTTGCACTTTGTTCTTTAAGTTTTTTTCATGCATAAAAAATGTTTTGCACAGTAGCATTTAATCACAAGTATAAAAAAAGTGAGAATTATTAGTTATTGACATTTTTTTCATGGTGAAAATTTACAAATGCAGTTCTCCCTTGTTTTATATAATACTTTCATTGGTTGAAATAGCACTTTTTTCATTATTTTGTGGCATACTTACAGAAATCACAACTCCATTGGTTATCACTCACCCACCGCAACAAGTATGTTTCTATTCCTTTTTTTGGTGCACTTAGTGAAGTGGCTGTTTGTTTGCAGTTGTGGATGTGAGTAACGCTGCTGCCAAATGAACTGTTCCACAACAGTAATGATCCTGTTTGTATAATGATTGGATGTGCTTACAGGCCCAGGTCAGAAACCTCCTTCAGCTTCTATCAGCTTGAGAGGAATTCAGGAGTTAAGAGGTTAACATCTAAAACAGACAGCATTAGACAGCTGCAGTATATGTAACAAATTGACAATTTCATTCAAAGAAAAAACTCTGGTAGTACATTATTTTATTGAAAGTTAGTTACAACATGAGTGTTGATATACAGAATACATACAACTATATATTAACATATTTTCCTTTTACAAAATCAGCAAGTTATAAATAGTGTGTAGATGGACAAAGTAGTTAGCAAACATTGACTAAGTTAAGATTAAGTCTGGTTGAATTTCGTGATTGAATGCGGACTCAGGAGACTCAGATGACTCAAGTTTAAAAGCTTTACATAGACTAAATCCAGGAGAAAATACATTAATAATACAGAGCTGAAGAGCACCGTGTGTACTGTGGAGGACACATTCTGAAAGATTATATACATATGGACAACATTAGGGAGAGGAGCTTTAGTTACCATAGCAACCCTGTTTAATTTATCACCCTGTGAGGCTATTCTGCTTTCCAAAGGAACGATAACCTTGCAGTAACACCTTTACCCTTGAGTGGAGAAAGTCTTTCACATATTGTACACAATTAAAACTATATGAACAACAGGTTATGACTCAGCTTCTTCAGTTTTCATGGAAGTCATTCAGAAAAGTAGATTATCAAATTCACAAACAGCTTCAGTCCAAATCATGTTGTTAATTTTCTTCACAGATTTCACATGTGTTTGAATGGTCACAAAATCACAAAATAAAGGATAAAAAGATGGACTAGCTCCCCATAAGTGACGCCAAAACATTTAAAGCTCCCCCTGGTGGCTGGCTGTATAATAGATCTGAAAGCCTGTCATCTCCATGATCACACAACAAACAGTGGTCACACTTAAAAATAGAAACGTGTAAATCAAGCTCTTTAAAGTTAGCACAATGATTTATGTACAAGCTTATGATTATTTTTGGGTTATTCATTGATTATAGGGTGAGAAGTTTATCCACTTGACCATTTCTAGCTTTCACTGACACCATGAGCATCAGACGCCACTGATCATCCCAGGGGTTGTTCTAGCTTTACTTCTGTGCAAGTGGGAGGATGTAAGGGTGGGTTTACAATCGTTATATACAGTCAGTGACCCCAGTCATAAATGCTGTTTAAATATCAACACATTATTTGAAAACTGTCACATTTATGGGAACACTTTCATGAACTCCTAACTCCCAGCTTTCTTACAGAACAAAGAAAATACTTGATTCTGATTGGCTAAAACCTCATAATGACAGAAACAAATTCTCAGTGGCACAGGTAATGCTAGCTTATACTGGTAAAGGAAATTATTTTTCTAGTCTTATTTGAGAGCCTCATAAAAAAAGCGATTAAAGGTATGACCCAGGAGAAATCCTGAGGTTTGTCAAAGTGACTGTGAGGACGATCAGTATAAAGTGGATTGTAGCGACTATTTCCACCAGAGGACTCGTGCAAACTATTGTGATAAAATGTCGACTCTGGTGTATCTGTCTGGAAAAATGAATGGAGATTCTTTTTACACAACTTTTCTTTGTCCAAGGCAACTTTTTAACTAATATAATGTGACGAGGGAATGTATCTATCAACAGTTATGTAGTAAAGAAGCAAAATTTATGAGTTTGCAGGCTTAGAAGCCTGCTACATTTGTAACATGTCACGTTAATGAATTCTGGTTATATCCTGCCAGTGCTCATCTACTAACTTCAACCTCACCAAGCAAAGCAAACGTAACCTGGCTCTTTCTTTTATTGATGGACTCTCAGGTTTGAACAGATCACTGTAATATAACAGCTGCATGTGAATTGGAATGAACATTATCACAATCAGCTTAGCTTGTGTTTTAGCTTTTAGCCCATGCTCTATCACTCTACCATTGAGCTTTCTTCTGCTCTTTTGTCCCTTCTCTGTCAGGCAGTCAAACTCCAGTGTCTAGTATTACAACTAAATAAACCCAAGAAATTGTTTTCTGAGAAACACAGATGTTTCTTCTCACTGCTAAACTTTGTCAGCCAATGTGGTGTTGTCAAAGTCACTTCCACTTGCCGTGAATCAATCTCGTCAGCTGAAAAACTGCATTTAGAAATAACCTATTTAAGCGCTGACAATCTCATTCGTAGTTGGGGGTTCTGAACAGGCAAATATCTAGCAATGAAACTTTTTTAAGATTCCTTAGAAAGTCCTCACAGCCCCTTTAACGTGGTGGCTAAGTCTCGAGGATATACTTTGCAAACTATACCAGCTTAAGAGGTGTCGCGAAAAGTTGAGTGAGGCAACGAGCAAGTTTTGTGTCACGAACAGATTAAATATCAAAGAGTCCAGACCCTTTTGTGTTTCTTTAAATCTGAATCTTCGTATCCTTAAACTGTTTCTTTAGCAAAGATGTGACTTGTTTAACTCTAGCAAGATGCTGACACAGGGGTCAGAGGCTTTTTTCCAAAGCTGGTGCACTTCTGGAAGCGTATGTTGCAGAGAAAGCTTTGTAGACCTTGACTTCTTCTGAAAAAGAGGAAGTTGGGTGGGTGCTGGATGCCTGCAGAGTAAACAAAATTGACCAGACGTTTAAAGGTCAGTTTCTTAATGTGCAGGAATTACAGTAAAATGCAATTTCAGAATATGGGAACTGATGAGGCATGAGGAGGGAGGAGAGGAGTGGGGGGCGCTAACGGCCAATAGTCACAAGTTAGTGAAAGTTGAACTTGTGAAACAGTCCAACACTGATTGTGTATGTAATTGTGCCTCATCCTAACTGGAACAAAGCTTGGTTGAGTTCAACATTTTCATTATGGTTGGGGATAGGCTTAAAAAACTCTATCAGAAAGGAATGTGTGATGCTACAGAGACTACGCCTCTATATTATACAGTCTGTTATTATTGCTTTGGGTCATAATTGCATATTAATTGCAAATGCAAATTGATATAAACATACCTTATATTTCTTCAATTGAGATCTCTGCAGCCTCCGGAGCAGCCTCCAGAGGATGCTTTGGGGAATGCTCTGAAGATAACATGAAACTGTAAGGCTTCTCCTTTTTCTTGGGCAGCGTGAGCCAAACACTGGGCGCCACCAAAGGGCACAGGCTGTATTTTCTTCCCACCCCAGAGTTTTTTGTCAGAAACCAGTAGTCATCCGATTCTGGCTCTGGACTACTTGCTTGGTTAGTCTCTTCAACCTGTGAACACAACAAACACAAAGGATGAGTTTTTTTCTCCTTTTTCTTTTCAGCTTGAAACATTCTTTCTCTCAATGATTTGTGTGTGTGTGTGTGTGTGTGTGTGTGTGTGTGTGTGTGTGTGTGTGTGTCTTTAAATCCAAATGAGCTCCTGTAACCCCTGCCTTTGTCTTGTAACATCACACATGGGCAGGTTCTGAACGGGCCATTCATTTATTTTTTATTTTATTTAAACTTTATTTAACCAGATAAAACCCATTTAGATCCAGATCTCTTCTACAAGAGAAACAGAATAGTATCATGGTAAACTATAAATGAATTAAAACAGCAATATTTTGGTGAGTGCTTACAGATAAAGTGCTAAAAGTGAATCGCAATAAGTTCATAGACAGGCACTGGTCTAGCCTGACATTTGTCCTTTAGCAGGGAGCAGCTAAGCGGCAACCTCCAGTCTGAAAAAATGAGACAACACGGAAGTGCTAAAAATCTGCTGTTCCTCAAGTGACCACTTGAGGCCGGCTCCGGAAGTACCGGAAGTCACGCACACACCAAGCCAAAAAAAGCCGTTTTCAGAGCCGAAGTTAAGGTATTTAAAGCCTGGTACAAACTCTGTCACCAGTCTGTATTGCTAATATTGTTAATGGCACACACTGTGAGGGGGCTGAATTTTCCTAACTTGGCTGTTTGGAAGATATTGAGATCGTGAGCTTGCCCAATCAGAGCCACAGCTTAAATCACGTGACTGACAAATGCCCAATGGCTGTGAGTTTGGGCACTCGTCTCAATTCCAATATGGCTGCTACCGCCGTTTAGCCTCAAAACGGGGCTGCAGTAACAGGCGTGTGACGTCACGGAGACTACGTCCATGTTTTATACCGTCTATGGGAGCAACAGGCTCCAGGGGAAACCAGTTAATTTAGACTCATCTCAACATGATCAGACAGAGACGAGCCACAAACAAATGACTGGAGTGACTTATCTAGGGTGACCATATTCCGTTTCTCTGAAAAGAGGACTCAGCAAATAACTCAATAAAAAATAATCATCTCTCTTGAGTCTGACACTTACACCTCAGTGAGGAAAAGTGAGGTAGAGGACCATTCTTCAAGATAACCTCCCAATTATCAATTACGTAAACAGAGAAATAATGCCTCAAAACATTAAACAAAACAAAAAAAGAGAGGTAGCCTATTCTTCAATGTTTTGTTGTGGCGATATGGGCTTGCAGATCGTTGGAACCATTATTAGCCACAGAGACAAAAGCTCCAGCTTTGTACACTGTACATTCTGCCTCCCATTTGTCACGACCCGGACGAAAACAGGGGTACTTTTTTTCGCATTTCATCAGTGAAATGTTTTATCAGTGAAATGACATTTGCATTTCTGCATTTTCTTTCTGTTCGAGTGTTCGCTTACAGTGTGCCTACCTGCCTGTCAGCCTGCTAGTGAGTGTGAGTGTACTGATTTGTGAATGAATGAATGAATGAATGAATGAATGAATGAATGAATGAATGAATAAATACACGTTCTGGGGTTCGGCTCAAACTCCACCCCTCAGAGCATGTTTCTAAAAGAACCATTCAACCTGAATGATAAATACACTGGTCTGTGATGCGCTCAAGCTAGGCAAGATCAAAAACCCGGACATTTGAATGATTTTATAAACCCCGTCCGGACAGGTCGGACAGCCTCTTAAAAGAGGACATGTCCGGGCAAAAGAGGACGTATGGTCACCCTAGACTTATCTCACATTCCTCCAGAAACTCGAGAATCAGAGCAAAAATACTGAAAAAGTGCTTTTTTCCAAGATATTTCCCCTCTCTGTAGAGACATAATCAAATAGGACATAAATATACAGAATTCAAATAAATAGGTTTATTTACCTTTAGTTTGTTTTCAACCACCTTGATCCGATAGCTGCATGTTTTTCCAAGGAAATGCAAAGCCATGCAATGTCGGTTCTCCTGAAGTTCACGTTTTATGATTTTTACCTTGTAATCTAAAGACAGAAAAGAAAAACTTCTTTACTTCTTTCTGGCTTGGCACCCCATTTAAGAAAAGAGGTCTTTACGTTTTTTATACCTCAATCTGGAGACTAAAACATGGGTCACTGCTATCAAACTAGTATCCATACATAAACAGATATCTTATTTTTATTCATGGTAATTAAGTCAAAGGCTTTACCATTTTGCATGTTTGCTTGACAGTCAAAGGCACACATCTTCAATTCATTAAGGCAGCGTCGGACTGCCACAACTTTCCCTTTCACTTTCAGGATAGCTGTGATGGATTCTTGGTTGTTTTCTGTCAAGAAAGAGGAATGATAACAGCACTGCAGTGAGCATCTTAATTGTTCTGTATCAAGAAAATGAATCTTTATAACCCCAGAACAGATTCCAGTAGTTTGACATCAGTGCCAAACTTTGAAATTAACACCAACCCATAACTTATTTTTAAATGACTTGCATTTACAAATCCAAAACCTGAAAAAAAAAACTGGTGTAATCAACAAATTCTCAAGTTTCCGAGGGTACCTGAATGCATCACAAGTTTTGTTTCCAAAAGGTCTATACATATATATACAGTCTATGGTCTAAACTGGCTGGAAAAAACATGAGAGTTTCACTGACATACTGTAGATCTGATTCTCATGAATTGAGAAGTTTTCAGACAATTTTTTTTTCCTCCTTTATTTTGTAAAAACAAAAGTGACAATAATCCTGCACTTTTCGCTGCTTTCAGCAACCACTAAGTGATGGACTTTCATACAAGTGTAAAATTTCTGCCCGCTGAGCACTTTGTGTCATTATAGACAGAAACTGCTTTTACATGACACGATGCCTCTGCAATGTAAACTGTAAACTATGTCATATTTGTAACAGTAGTGACTATAAAAAGTATTCATATCGTAATGCAGATGTAATAAATATTGCAGTTTAATTATGTTATTTTGCGTAGGAGACATTGTTGAGTTAGATCAGGCTTTAGCCATGGTTTTCCTAAACCCACAGAGGTGTAAAACTTTCTATTACTGTGATAAATGAGACCACACTGGGTTAAATATTGTAGTTTCTTTGAATGTAGCACCACCATCGGTATTTTTCCTCTGTTCCTTGGGCTCTAAGGAACTGAAAATGTGTTGCAGACTCTTATTCCTTATTTTTCAAATTCTTTAAAAGAATAAAATCAGAGAAAATCATTTTTTTCTTTTCTGGTACTGTAATGATTTATAGCTTTTAAATTGTGTTACACTCCATGAGGACATAATTGAGTTACATCAGCTTATAGCCATAGTTTTCCAGAATCTACAGAGCTGCAGGACTAAAAATGAGACCACAGTGAGTTAAAATGGGACAGAGGTAACCTGACTGCTCGAGTGCATCTTATGATATTTTAAGAGCATGAGTCCAAGTGCACATTGTGTCACAACAAAATCTGTGGTGCATCTACTCCCATGTTTATTCAGTTTCCTGCATGCTGACATGACAAACTTTGCAGTCATACAGTCATGCACATGCCCAGAAAATTACTAATGCCTCCACTCCCACTACTATTACAAGAAATGAAAAAAAAAAAAAATACAAAAACAAGTCAGTAATATGGGCTCAATATATTATGAGTTCAATAAAAAGTCAAAAAATATGGATCAGATGTGAATATAAAATGGTGAGAAGATAACTATGGGTAAACAATTCCAAACAAGGAGATAAAAAGTCAAAATAAGGAAATTAAGATATAAAATAAAGACAGAAAATGTCAAAATTATGGATAGAGTAAAGAAAGAGATAAAATTTCAAAATAAGGGGATTCAAAAAATCAAATCTAGGAGATAAAAAGCCACAAATTTGCATTTATGGACAAAAGAAGAAATTTAAAAAAATTAGAAATCACAAGTTAAGAAGTTTAAATAAGAAAGGTAAAAGTTAATAAGAATAAGGAAAAGGTCAAATTGAGGAGATAAAAAGTCAGAATGTCAAATCTAAGAAATGGAAATACACAATTATGAGTTAGAATTTATAATAAGGAGATTTAAAAAGTCAAAAATACGAGATAAAGTGCACAAAAGTGGCTTAGAAGTCACAGTTAGAAATAAACAATTTTAAATCTTAAGTTCCAAAGTCAGAAAGAGGGAACGTTAAGGGTTAATGTAAGGAGATGGCAAGTCATAAATACAGTCGTTCTCACTGGAGTAGGTGCAGTGTGATATCACCAAAGATGATGCAGGCTTGGCTAAGATGTGTAAGTTTAAGTTTAAGTTGAAATAAATAAGTAAGTGTCATAGTCTGAGAGGCAGAAATGTAATGTCCACACGTGTGTGCAAAGTCTTAAGAGGTTAAAAAGATAAGGTACTTTCTAAAATAAAAATGAAAAAATGAAAAAAAAAAAAAAAGATATTCAATTGCCCTGAATAACGAGTGATTCGTTTTGTTGCACAATAATCCTAAAGCTCAAAGTCCCAGTTTTAAGTGTGCTCTAAGCGCAGCGCGTTTTCTATGATCACGTTGCACTGGAGTTTATTTGGAGCATGAGGGTAAAGCCAAGTGGAGAAACAGAGATTAACATTCTTCCCAAAACTTCCCTCCGCAGCTTCCCGAAACCCCGAGTGTTACATTACAACTCCTGCAGTCTGAGGTAAACACTCAGCTGCAGAAACAAAGCGCTCAATGCTGCAGTTTGGAGAGTTTCACACATAGGATACGAGATACAAGAAGCTTAATTCGTCATTGCGCATGTTTCAGAACACGCATGGCATGCGTAATGATCGGGTTTCTTACCCATGTGGAGCAGTGTGGAGTCTGTCCTGGACAGTCTGTGCTGCAGAGCTGCGTTATGGTTTGCAGTGATGTGGTTTAGTGGCCTGAGTGAGGGACGGCTCACGCTTTTATGGACTGGTCCGCAGGTTGCTGAGGGCGTTTCATTCTGCTAGAACAAAAAAAAATCAAGGGGAAGTCTGTCTGGCATTCTTCCGATTCTCATCATGCCTCAAGAGCCTTCATGGTTTCGTCTCAACCTGATCTCATGAATATATGTCTTATGTATTTTCATGAACCTTTAAGAAGATGCTGACAGTATTTGATGGGGCTTTATCACAAATTGGATTGAATTGTAATTTTGCAATGCCAGGCCCTGCAGTATTTCTTTAAAGGGACAGTAAGGACTTTTTAAGTGATTATGGTCTCAAAGGTCTCATCCCTGATCAAAATCCACAATTTAATCCTCTGATGCATGAATTATGAAAGTCAGTGTCAAGATTTTTCCCTTGAGTGTTTTCATTTATCTTAATGCATGAAAAATAGTTTTCCATTTCCTTTTAAATATTTGTAACTGGGCATTCAACATAAACAATGTGAACTTAATGTAAATATGACCTTTTTTGTAATTCCATGAATATTCTTTTTTAATGCTTTGCAAAACATTTTAACTCTCTTTCATCTATTTTAACACTGAACAATTAATTGTAAGGATCCTGAGTTTGTTTTTGTGGGTTTTTGCATTTGTTTCGGGGTTTTGCCTTTTGTGTGTGTCTTGGGTTTGTCAGTGTTCCTTCTGTGTTGAATTTATTGCTTTGGGTTCTGGTTTCCTGTGTTGAGTTGTTCTTGGGGAGTTTTGAGGTGATTGTGAAATAGTATCGATCAGGAAGTAGAAAAAAAAGTGTCTGCTTTGATTGTTCTCTGTAATGAATCATGTTATGGTCTGTAATGTTGAGTCAACATTCTGCAATCACCTGGACGTGTGTGTGTGTATTCTTAGTAAAAGCTTGGCAATAATAAATAAGTTAGAAAACAGTGAGCAAAGCAGTTTTCTTCTTTTTTTCCATTCTAGGTAATGATGTTTTGTACTTGTGGCTGATGCTGGAACAGGATTAGCAAAAAGATGCATGTGTCTGGTTGTCCCTGAGGTTTCTGTCTGTTACAGTAGAGATTTTCCTTGCCATTGTAACTTGTTGAACGCTGCAAAGTGCTGTTCTCATGGTGGGTTAAAGTGAGATAAGACTTCTCATCTTGTCTGGGACACATTAATGTTTTTGGAAAACGTCTTGAGATAATATTTGTTGTAATTTGCGCTGTTCAAAAAAGATTAAGTGATCGAGAGGGGAACTTACACTTTATTTTTCTCTCTGCTAAGTGACTCCACTGTTTGTTTTGGGCCAATTTCTTAGTTTATCTACTGTCTCTTAATAGTTTTAGTGGGTGTCTATGGAGACTTAAATCTCCACCCCACCCTTTAGACCCTGAAGGCCTAATTTTTGTTCTTTAATGAAGGTGCAAATTTCTTTTTGTCAAGTTCAAGTTTGTCAACTCTTTCTTCCATATCACGTTGCCTGTAGAAACATAATACTTGGGGAAGGAGCAAAAAAAAGTACTGAACAGGATTTAGTGTTTTTATTGGTGTCGAATGCTTGATGGAAACCTGAATTATGATCGTTTTACAGAAGAAATGCAGTCACCAGGCAAAAAATACACTACAAATTTAGTGCAAAGGGGTCATAAGATTGATTAAATCAAAGCTCCTCACGGTGCTTTTAAAACTTTTAATTACAAAGTAAGAGTTTTCATTCTGTCAGTCCTTTAATATAAGCAGATATAAATGATATACTGATCTAAATGATAAACTGTACTGAAACAGAGGTCAGCACAATAAAAACAATAGATAATCCATCCTGCCTGAGTCGTGTTTCATTACATCAACAGGTCTATGAAAGTCCTGCAGTAATATGACTAAAAAGATTGTTGGCAACGCCCAAGTCGAGTGATGAGGATAATGAGTTGGACAACCCTGATTCCAGTGAAGTTGGGCAATATGAAGCCTATAATATAAAAAATAGAAGTCAATGATTTGTAACTCCTGATTGACCTATTTTGAATTAAGTGCACAAGAAAGACAAAATATTTGTTTTTCAAAATATATATTTTAACTTTTTTTTTTTTTTTTAAATATTCACTCATTTTGAATTTGATGCCTGCAACACATAAGTTGATTAGATAGATAGACAGATAGTACTTTTATTGATCCCTTTAGGTATGTCCATCAGAGAAATTGACATCTCCATCACAATTTACACATACACAATAGGCATTAAACCAGCTTCAGGAGACTGGGTTATTAACCACAGATGTGTTCAGATTCTCGGAAGTCTCATGTTTACAGTGCAGGCTCCAAAACTCCAGTGCAATGTGCCAGTGAAAATCGTCTGAGTCAATAACCTCATTGTTCTCTCCTATCTGCTCTCTGTGACTTGAATTATGAAATAAGCTCCATAAAGTTTAAGTTCTGACACTTTTATTGCTGCTCTTCTATTATTTGATAGAAGCTGCTGTGAAAGGATGCAGCTGTGCTAAACATGGTTTGATGAATTAAAGTTACAAACAAAACTCGTTTGAAAAAACAATTTATTTTACATGACTATGTACATCACACTGAGTATAGAAATAAAAGACACCAAAAGCATAATTCAGTCCAGAGAGGACACACCTTCACTTCTTTTCATGGAAAGAATTTCTGCCATGTTGACAGAAATGTTTAAAAAAATGGAATTCTGTTCTGGAGCTAAAGGAGCTAAACACTTTCATCTAAGACAAGCTGGACAAAAATTTTCTCTTTGAGTGCCTCGTTCTCCCTGTAAACGTACATCGTGGGCGTTTTGTCCGTGGAGGGGCTAACTTCCTCGTCCCTCTGCTCGTCACCTCTCTCACTTTCCTCCTCTGAAATCAGGTCGTTGTAGGAGGCCACACACACATCGTGTTCCTGGAGTGACACAGGATACCTGAGCGAGGCTCTTTCGATTCGCACTGAGCGTCTAACGGGGGTGAAGAAGCGAACTTCCTGGCCGTTTATCCGTGCTGACTCCTTCTGCTGGCTTGGAGGGCCACTGAAGAAAGAAAACAAAACAAGTGTTATTTTCAATCAATGTCCAGCCTCCAGGGGACATAGTTGACAATCTGCATTACTTATCATGAGCAGGGTCAATACCCGCAGAATCTTAATATTTAACACAAATGGGAAGGATAAAAACAAGGACTTGGAGTTCAGAGATGTCAGAAAGACTCATGAGAAAGGAAGTAAAACATCTGCTGTTTTTTGCTGAGTCTTGGCATATTTTTTAATTTGCTCCAGGTTCTACAGGCAACTGGATCCAGAATTCCTCTTTACTTAATGATTATGTGGAAACATTTTTCTTCTTCAGAATGAACTGTCTAAACAAACATGGAGTGTTGATAAGTGTTGGTGTCTAAACAGTGCAATGAACCCACAACTTGTAAGGCTTTTTTTTTTTTTTTTTCAAATCAGATCTTTGCAAAATCCTTGTGAGAACCATCAACATTAAAATGTCAGGGGAAAAAAAACAAACAGATTCTATCTCTAGATTCTCTAGAAAGAGGAAGTTAAGATCAGTTTCAGGACACTACAAATCAAGGAGGAGTAAAATCTATATTTAGAGTTTTCTTTTTTTGAACTTCTCACACCGACCTCTGGAGAACAAGCTAAAACTGACACAAAAACATCACAGGGAGAGAAAAAAGCCTCTCCTCGTTGTGCTGGGCTGTAAAACCTCAAACCTGTTGATTCCAGGCCTGGCTGCAGTCATTATGTCAGATTATTGCTATAGTCAAGCAAAAAAGATCAGTTTGTGACAAGATTCATTTTATTTGAAAGTCAACAGGCATTTGTGTGGTTTGTATGCACGCCTTCTTGTCCTGCTCAATCTGCATCTTGTAAACTGACGTCACGCCTCTTGCACCTGGTAAAAACAGGAGCCTTCTGTATCTCAGCCATCTGATGTGGTGCGGTAATGGAGCAGAGCTGGACCAAAGACGCACCTGATGTATTTTAGCTGTTGCAGGCAAACGACCTTTGAGGGGAGCAAGGTTGACATTTTGCACAGAAAAGACCATTGGTTTAGAAAAGGGGCCAAGGAAGCCGCCAATGTTTGACCTAAACAACCATCACAGAGGCATTGTCCTCTAATTACACTTCTCTTTAATCTCATGAGTTAACTTTGAAATAGTTTATGGCTGGCAAGAAAACCAGTTTGTCTGTTGTTGCTAGAAGATTGTCAAAATGATAGAACAGTTACCCAGGAGTTGCTGTAATCTTGTACTTGACGACAGAAGAGTCTCCTTTCTCCCCATAGATGAGGGCTCTCACTGGTTTGGGGGTCATCATTGGGTTGTTGACACTCTCAGGGGTGTTTGCATCACATGGGGTGTCGTCTTCTTTTTCTTCTTCCTCAGGGGCTACAAAAAATAAAAATAAAATCAAAGGAAGGGAAGGTTAAGAAGAGGAAGAGAAACTTTCTAACAATTAAATCTGGGGGAATTGCAGAGAAAGTTCCAACACCATTGCACAAGTCCAAAATTACCCTTTGTGTTTTGTATTTGAGTTCATGGAGCAAAAGCACTGAGACTTCCCCACCGTTTATTCCTATTTGTTTACAAAACCACTTTACAAAAACATGTTTTTAGTTGAGGATGAGCTGCCATGTTAGGGCTGGAGTTTGAAAAAAATACATTGAAGACTCAGAGGCAGATCTATGATCATCAGCAGCAGTGTGCAGTCTAAATGTGGTCATACTGAACACTGATATGGATTTTGTGATGTTAGTAATGCAACAGTGAGCACCTATTAGGAGTAATCTAATGCTTCACAGTCATGCAGGCAAACTACCTTGGATCTCGTCCTTTTTCTTCAAGATCTCAAACACCACAGTCCGCAGCTCGTCCACTGGCTAAAAAGTAGAAACACGAGACACAGCAAATAATATGACTCAAAGCATTCAAACAGTTATCTACACAGCCTGCTGCGTCCTTACGCTGATAGTTGATAGCTGATAGTACAGGCTCAGGTAAAACAGAGGTCAGGTTAAAATGCCAAGGGTTTTCAGTCAGTTGTTGAAAAAAAGAAGAAAGTGACCATGTGAAACTTCTTCTGTTAAAATCTGGTAGCAACGGAAAAATGTTTTAATTCACTCAAGCTTTGTTTCATTGTGTATCAAATGTCCCAGACTGGATTAAATTTCCACGAATGCATAAATAAAGAGGAACTGAATCCCTCCTTATAATAACCTCTTAGATGTTCTTAAAAGATTCCAGTGAATTAAAAGGTGATTTTCAAGATAAACTTAAGTGATTCAGTTTGTCTGAATGATAAGAGAGAGGAGACGTGTGGTCGAAAGTATGAAAGTGTTGTGATAAATTTACTCCTGGATGTTTTACCTCCAACACAACACGCACAGCCTCCTCAAACATGGGTAAGACGTCCAGATCGCCTTCCTGCTCCATCAAACGAGCCTGACAGATCCAGTATTTGGCAAACTTGCGGGACACTGCGGGCAGCCTGGAGAGAATCTCTTTAACCTGGTCTGTGGGGCAACCCTGTACGCAAGGAAACAAACAAAGTTAATACGCTGGAACCAAAGCACCACATTATGGTTCTTCATTTATAAGATTTCCTCAATGCACAGTCACCAAACATGATCAAATATCAACTGTCTTTGTATTACTGCAGTCTAAGAGAACAGTTAATAAGTGCTGAGAAAACATATCCAGAGTGGGGTGTGTGAGGCTTAAAATTGGCGACATAAAACATGAATAATTCCCTCATGCACTGCTGAATACCTCTCCCAGAAGTTTGATGCAGTCTGCCAGAGATCTATCCACAGCAGAGATCAGCGTGCGCGCCTCGTCTTCCTCCGCCATCGAGGACCAGAAAGGTTGGGGCATGGACACGGTGCGCCGTACTTGAGGTTTTACCTGCATCGGGGGACGCTTGTAGGAAATGCCTCTGGCTTCCCGCCATTCCTGTAGTTTTTTCCTTTGGGGAAAATAACAGAAGAGATTTGTTCATTTCAGATGGTGTTTATGGAAAAACTGTAAGATGTGCTTCAGTAATTTTAAATTTCAGTAAACGAAAAAATAGGGCATGACGAACAGTATCAGTTTCTCACACCCAAATTTCAATCATTACCCTCATATAGTGTCGTACAACCAATAATTCAGTCAGGGCATCTGGAAGAATTTTCTACTTATACAAGTTTCTTTTCTCATTTCATACTGAATTAACATGAACACACTTGGTTTTTGAGAGATGAGACCTTACCACCTCAACTGAATAACCTAAATAAAGAAACAGACAGGGAGAAACAATAAAACTTCATCTATATTGAGGAAGCACTTTTTACCAGCTGTCTTGATCATAGACTGCAAAAAACGTAGATACCATCTTGCTCCAAAACTCTGTCTCGTCATTACAGGGAGACAGCAGGACAGAGAGGAGGTGGTCAAGCTTAAAAATATTGATACACATCGTAGAAATGTTTCTCACATCATTAGGATGCATTGTGTTCAAGTCCTCTTTCCATTAACTATTAAATGCTAAAAACATGGTTGTAGATCATGTTTCACTGTGGTTGACAGCTGCCTTTGTTGTGTATTTATTTTCGGGACTAGTAAGACACTCAGAGAAAGAGACCCAAGAAGAGATTGGACCCTGGCAGCACCTCTGATTCTATCTCGACAACAGCTGTCACAAATCAAAACTTATTCTTAAATTGGACATTTTACTTGTCACATTAAATTCAAAGATATCTTAATGTCTAATTGGCTCAGTTTAAGGACTTTTGTATGGAAGAGTGACGGATAAATGTCCAGAAATGTGATCAGCCCGTTACTGAGAATAACAGATGTAAAACTAGAAAATTTGCATTTCCTTGCAGATAATGCGCTGAAATGCTGAAACTGAAGAAAGCTATCTGTGAAACCTGTGAAATCTCATTGCTCAAGCAGTTAAAAAATCTGAAAAAAATGTTGAACCTGTGGAATAATAATGCTTTAACCAGTCTAAGACTGCTGAAAATGTTAAACTTGTGAAATAATATTGCTGAAAAAGCATAAAAAATCTGGAAAACAAAAATGTCGAACCTGTTAAATAATACTGCTTTGAGCAGTCAAACACTGCTGAAAATTGTTAAACTTGTGAAATGATATTGCTGAAAGCATAAAAAATCTGAAAAAAATGTTAACCAGTTAAATAATACTGCTTTAACTTGTGAAAAAATATTGCTGAAGGCAATGAAACAGCTGAAACTGCTAAACCTGTGTCATAAACTTGCTAAATGAAGTAAAACAGTTGAAACTTTTTGTGAAACAGTTGTGTCCTGTGCCAAAAACGTGAGAGATATGACACAAATGACCACACCATGGGAACCTCAAGGCATTACACCCATTTTCATTGTGGGTCACGTACCCATTTTTATCTTGAAAAGATAAAAGAGGAACCACTCCTGACTCACATGACTAAGCTTTTTTTTTGTCGAATAATACTGCTTTATAGCAGTCAAATACAGCTAAAAATGTTTAACCTGTGAAATAAAATTGCTGAAAGGTGATTGGCAATGCAGGATTTTTTTTAATTTTGACGCTTAATTAATGAAGGGAGGAATGAGAAATGTTGAAGAAGTTTGTGTGTGTGTATGTGTTCCTGAGTGCTCTGATTGCTCAGTGTAAGCAGCTGTGTGGTTTCCATGGTGACAAAGATGAAGGGAAAGAACACATTCTCTTCTGTGTCACAGAGAAAGCCTTGGCTCAACTTTGTTGGAGGTGAGCTCTGAAACAGTTGTGTCCTGTGCCAAAAACGTGAGAGATATGACACAAATGACCCCACCATGGGAACCTCAAGGCATTATACCCATTTTCATTGTGGGTCACGTACCCATTTTAATCTTGAAAAGATAAAAGAGGAACCACTCCTGACTCACATGACTAAGCTTTTTTTTGTTGTTGTTTCCAAGAAATTCACTGACTTAGAAAAAGAAGTTCTACTGGCAAAAACCTGACATGATTTCACTGAGAAACATGTGATGATGTGGTGACGAGATTTAAAACCGATCAATGATTTGGCAACCAGCAGAGATGGTGAACTTCCAATGCGAGTCCTAAAAGACGTGAGGGTGTGCGTGTCTAAAGTGATCATCTCCCAGAAGCCATGAGCCAACCGATACTTGATGTTCAAGTGACAGTGAATCATACTTTGGTTATTTGGTTCCACCTACATTCTTTCTTCCTGGACAGCAGTCAGTTTCTTTCCCTCCGTCTGTGGGATGACCCTCACTGGGACCTTTGGCGTCTTCCTGGCCTGGCCCGTTAGACTGATGGTCCTGACGGGCTGTGGTGCCGTCTGTGATATCAGTGGAGCATGTGTTCTTTTAATACCTGTTAGTGTTTGTGAGGCAAAGGCTGCACTGTTTCCCTTCTTGACATCTGCCTCTCTACATGCCTGAGTTTTCTTTTCTAACCCTGTTCCAGCAGTCTGCAGGACACAGCTGTGGGGTCTGGAGCTACATCTGCTGGAAGATGTTCTTTGACATTCTTGGCCATTTTTCTTCCCCCCAATCTCAGATCTCTGCTTTGAATAACTTTCTGTCGATTTACCAGGGTTAAGCCTCCCGAACCTCTCCTCTGGTTTATTTGGTGCAGCTGTGCTCTTTGAAGAGATGGTGGCTGTTTTAAGTCCATTTGTTTGAGCCTTCAAATGTAGCAGAGGCTGTTGAGTTTTAGAGTTGGCTCTGTTCTGAGTTTGAACTCCTATCTGAGCTCTGGCAGCTGAAGAAAGAGCCGCTCGCTCATTCAAAGGTTTCTTTGTAGTGGTGACAGTCAGTGTTTTTCTCTGGGTCAGTGATGATGAGGTGCTCGTTCGCACTAGTTTAGGAGCAGACGTAGTAGTAGTGCGAGCTGGGATGTGTGTGAGACTTTTGTTTTGATTCTGTCTCGGCTGGGTCACTGCAGGAATGAGTCTAGTTTTGGTTTGGACAACGGGGCCAAGACTCATCCTGGTGCTGAGCGTCTTCATGGGCAACAAAGCACGGTTCGAGCTACTGCTGATTCTGTTGTTGGGTTTTGTTGCGGCTGTGGGAACTACACTTGAATAGCTTTTCTCTGAAGCTTTTACTCCTGTGGGTAGCTGCTTTTTCAAATGGCTGGCTGAACTTGGTTTGACTTTGGAGGAGACAATTGTGTACGTTTTTGTGAGCACTGGGTACTTGTTCACAATTGGCCGTGCTGGGCAACTTGCTGTGGACAAATGCTGGAATCTCTGCCCCCCAGTCCAAGTGCCGTCTTTTACATCCACTTTGTTTGAGACACCAAAGGCTCTTCTGGCAGGGTTTTTTGGGGCTTGAGCTGCAGGAGCGGGAACTTTTGTGCGTTCATTTATGACTTTGTCAGCTGGAGCAGTGTTCTCTTTTCCCATTACCATCTGTATAGACAAAAACATAAAGGAATTATGAATTGTGATATTGTTCAGGTAAAACAAAACATTAAATGGGGTAAAAAAAAAAGTAGATTGGTGCAATATGTAATGGGAGTCAGAGCTGAGCAATTTGCAAAATTAATATCACTGCCATTATTTTTCCTGATATTGCAATCACAATCCTTGGGTTCACCATCTTATATGTTAAACAAACACAAGCAATGTTCATATCTATGCACTCAATATTTTTTTTTCCTACTCTTGAGTGCTTTTTGCAAGTTGTCATTTGCTGATTGTCACACTTGTCATTATTTTTTTTCTACTTTATGGCCATTTTTTGCTACTTCCTGACTATCATCTAATTTTCTCCAGATTTTTTCCCCATGTCAACCCATTTTTTGCCTTCTTCTTTCTGTTTTGCCACTTTTCATCACTTAGACAATTTAGCTCTTTGGTTGAGCAGGGTTCAGTGACACTGATGCTGAGCATAAGACAACTACTGCAACAATTAGTTTTCAGTATTCTGACACATTTGAGGTTAAAAAAATGTTGCACTGACTTTGTTTAGAATCTTTCAGCTGGTCAAACTGAGATTAAATCAAATTTTCAATCAATTGCCCAACCCTTATTGGAGTGGGAGAAAAAATGAAGCATTTCAGTATCAGAGGATTTTTGTTTCAAGATTTTTAAATCTATTTTTTTTTTTGGTCTAAAACCAATTTATTTTTTTGAATGTGGATGCTTCGTTTTACTCTTCAAAGCTGGCTTTTGAAAAGAGAGTATGAATCGCTGGTTTATATGTTTTGCTGCTGAATAAATCTTACAAACTGACTCAAATGTGATGTGAATTTTCAAGGGAAATATGACTCCTGAGATAGTCTGTATACATGGTCATCATTCAACTTCTTCATTTGTGTTGAAAAAGTGAGGGGAAAATTCCAAAACAAAAAAAGCAATATTCTGGAATCACAATTTAAATCGAATCAATCATTTCAAGAGAAAAGCACATCATCCCGACTCCAGATGTACCTGTATTTAAAACACCCCCCCCACTGTCACAGAACAGTTCTGTGCTATGTGTTTGGAAGCTGCGATATCAGGGTTCCTGCAGGTTTCAGCAAGTCAAATTTAAGACTTTTTAAGACCTTTTCAATGCCACGTTGAATGAAATTTAAGACCAAAAACACATAAATACGGTTGATGGTTCCCTGCTGCATTACAACCAAATCATGGCGTGTGTCACTCAATGGGATTCATTCAAGTTTTCTTTTTGTCTGTTTATTGGACATAAAGTGATCCCCAGTGCTCTCTGGTTCAATAAATGTATGTAAAAGTGCAAACAGTGACCCAGGATGCGGATAAAAATTTATATCAGCAACTTGTAAGACAGTATCCTCTCTACATCTGTTTCTTGAAAAGTCTTGAGAAAAAAATAAAATCAATAAAACATTAACAAATCCTGTCCTGACAAATTTAAGACCTTTGAGTAATTTATGTAAGACCAAATTACAAAATTTCAATCAATTTAAGACTTTTTAAGGCCTTAGTTTTGAATTTTTTTTAAGGATGTGTAGAAACCCTGTATATTTTCAGGTAAGTAAACTTCACTCCATTTCACCGTTTACATGATAAAACTCAACTTTTGATCGGTTTGGAAAAAGGAATATTCCACCCCTGAAAAACCAAATAAAATTCCATTTGGTTTTGGCTTGTTCATCCAAACTAAGGTGTTTATAGGGAGCATTTGTGTTTGGTTTCGGCTTCTAAACCAATTCCAATCTGATTATTTGGCTCCACGTAAAGCCAGCTAACGTGTGCCAACTGAGCAATGCATTGTCTGATGTTCATTGCTTAATAATTCTGTTTTGACTTTGTTACCCATGTGACAGGGGACCCCACCTACCTCTGGTACTCCAGTTAAAGGCTTCTTTGACTGTTGGTCATCACGAAGGTATGGCCTGGAAAGTGAGAATATTTTGAGTGACTCTCTTCATGTAAGCCACGATACGATAACATCTTTACTCAGTTGTTATGCAAAGACTTAGATCCTCATACCTTGGGTTGGGCTGTTTCAGCTTTCCTTTTGCTGCCAAGTATTCGAGTAGCTTCTGTTTGCGCAGTTCTGTGGATTTAGATACCACAAAAATTCAGGCATGGTGTTACAAGATTTTTTGAACATTCACAAGTGCACAGTCAGAATTATTGATTTACCGGAGGTGTTTCTTTGTAATTATACTTACATAAGGTAAAATGCACAACTCTTGTATAACTTCACTTTGTAAAACAAATACACTTTGTGCTTTAAAGCCTGAAATTGCCATTTTCTATGCCTTCGATTATTTATCAATGGCCAGAATGAAGCACTTAGTATAGTGGTTCTGAATGCAAAGTAAAACATCAACAACAAAAAGGAAAAAAAAAAAAAAGCAATAGAGAGCAAACACAAAAACAGAAACCACTGCTTGTTACATGAAAGATGTCACACAAATAAAGCTGGACTGGACTGTGAAGCCTCCTTTTGCTGGAAACAGCATTCAAAGGAAAAAAAAGAACTAAACATAGTGTAATGAAAAGAAAACTGATACATTTGCAAGCAACTGTCTATCAAACTATAAACAGAACAGAGATTGTGACAATTACTTTCATCCTCTTTTCATTACTCAGTCAGTGCAAGAGCTTTATTTTTGCAAGCTTGTAGATAATTGAGCAGCTAGTTAATCATACTTTTGCTGCCATCTGGCTGAAAAAAGGTAATAATCACACTTTATGGACAATGTGTATCATTAAAACTTGAGTCAAACAACAGATGACGTCACTTTGCTTGTTCAATGGTGGAGCTAAACGACAAAGCAGCTTTATGTTGTTAAGAGTTATTTAACGTTTTCTTTGTTAGCTTTCATCTACACTGAAACTGCACCGTTTTAGCAGTACCCATTCTTTTTGACTGTTGGATATCAATTGCTTTGATATTAGCAAATATGGATCATGACTTTTTAAAAATACATTAAGAAAGGCCAGAAACACGTTTGTGTCTTGGTTTACATGAATGGTGGGCTAACGTTTATCCTGAAGCGTTAGCGGATATTACCGTGCTATTAACACTACAAACGTTACCAAGACAACTCTCCATGTATTTAGCAAGGGTCTCTAACCTTTTCTGGACAGAATCGTTACAGTCTCCCCTTCTTCCATGTTGATATAAAGCAGATATTTCCGTCAGTTTGAACAGATTTGGTATCAGAAAAGCGTCGGTTTGATGAACGTTGCAACTTCGGGACAACGACTGGGCTCGCGCATCCGGTTTTGAAATAACCGGGCAGAACGCCTTCTCTTCTCTGATTGGGCAGTTTGAACCTATAAACCTGGAAGCGCATGCGCAGAAACTCCGAGTTGATTGGAGCATAGACAACAACAAAAACAACAGATACATATCATGTACAGCCTGATTTATACAGTCTATGTGTACAGCACCCTGTATTATAATTATCCGATGCCAAGTAAATGTAGGGCCTGTATCACCTATATTAATACTGCTTTATAAAGAGAAAAGCAAAGCGTCAAAATTAATCAAGAATAACACACAACCACTAACACGAATATTTCTGTTTATGAATGAAAGTAAATAACTATTTTTTTCAACAAGAAAACAATCATGCTTTCTTTTACAACAGTAAATTTGACTATTTTTGGATTAAAAACAGATATATGTCAGAATTAAATGTGTCATTTTGGTCAAAATGTTTGCACATACTTGTGGATTACCGTCACAGAACATGAATAATATTTAGGAAATCAGCCATATACTGATCAATGAGGGCAGCATTGGTAAACAGCTTACTTTCAGGGGTGTAACTTAGTTGGTATATTTTCAACATTGATATATTTATGTCATTGCATTTTTTCAGGTCCCACAAAGTAATTTATTATTAGACATTTGCATAAGTTTGCGGTGCTGCCTCAGAGCCTTATCGGAGCTTACAGTGCAATGGTATTCAGCTGCAAAATAACGCCAAACAAAGCTCCTCTCTGCCATTATGCAGCAAGTATTTAAGTTAAGTATTTAAGTATCAATCTCTTAGTGCTAGTATTGATCAATACTGATACAAACACTGGTATCAATAGTTACTGTCAACAGGTTGGACCACAAAGTCCAAAGTTGAACTTCAACTTTCATGCCTCTTTCTTGGATTAATATTTTTGTATACTAATAAATCATTTAAAAAAAACAACTTCAAAGTTTTAATTAAATTAATATCCTTTTAATAATCATTTGTGAGAAGACAAACAAATAAATATGCCTGCTGAAATGTAGCACAAATACATAAATAAATAGATTAAAGCAGTGTATCATTTCATACTGCACCTTAAATAAACAGGGTGCTCACCAACAAGCACAACAATGTCACCTTGTGGTGAGTCTTGACAATGTCAATACAATAAACACTTCACTTTCTGTACTTGGTACATACAGTAAAAAGACATTTTCATAAGACACTTGCCTTAAAAAAACAGTATCATTGGCTGACTCTGCAAACATTACAGCATTTGTGTTTCACACTGTGTTCTGTTCCTGAGAGGGTCACACTTAGACAGGAGACACAGATTGACTTTTCACTTTGGGTGAGGTTCTAGCTCTGACGCTGAATTTTGAAGGTTTTGTGGCGGTGGGCGCTCTCTAGGCACATTTCCACAGGCTTGTTGTTTTCTTTTGCTGTGCTGATGTACCAGTTGCTGTGGGGAACAGACACCAGGGTGCTGAGGTTCAGTCCACTGTCCTCTTTGTAGAAGAGAAACCGCACCAGGTCGCTGTCTGAGCTGATACTCAGCAGACTGTCCTTATCCTCCACCTCCTGAGGAGCACAAAGAATGAAGATTGAGGGGATGAGTTTATCACTACATAAAACTATTGACATGGGTTCAAAGAGTATTAATCTACAAAGGTGTCATATGAATTTTCCATGCTGCTACTTGAAGAGTCACCTGCATTCAATCTTTGCTCATATTTATACTATAAGCATTCAGTAGAAATATGCCAGATTTAGCTGTATCTATTACTTATATTTATCATACATAAAGAATCTCAAAAGTTCTATTTCTACAGAGGCTGTAGATTTTACTATTTTAGAAGTCAATAGAAGAACGTTACCTCCAGATGTAAAGTTGCCTCATCACCCTCCATGTGGCAGGACAGGAACAGATTTGTGTCCTTGATGCCAAGAGCCACAGTTCTTGCTCTGTTGCTGGGTGCAGGGTGTACATATGTTGACATGTTCAGCTCAACTGTGGAGGTAATGATATATTAGTAAATATGTAATGAAATCTGACGCACTTAATCTAAATTACCCCCAAAAGATTTGAAACCATGTAACTTGACTGTGACATGCAGTTACCTTTACGGTTGTCTGCGCCTCCCTGCAGCATGACTGCATGGAGCTCCATGCTGTTTTGCACAAGAACTAAGCTCCTCTGCTCGCTGTCGTTCACGCTGCACTGATGCACACCCGTCCTGCTGAACTGCTGAGGTGGAGCTGAATGGCACTCAAACACAACTCGCTCTGAAGGGCGGAAAGAGGAAAATTTCATTATGTTAAAACAGCAGGAATTAACAAAGCGTTTTTCTTCATGCACAGTCAAGCTCAAGGGAAATCTGAGTGCTCAGCTGGACAACTTGTTGTTTAAAGAGAGGAAAAAGTCATCCCAAACTGATTTTAATAGAAGCCATAAATACAGTCTACCAGAACAGTGCCAAAGTATAAACTCTGAGCAGGCCAAGAGCAAGAAGAGTGGGTGTTTATGTGTGTGAAAGTAACTTAGGAAGGGTTTTAGTGTCAGTGTTTGTTCAGTTGATTTCCAGCCAGAGTAAAATCAACACTGAACAAAAGTATGTAAACTGTTCATTTCCTTTTCAATAACTCACTTCTGATTCTAAAGGTGAAGGACTAATTTTGGAACAATCTTTGAACTGTCAAGATGAACAAGCTTATCAGAAGTGTTAAAGTATTTATTTTCTACTCAGATTTCACAAGACATCAAGCTGAGTTCACATACTGGCTGAGTAACACTCAGAGATAAAGCTGACAAACTGCAGTGTCGAGTTAAAGTCTTGTGTGTGTGCTCACTTTCCACGAAGGTGCCCAGCACGATGCTGAGCAGGTTCTCGTCCCTGAACTCAGTGCTCAGCAGACTCTCTGACGCGTTATTCTTCAGTCTCTCCATGGCAATGATGAGGTTGGCAACCTGCTTCATCTTAAGAGGATGATGGGAAATCTCCAAGTCCAACCCTTCAGGCAATTTCTGGGTCCACTTCTGGCTCATGGTGAATTGCATCTGGGAGTCCATTTTTGTTTTTTTCTGAGTCAAAGGAGTTCTACAAGAAGACAAAATGCATTTCTTTCAGGGATCAAAACACAAATATAGGACTAAATATGTTTTCTTGAGGTTAAGTTTCATTCTAGTCCATTCACACACCTTTCATTGCAATTTTCAAATCCCTAAAGCTCTCAAGCTCCTTATGCTTTTGTATGTTCCAAGGAGGAACCAGTATTAAATTTCAGTCTATTTTCTATCCCGAAACCCCACTCTTTCTTTTTTTTCAAGGAAATAAGTTCGCGGTTTATTATTTGAATATCAGAGATAATATCTGTGAGCTGCTAAAAACATGAATAACTCCCATCAATAAACAAATGCACTAAAATGAAGCTGTGACCAGTTCCACACAAAAAGCTGAAATAAAATGAATATATTTACCTGATAGAAGGAGTAAATCAGGAGCTGTGTGTTGTTGGATTTTTAATCCTTGCAGTTGATCTGTCAGTGTTGTTCTGTCAACCTGTGCTAACCTGCAGGACTTTATACACTCCACAAAGCCCAGAGGGAGTTCCCGCCACAAATAGGAAGTGGGGCTGTCCGCTGACTGATGATGAAATACGGTGCTTTCCATGTTTTCTTGACAAAGTCCAAGCCAGACAAAAGAATTGTAAGTGAGTGCTGAAACTGGCTGATATCAGAATCACCATCACAAACGGAATAGCAAAGTTACACATACAAGGAATTTGACTTTGTGTATTGGTGCTAAACCAATAGTAAGATACAGTCACATATTAGATTTCAATAACTGTAGATCAACCTGTTGGTGCACAAAGATAATAATGGTGTTCATAACAAAGATAGTTTGTGCTATTATGATGGATTACAAGAGGGGGAAGAAGGAAGTGTAGAAGATGAGCATGGTAAAGAAGAAAGCAATGGAAGAGGAGACAGTGATAAAAAGAAAAAAGTAATGACGATGAAGAAAAAATTGTAAAAGAAGAAGATAGTGATAAAAATGTGATTGCGATTGCGAGAAAACAGGAGTTTAGAAACAAGGAAAAAGTTAGTAAATGTAATTTTTTAACGTAATAGTTGGCTGAGAAACTGGGAAAAAAGTTGAAAAACTACTAAGAAAAAACATTAATGTCCATCATTTTTATCTAAAACCCTTCAGCAATCCTTCAGTTAAATAGAAATTGACCCAAACCTGTCTGTAAAATTAAACAGTTAAAAAATATATTCCAATCAAAAGCCTTACATACACGGTGGAGTATGGAAATGTTTGTAAAATAATGTAAATATAAGGATGCTTTCTCTGTAGACAGACATAATATTTTCTTCCTTGTTATCGCTACAAAATATGTTGTGGCTTCTGCTGAAGCGACTGCAGAAATGTGAGTTTTTGCACAATTCATATTTTCAATCATTAATGACGTGACAGCTCTGGTAATGTTTCTGATATTTGTGTGTTTGCTTATATTGCTCATAAAAAGGAATTTGAGGCTTATCACAAGAGCTTTTGAAATGATTTGTGAAAAAGGACTTACATATTTACAGAAATAGACCAGCTTTCTAGACTTTGCAACTTTAAAACTCCTGTGTATACAGTATGGTACTGTATAAGTCATTTTGTTTAATTTGTATTGTTAATTTCTTTATATGTTAAACTAGGTCCATATAAATTGTCCCCTTAAAAATTGATAAATTGTTTGGATTAAATGTAACTGAAATTAATTGATTTCAATTCAACCCACCTCAACTGAATTGAATTAAATTTACCTTAACTGAAAGAGACCAAATTCAATGAATAGAATCCTTTTTAATTGATCTGAATTTTGAATTGAATTGAAATTCAGGGCAATAACAGCAAATAGATAAGATTTATCACAGGGGGCGGTAAATTTATTACATACAGTTTTCTCTTTTGGTGCTTTAAAGCTCCCATGAGGATTTATTTTTCATAATGCTGATCTTGAAATAGACTGGTATTAAAACTGATGCCTCTTTATAATCTAAAAAAGGAACAAAACCTTACTTAACAGGAGTCATATTTCTATTTTTCTGTTGTCATTTGAATGTCTGAAACTTCTGGCAGGGGGTAGGTGTCAGGCAAAGTGATGAACTCTTAACACTGGCTTTTTTTTCCCACACAGAACAAGATTTATCAATGAGTTATGATTTGGCTGTTTAAAGAAACTTTTTGTCAAGAAAAATTAACTACAAAGACACAACAAATTCCCAAAACAAAAATACACTTTTTTCCATCGGGGGCGCAACAAACACCACAAACTAGAAGTTCTCTATAGGAGCTTTAATTTCAGTGCCTCCAAAATTCAGAAGTCTACAATAAAATGAAAAAAGAATCAAAATTTTTGAAAGAAATTGTGGCGACTTGCACTGAAATGTAGAGAAGATGCTTCTGTTGAACCAGAAAACAAGGTCAAAAGATATTGTGTAAGGTGAGGAGAGCTTCCTCTTAAACTTTTTAAAGCACAAAAGATAACGATGATAATCATCATCATAGGAAAGTGACTGTTCATGTACCTCACAACCTTCTGTAACTGTGTTAAAGCTCACAATACGAAATGTTGAGTTTTTATGTTATGGCTCAATCTTCACACGTCTTTGTCCTATTGAAGTTTTGTAGTTTTCTTGTGTTAATATCAAGAAAAATTCCACAGGCTGCTGACCTGCACATTGTTTGCTGTTGCATAAGAAGCTTTCTTCACTTCCCTTTAGAGCTGTGATGTAGGAACTGAGTTTCCTGATCCTGCTGCTGGATTTACCTCATACTGTCTGGAGGGCGAATAACTAATGACAAATAGGATACATATTTGACGCTCTCTCATCATCAGAATAAGACAAATGACTATATAAATCTTTTATTTAAATGTCTTTATTGTATTGTGTTAGTAGAAAAGCATGTATCCTTATTTTATTTTGATGAAGTCAGACTTTTTAGAATCAAACTCAGGGCTTTGTCACTCTAGTGCAGACTAATCAGCAGGTAAGGATCAGTGGAAATATTTGAACTGTCTGGAGCAGAGGTGTGTAGGTGTGTGTTAACGCTCTTAAATCATAGTAGTAAGGGTGTGTAAGAACCGCAAAAACATGTTTTTACTCTTCTTACATATGAATCACTCCTCTTTGATTTCAGTTGAATGATGTCACTAATATCCACTTCGGGAAGTTTCTCTTTGTTTAAAGCAGCACTTTCACATCCCAGAACCAGAAGTTTCAAGTTCATAACAAGGAAGTGGGCAAAAGACCAAATGATGCAACTGTGGTGCTGAAATCTAAAAAAAAAAAGAACTTACGTTGTGTTATTTTTTCAGGCTTCAGAAGAAAATCTCAGCATTGTGTACTTTTCACATGTTTAAAAACAGGCTCAGAAGTTTGGAAGATATTAAGATCAGGAGTTTGCCCAATCAGAGGCTCAGTTCATGCTGCGCTGAAGTGGCTACTTCTTGTAGTAGTTTTATTTTGGAAGTCACATGCTCCTTTTCGATGGTTTCCAGGTACTACTTCCTGTTACACTCCATCTTCTCTTCGCTAAATTGATGCGTCAAAGCTTCATAGACCGGCAGAAATAGGATTGTTTCACATCACTTGCAACCAAGGGACAACGGAAAAATATGAGACATTGCCAAGATGCTAAAAAGCTGCTGTTCCTCGAGTGACCACTTGAGGCTCACTCCGGAAGTACAGGCAGTCACATAAACACCAAGCCAACAAAAGCCGTTTTCAGAGGCAAAATTAACTAATTTAAAGCCAAAAAAAGTAATAATTAAAATAAAAATCACTAATTATATTAATTTGGCAAAGTGAAACTATTTCAAGATCACTTACAAAGTCCTCACAGGAACTTTAACTCCAGTATGTGTGATATTTTTCCACAACTTTTTCTATTGCTTTTATATCTCATATCAACAAAGAAGAAATTGAAAGGTGTTGGTTAAACCCTCATTCAAACCCCCTAAGGGAGCTGTGTCAGGATTAATTTCATACAGTGGGAACAATGTGACGAGAGATGTCCGACAAAAACATCCGGTAATTAAAACCTCTCCTCTTTATTTGTCGTATAATGGCAAGTTTCTTCATCAAATTCGCCCCACTCTCACAGACAAAAGAAAATTTCATCCTCCCAGGTGTGAGTCTCTTCCGCCCTGAACCAGTTATACAAAAAACTCCTGGTGATGTAAGACGACCGGGGCATGAAATTCCTCGTTTTCAAAAGTTATAGTGGACTTCCTTCCTCCACACCCAACATGTGCGTGTGTGTCCCATAAACTGAAAACAATTAAGAGGAGTTTCATCATTGCATGTCATTCACGTTACTGAATACAGGAATCAATGCAGCAAATCTTATCTGGTTTTACCGGCTGACAAGTGAGTCAGAGCCGCTCCCATTTATAATGATTTTACTGTTTATTTAATCCTAACTATATGGTACTGAGTCGGTTTGTAATGATGGTTTTTGTGGAGATGTTGAGCTGGTATCATCTGAGTAGCAGAAAAATGAAGTAATGAAGGATGCGGCTGAGAGGGAAAGTGTGAAGCAGGTATGTCTATAGACAGGCTCTGGGGCCAATCACCACCTGAGATTTGTTTTCATACAACCCTCCTGAAATTAATCATATTCTAAATCAGTGGTTTTCAAACCGGGTCACGCAGAGCCAGAGGGGTCAGAGGCTCGGGAGTGTGTTGATACACAACTACAATTTCAAGCACATATGTTGCAGTGTCAGCCATGAAAGTGACAATTTAGTGACACTTAGTTTGTGAGTAAGCTGATGTAACCTGGCAAGGACAAAGTCAATGCACAGAGGCAGTTTTTTGACAAAAAAAAAAAAAAAAAGAAAATTAAAAAAATAATGTTTTATTCAGCTATTATTTTGAATATTTTTTGCCATTTTCTGCAAAATGTCACACAGTGAAGCTAAAGTGTGTATAAATTATTTGTGACTGTTAAAAATAAATTAGGCCTTCGCATGTTTGCAAGCGCAGCACACATTTGAGTGTTTTTCATAACTACTGTTCTAAATCACGTGAACAGTTACATTTTCTGTCAAGTGCACAAATGAATCTAAAGTGTGTCCAGTAACGTCTCACTAAACCACATTTTGACGAGGCAACTTGTATAAAGCTAAAGCTTTGTACATTATGCATCCTACTCAATGACTCTTACAGCGGATGTCTCTAAATGTATATTGTTATCATGATGTGAAAATGTGAGATTTTAAAACACCCATCAGAGGACAAGACAAGATAAAAAGTATGAAAAGAAGAAAAAATAGTTCAGAATTCAGGATAAGAAATATTATGGGCTGAGAATGTTTTTTTTTTCAGGTCAAAATAATTTTCATGAAAAACGATCCTTAAAAATCAACCCTGATCCTGCTTTAAAAAACATCCTGTCGTATTTTCCCCATATTGGCCCCTATTGGAGAACATTTTCCTTGGTCAGAGGCAGAGTTTGCTGGTGTTTACACAGCACGTAACGCTGAAAACTGACCACTTATCATCTGGTATCAAGGGAAAACTGAGGGACAGGAGAGGGTTGATTTCATAAGATTGAAATGATCGAATCAAGGATGTTTGACCACAATTAGGGGCCGTTTAAAAAACAACAGTTTTGGGATGAAACTCAAAGGTTACGGTTTTGTTAGTTTACTTACGCCGGCAGAATTTATGATTTTTAGGTCTTTTTTTTTAGAGAATATGAATGATAACACAAAAACTTTCTTTCGCTTATTGTTGGAGGTTGGGTGACACCATTTAATGACAAATTTCTGTCTCCTCAAATTTCCTAGGCATTACACTTTTATTATGGCAACTTAAATTGCTGTTCCCCGAACTGTACAACAACAGTAACAGTAGTGGACCTTCTGAATCTGCTGACTGCCTTTCAAAACTTGTACTTGGACCTCTGAACTGTTGTCATGTAAATAGCCCCTGCAGTTATATCGCCAACTACAGGCCTGGCATGCATACTACAGCTTTTTATACATTTATTTTTTTCACATCGTTTTTTTTTGCGTTTTTTGAGTGAAATGTGTAAAGAGGGCCTTGGTGACTGACTTTTACAAAAAATAATAAAAGAAGTAGTTCATTTATACGTCACTTTTGCCGTAAATAAATGTGTCCATGGTTATTTTCACAAAATCAAATGTAGCCTTCTTTGAAAAAAAGTTTCTGACACCCCTGATATTTCTCCTTAACACAAGTTTTAAAAGGTCAAAGTTCAACAGAAAAGGGAAAAAACAGCTCTCAGAACAAACCAGGACAATCACAAAGCTCCGTAGAGAAAAATATCTCAGGTTTATTAATAACTTCTTCATCTTCAAAACTCATTAAGACAGAAATTATAAAACTGTATGTACACCTTATATCTCTGTTGATATTTTTAACTTAAAGCATGCCGGAGAGAATAAAGGACGATCGCTTTCTTCCCCCAAAACACAACATGGATCGCTCCTTTCGCTCCGATCCCAAATCAAATTTAACAACAAATAAAAAAGATCTTTGTTTCCCACAATTACTGACAGTGTTCTGAGGTACAAAATAACAAGAAACAGACTTGACTCACACACACTTACATACACACGTAATGAATCCAAACCCAGAGCAGATGAAAACAAATGAGGGGGTTTGGGATCTTCCAACATGTACACAGGCACATGCATAAACAAAAACAACAAAAGCAACAACCTGGGCCTTTTAAACAAACAAAAACAGTGACAGTTGTTTGAAGCGGGAGTGTGTGTGTGTGTGTGTTTATCAGACATATAACAGGAATGAACATGAAAATAATCCAGTACAGTTCTTTAAAGACAGTAAAAGGCAACAAAACGGAGAGTAGGCGAGTTCCTCTAAATTTTTGTTTTTGTGCAGAGACGTTGAAGAAGGAGAGAAAAAAATAAAAGCAGTGAAGAATAGATTTTGAAATCCTGGTCAGTGACGGTTTTACGTCAAAACTTCTGAGCCAGCAACTTTGGCAAATTTGAGGCTTTCCTTGGAAAATACTGCTGCCCTTTTTAAAGTGCTCATTCTCCAAAAATAGATGTTTTCCTGACTCATCAAAAAAGAAGGAAATGATGTTATTAGCAGACGTGCTGTTTCAGTAAGTCTACCCATTGTTTGAGTCAAATCTGAATATATATACAAGTTATAAAATCTGTGATGCATACAGTAAGTCCATTTAAATTATTACTCGCTTCTAAATCATGAATCTTTCTCATAAAGATTAAAAAAGTTAAAGATTCTACAAAAGAGATCATGGGTTGTAAAACTTAAATAACTTCATGTTGAAATAAAATTAAATGACTGTTTATATCTATAACCTCTTTTAACAACTGGATTATTTGTGATCCTACACGCCATATATTTCTAAGTGCGTTATAAACAAGAAAGAAGCTGAATATGAAAAAAAATCATCGAGTCTACACTTTAGTCTTTAGTGTCTGAAGAAAACAAGGTTTAAATTCAAAAATACACAGATCAGCCACTGCCTATGTGTTCAGGCCACAGATGGTTTTAGAGAAAGTTTTATAATTTAAGGGACTCATTCAGGTTTTTTTATTGTTCGGCTCTTTAAACCACGGTGGATCAGGTAAACTGAGATAAAAGGGGTCAAAGAGGTAAGAAAAGGGTAAGGGGAAAGTATTTTCTGTCTTATTTATTCAAAGTGTGACATGACTTTTTCTTACAACTGGATTAAAAACTCAGACTCATTTAATCCAATATCAAGAATCAGAGAAAAGAAAACATATATATTCTGAGATAGAGGTCCATAAAAAGTCCTGATTCCTCTATGGAGGCAAGAATTCTGGGGAAACAAACTCCAGTTTTTTTCCGTGGGAATAATGTCTTTGTTTGTTTTATCTCTGAGTTTTAACCTAATTCTTGACCTCTGATATAATCCATAAATTCTTCTTAAATTGAAGGCGTCTTATCTATTCCAATAATTCTAAATCAATCCAAGAATTTGAACCTACTCCCTGAATTCCAGAGTAATCGCAGAATTCTAACTTCCTAGAATTCCGATTGCATACAGAAATCCTGACTTTATTTCCGAGTTCTGACTAAAATCCGGAATTTCCGTTTTAATCCTAGAATTCAGTCTCAATCCAGAATTCCAACTTTATTCTGGAATTGAGTCATAATTCCAGAATGAAATCAGGATTCTAAATCCTTGCGTACATTCTGATTTAATTCCATAATTCAAATGAAATCCCAAAATTCTGATTCCTGCCTCTTAAATCTAATTTAATTGCAGATTTCAATCAAGCCGAGAATTTTCACTTAATCTGAGAATTCTGAGCCCATTAAAATATTCTTCTTTCGTTTTATCAAAGAGTACTGACTCTGATTCTCACTTTTATTTCTTATATTTCTGACTTCTATCTCATTTTCTTAATGGCTCTTATCCTCCATCACAATCTTTGCTAATAAACTAATTTAGAATACGATTGTAATTAAAATTCTTGGTTCAGCTAAAATTTTTGGCGGTGTGAATTAATGGGGATTTTTTTTTTTTAAGTATTGAATGTGCAATTTTTAATCAAGGGGTCAGTTTAAATGGGGTATAACTTTTATGTTTTTAATATGTTTGTGACATCATGTGAGAATATGTCTTGTCTAAGTGTTTGAATTTGACACGCTACATTTAAATAACTGACACTTTTGTGGTTAGAACAGTGCATGAAATTTTTTTTTTTTTTTTTCTTAGTTATCTTTGATTTTGTCTTGCGTGGGGAAGTTAAGAGGAATGAACGTGCAATTAGATTCCTGTTTTCTCTGTAAATATTTTGACACTGAAGTTCTCACGAAAAAAGCCAAAAAAATGATGTCACTGTAAAACAGGAATGGGGTCATGGTTTTGTCACACGTATAGATAGTTTCAGATTCTATCGGAAAACAAAAATAAAAGTGCTTTGGGAGAGGCTAAAATGTCTTCAAAGCTTCTGTAGTTTTTTTTTAGGGGAAGTGCAACTCAGTGACGTTAAAATGACTTACTGTAAATGATTTAGGATCTGAAGGTGTTTATCTCAGGAAAGCAGCAACAAAGAAGGAAAACTCCACATTAAAGGAATTAAAAATATTCAGTTTTAATGTTTTATGACTCTTTAAATGAAGTATTAACGTCTTTTTGTTTTTTGTGCGACAGCTTCCCTGTATCTGAGCACTTTTATTTCCTAGAATCCCTTTTTTTGGTGGGAACTCCAGAGTTGAGTGATGAAAAATAAACCTGCATGGATGAGCGTGACTCAGGGGAAATGTTTTCTAAATAACACAATGTGACTCAGATCACATTTCGATTTACGTAGATAGCTCTCAGTCTCTGCAAAAAGTGTCCCATTTGAAAGCAGCTGTTTTTCTTTGGTTTTTCAAAATAAAAGCCTCATGTTAAAATCCATTTTCTCAAAAAAAAAAAACAACTAACTATCTACTTCACTTGAAATGGGACAAAGAAAAATCAGTCACATGTTTTAAAAGTGATGACTGTGAGGATTGATTTTCCTTGTAGGTGTCCTTGAACGTTACAGTAAAACATAACAGAAGTGTGCATTTCTATGTAAAACAAACCATTTGAAAATGTACAAAATTGTTTCCCGCTAAGTTGGCTGACACCTGGGTTGAATGGTGTGTTTGGCTGCAGAAACATTTTAATAACGGGAGCTGTTCAGTTTGATAAAGTGAGCCCCTCTCCACAAGATCTGATTAAAAAAAGAAACCCAAACAGAAGCTCTAAATGCAAAAAAAAAAAATTATCGAACAAGTAAAATTTCTCAACACGGCAGAATAAAAATCACATAACTGCCTTCGTGTTGACAGTATTGACAAAAATATTTACACACACACACACACACACACACACACACACACATACACACATCGAACTCAATAAATAAAAGTCTCAGATGTTCTATTATTTTCTACTCAGAATGTGATCAAGCTTCCCTCTTTTGGTTTATGTCCCCGCCAACTTTGGTGACGGCTAGTTTGGTCACAAAGAACACACACACACACACACACCCAACTCAGCCTCTCTTATAAAGTCAGTAAACACCTAAAACCTGTGTGAAAGTCATTCTGAAACAGTTCAAAAAGAAAGATTTCACAGAGAGAAAGGGGTCGGCCATAGTTAACGTACCCTACACATTTCATCTGACACATTCGTTATAATCATATTGATTGTCGTAATCACCATACAGACTATCGCTGCTCAATCTATCTATATGACAGCTCTGGTATAAAGGCTCTGGGCTAATCAGGAAACAAGAAGGAAAATATTTAGTTTTATAAATCCACCCTCCCACCCTTCCCACCCCCTGCCTGGAAAAGAAAGTCAGTAGGAGTCTCTTGAGTGTCCGTCTCGCACAGATTTCATCAATAAATATCTCGTCATAGATTTCCAAGGAACATATATTACTTTGATTGAACTCGGCGGACATGCTCAGGTCGTCTTTGTCTTCTAGCTGTATGGATGTTGAGGAGAAGGTGAAGGCTGCTACACACGTTTGGGGGATGAAGAAGGTGGGGGGGGGGTCTCCCTGAGTCTCTGATTAGGGACAAGAAAGAGGGAGCAACACACACACACACACACACACGTTTAAAAACACACACACACAGACAGAGGAGGAAACGAGCAGATGGGTGAGAGAGAAAGGAGGAGCTTCGTGGTCCAGACGAGCAGGTCCGTCGACACACACACACACAAACACACACTCGTTCATCGATGAGTGCTGTGTTTGTTCATGATGGGAACACACACTTTGGCATGTTGGTCTGTGTTCGACTCTTGCATGTTTACACAACATGCACGCACATGGCTTGTCTCTGTATGCTTTGCCAGCTGTGCAGAAGCATCAGTCTGCATCCCCCCTCACCCACACACACACACAGTTACACACAGAGTTAGACACACACACACACAGAGTTACACACACACACACACACACACACACACACACACACACACACACACACACACACACACACTCCCCTCCTCAGCATACATTCAGGCGTAGTAGTGCATGTGTGCAAACGTAGCAGGAACGCGTCTAAAGGCGGGGTCAGATGCTGTTCTCCAGCTGGCTGTGGTGGTTCGCTGTGTGCGGTGAGTTCTGCTCGTTCAGGAGGAGGAGCGTCGTCTCGTCCGGCCCGTTCTCCATCGGGGTGGAGTCGGCTCCCAGCTCCGTGATGGGGATGGCGGTGGTGGTGGAGGCCGGGGGAGTGGTCTGATCCAGGCGGGTCATGTTGTGGCCGCTCTCCGGGGACTGAGGCGTGCTGTCGAGGCGGGACGCCATGAGGCCGTTCTGGTACTGAGATCGCGTGATCTGAAGTAAATGGGGATGAGACTATTTTCAACTCCATGTCTGTCAGAGCATCATTTCTACAATAACACTTAAAAGACTGGATCTACAACCCTCCATATTGAATTGAATGCACTTCAAAGACAAGATATTTATTGTTCGAACTGATAAACTTCATTGTTTTTTTTGTTTTTTTTTGCAGCAACACATACCTAAAAAGTTGGGACAGGAGCAACAAAAGACAGGGAAAGTTGAAGAATGCTGAATAAAACAGCTGTTTGGATCATTCCACAGGTGAACAGGTTCATCCAAAACAGGTGAGTGTCATGATTGAGTACAAAAGGAGCATTCAAGAAAGGCTCTGTCTTTTACAAGTTAGGATGGGGCGAGGTTCACCACTTTGTCAACAACTGCGTGAGCAAATAGTCCAAAACTTTGGGCCTCATTCACGAATAAATGCGTAGAAGTAATAAGAAAATACGTAAAACTACCTTCAGATTCATGACACGTGTGCACCAGCCGTTATTTTACGTCTTCATTCAGTTTGTACAAATTTATGACACTGTAGTCGACGCTTTATTCAACATACAAAATGTGACATTCTGGCATGCACATGATTATATTTTTAATGTAAACTTAGTATTTAATTAAAGATTCAATATTATAAGCATGATGAGGCTGAAAATGTGTCAGTTTCATGGTTATTTAATAAATTTAGCCAATGCACAGTTTTTATTAATGAATTCTATTTAAGGCTTTTTTTCTTTTACTGAAAGCGATTTTTTAATGTTATGCTTTCAGTTAAAAGAGTCTGTGTTTCAAGTTTTTAGGAAGCTGATCATTCATTATTTGTGCGTACACATCGTCTGTGGAGGTTCTAAATTTGTTCACAAAGTAAGAAGAAACTCAGGTAAGAAAACTTTGATGAATCACAGATTTGTGTGTCAAACGTTAGTACACACGATTTAGGCACAACTTTGTGTTTACGCACTATTTGTGAATGAGGCCTCATGTTTCTAAATGTGCAGTTGCAGGAATTTAGGGACTCCAACATCTACAGTCAATAATATCATCAAAAGATTCAGAGAAACTGGAGAAATCTCTGCACCTAAGCACAATGTGAGTGAATATTTGCAGGTAACAATAGAGTTCATAAGCTTGAACAATAAATATCTTGTCTGGTGCATTCAACTGGATTTAGGTTTAACAGGATTTTTAAATCATTGTATTTGATTTTATTTACTTTTTGCACGTCTCATCTTCATTCAAATTGGGGCTGTACTTCCTATTTGGCTACTTTTTACCGTCACATTTCTGTCATAATGAGAAGTCATAACCCACCTTGACGAACTGCAGGTCTGTGAGCGCCCTGACGTAGAAGTCGGGTGTGTACTGCTGTACTGGCAGGCCGCTGTTGAGCTGGCTGTTGCTGCCGCTGACGGAGAGCGACTCTGTCCGGTCGGCTCCGCTCAGAGACGCCGTGCGGTTCAACCCGCTGAGGTGAGACGGCGAGCGAAACTCTGCAAACATGCGCAAAGACACAGAGACACACGGCAGAGGTTACAAACGGCTCCTGAAGGATATTTACTCAACAGAGAGCTGCAGTCTGGATGATTTTTCAAACCCATCTGTGATTCAATGGCTCTGTGATGCACACATGGATCAATGGATGACTTCAACAACACAAGATGCAGTGTACGTCCAAAACAGGTTAATATAAATGATATGAACAATAAATTAGTGACAAATGATGCAAAATGTACAAAGACACATAAGTCTGTGAGAGTCACACGAACTGAGGGATCTGAACATGATGGTTACTGGTGTTAAAGATCAGTCATTTCTAACTAACTACAGAGCATTTCTCCCGTTCCCATACCTCTTGTTTCACAATCACAGCAGCAGCATGATGCCTCCCTCAATTGCAAAGGTGATGAAAGACAAAATTTTCCAATCGCATGACAAGCAGTGACTCAATTTGAGTTTATAGAAAAACCTCACACTGACCAGACGTATCAAACACACGCCTTCACAGAGTCAGAGGTTTTGTTTTGACTATTGAACAGTGTAGGATGCAAACATAAAGTGAGCAGAAAGCATTCAAAACGTTTTCATAATAACTGTGCAAAAATCTATTTATGACAAATAAAGGCAGTAATGTTTAATTCATTTTATCTACAAACTAAATTTGAGTGACAAACAGTTAGAAATATGACAACAGTAGATACCCAAATGGTCACTTTTTGTTTAACATAAAATGAATATACTTCTAGCAACAAGAACTATATAAGATTTTTTTTCACTGTTTTTTAAGAATAACACCCAGATGTTACAATGACCGAGCAAGATGGACTGATTTTGACTGTCTTCATCATCAATATATGTCAACAAATTCTGAAATATTTGGTTTAAAAGTGCTGTGAGGATCTATTTGATATTGATTGACAGTGGCAATTGTGACCAGAATGGGCAGTGTTTTCCAAGATTAAGACTCTGTTTCCCATGAGCACCTTCACCCATTTTTGTAAAAGCATGCAATTGTTTTGGGGAGCAGATCTTTTTTAACATAACTTTTCTTTGGTCCAGGCGACTTTTCCCATGATGCAAAACGATGAGGAAATGTATTTATATGTAGAGTTGTAGCAATATTGTTTGAAACATGACAACAATCGAACTTTGTAAACTCAGTTTGTAGTGTAATTCTGCATCCAGAAGGCGAGCAGACCAACTGTTCAGTGTTACTCACAGCCCAGTGCTCTAAGACATGTCCGCATGTCCCTTTTATTTTGAGAATCCTGGTTATGTCCTACCAGAGCCCATCTACCAACTCCAACTTCACCAAGTAGAGCAACTATAACCTTGCTCTTCATCTTATTGATAGAATCTCAAGTTTTAACAGACCACTGTAGTATAACTGCTGGATGAGGGTTGGAATGAACATTATCACAAACAGCTTAACTTGTGTATTAGCCCGTGCTCTATCACTCTCTTGTTTAGCTTTCTTCTTCTCTGACCTTGTTTTTCCTTTTTGACAGTCCAGCCCCAGAGTCAACCATCACTACGAAATAAACCCAAAAAACCTCATATAAAAAAAGAGGGTCTTTCTTCTTAGTGCTAAAATTTGTTGGCAGAGAAGTGTTGCCAATTGATTTGTGTCCCCCTTGGAGAATCTGTCCTGTTCACAAAAACAGAAATAGCGTTTAGACATACCTGATTTTAGTGCTTGTAATCTCATTTGATTTGTGGATTATGAACAGAAAAACACACAAAAGTGGGACTATTTCAAAATGTATCATTTATAAAATTCTAACTAGTCTTTTAATTTTTGCTTAAGTTTTGAAATATTAGGTTTCAAATATTTTATTAACAATATCTACAGGGTTGGGGAAGGAAACGCCTTGCACCAATTATTTGCGGACAAAGTTTCTGACACCAAAATGGATTATTTTCAGTAAAACATATCTAAAGAAGGAGAATTTGGAACATTTTTGCCTTAGAAGTCTTAAATAGCAGATTAAAAAATGAATTTTGGTTTATTTGTGTCTGCCAGTTCATGGCTTCATTGCAGAAGTGTTTCATCCAAGAGTTTGAGATCTACATCATCTGGGAAAAAATCTTTCAAAACTTTGGCAATCTAAATGAAACTATTAACAATATCTTTATAGCTACAATAAATCTTTTCAAAAAATGTTTGTGGTTGAGGTTCTGGTTTGCTGTGTTCTCATTTCAGTGAGTTATTTTTAACCCTGACTTTACGTTTTTAAAATACAAAATTAAGTTCCTTTTTTCAAACGTTTCAAAGTACGACAAAATCTATGACAAATAACGACTCAAACAAATTCCAGGTTAAAGATTAGTCAACTTTCAGTCTAATCAAACTATTTTTAGTCGGTAAAACCTTGAGTATCAGTCATTACAGCAGACGACTGAGTCACAGTTTTTGTCTATTAACTGATAACAGTTAATTCAGCGCATCTTCCTTTGGCCGGTTATTTTCCACCTCTGCTCCAAAACATCGAAACCTTGATGACTAATGTTCACGGGTGTCGTCCAGCTGACAGTTTAGTTTATTGGGGCATGCCTTCCAAACAAAACCATACCATCAAATGTGTCACAAACACACACAAACACACACACACTCTCATGCTCATTACCAGGTGTGAATTATTACCAGTGAGTGCGAGTCGTCCAGCCGGGGGCCTCAGTGAGTCATAGGAAACTGTTTTGCCTGGACACGTCAACTGCGTTAGCTTTCATGGAATTAAGCTAGCTAGTTAATCATGGATGTCTACAGCTAAAGTGGTAGTTAGTGGTTAGATTTCACTCATCGGAGAATATTGTTATTTTGATGTTTCAGACATTAAAGTTTAAGATCCAGCAGGTCACTTTCCTTTCCTCCATATTTCATATCAGTCAAAATTTTACCTTTTGGACACTTGAGAGCCTATGAGTAGAAGTTTAACTGGATTACAAACTCCTCTTTATGTCACTGTATCTCTGATGGAAAAGGGAAAATATGAAAAGTGAAGATAATTGCAGTAAAAAAAGCGCCAAATTAGCTTCACGGTTCAGTCGTGGGACTTACGCACAGAGGCAGTTTGAGTTTATTGTGGCCCCTTTTCTCACCCCCCTCTCTCAGTTTCCTGCTCTATCCACAGTGTTGTCCTCTCTAAACTTTAATATTAAAGACTCAGAGAGTATTCAAGGCAGCTTAATGCCCAATTCACTCTCGTAGCGCCAAAATTAGCCAACAGTTACACAGTTTTTCCAGTAGGTGTTTTTTTTTTTTTTCAAATTGTTTTAATAAGAATTTTTCATTCAGACAAGTTGGTTACTCTAAAAAAGGTCAAAGCTTAGCACTGTTTTAAGAACAATGACAAAACACAGGATTCTTGGGGTAAATGATTTCAAATTGGGTTGTGGCTAACATTCGCAGAGCTAGCACCGCCAGCTCTCTGTCCTTTTTCGTCCCCATGCAAGTTCTCTAACAGCCTTTATTCAACTTGACATGACTTGTGAAAAAACAAAACAAATGTTAAATCATTATGAAGAGTAGGTAGTTTATTCCAAGTAAACTCAAACCCTTCAGATGAATATCAATCATTACTCTTCACTGTGAATCATTTTACAGTCATAACATGTTTACTGTAATATGTTGCTTTGACTGATTTGTGTTTAGAAGCTTCTAGGAAAGTCACCTGTTGGATCTTGTTTTAAAACCAAAATTCTGTAAATTTTTAAAAACAAAAAAACCTGTTTATGAGCAGCTGCTCACAGTGCTGGTGAGTATTCGAAATTAAAGATGATGGACCCAGTTTCACATGAAAACCTCCTCCCAGAGCCCACGCAATAAAATGTAAAGACGTTTTTACTTTCATAAGTGGGAGGTCACTGAGGCCACATTTGGAACTGGGTGTTTGTGATTAAGATGAAACAAAATGATGCTGTTGTCATGATTAAATCAGCTTTGTTTTTGCTCTAACAGATCTACAATCTATGCCATCAGTTTCTGCTTTTCGTCTAGATAAGCAAGGTTTGAACTTCTGGAAGTGAAGGATAGGACAACAATACTCAAGAATAAAAACAACTGCATCTTAACAGTTCTGTAATATCACTTTCTTTCCTCTCATCTGTGGCATAGCTGCCTGAATACTGAACAGAGAAAACAGATGCATCAAAAATAGATTCTGCAAAAAATGAGCAGCTTAACCCCTTGAGGGGCTTTATGTGCCATCTGTGTGTCACATGATGTCGTCCTATCTTTCACTCTTTCACTATTTTTTTTTTTTTTTTAAGATGCCATGTGATCATTTTCTGTCCCCAAGTACCCAACAGTTGAAGATCTGTGCTTACATTCTGGCAAATAAGCTCTTTGATCAACTTTATTTACTTAACAACAACTGAACTGGAGTCTGTCACAGCTCCAGGAAGTAAAGCAGTAACAGCTGCTTTCATGCCGACCATGGAATCACCATTAAAATTCAACCTTGACACTAAAACAGTTAAATTCCTATAAAAAAGCAGCAAAAGATGTTTAAAGATAAACAATACACTGAAAAATGTAGGGAGGTATTTATCTGGGATCTGTTTCCTAAATTAAGTTTCTTATCAGGAATTTTGGAGTTTTCTGACAATATTCACTCATTTTCATTCATTCAGCAGGACAACACAGATTAAAAGAATATTTTGGCAAACAACTTAGATTTTTAATCATAGTTAATCCTGCGAATGTTTGGAAAATTAGTATTAAGTATAGCCCTTTTCAAAAATTCAGACACTTTAAAATTGTTAAAATCATTATAATATGCCAATATAATAAAATCCTGCAGATAATAAAAGTTTAGGAGCTGAACTGTTTTAATAGCCGACTCATGAATAAACACCAGTGCTTTCTCTTACATTACTAAGCTGTGAACAGCATCAGGAGCTGGATGACTGAGTTCAAAAATTCATATAAATATGCCAAATAGTGACCTCTACTGGACAACTTTTGTAATAGCATGTTATATTATATACTCTCTGACCTCTGGTGTATTTTTTTATCATACATCAACACTGTTATCAGCAGTGTTGTATCAATACTTGACTCCAATTAGCTGCAGCGTATCTTTTTATTTCCAATACGAAGAACACCTACTTGACCTTTCTAGTTAAATTTGTGTTATTTCTCAAACTGACCTACACCTACACACAGAGCTGATAATAGATTGTCTCACCGCCTCCTCACACTCATCTGCTCTACAACATCCAGCCAAACAAAGAGCTGACTCAGTAAAACAGGTGTGAATTGATTGTTTTTGTTGATCAAAAAGCTTTTTTTTGCCAAAAGATGATTTCACTTTTTAACTGTTTTCTATCCTTTAAAGGTAAATGCTCAATTAAATGCACAATACAGAGCTGTTTGTAAGCTAAGGTCTGAAAATTTCAACCAACAAACAGCAAAACGTGAGTTGGTTTTTAACCTCCTGTGATTGGAGTTTCTAGATCTATAGATTTTTGAAGTTCAAAAGTGTCAAAGCTACAGGCGGCAAATCAAAGTCAGACCCCACCCAGTGATCCCTAAGCCCCAACCCCTTCCTTGGTGTTAAAGGACCCAGACATGCCGGAGTTTACCTGGCAACCGAGAGAACAGAGAAAACCTCTTAAAGGAGAGGAGGCGAGGACGAGGAGCAGCCTCTGAGAGGAGAAGAGGGATGGAGGAGATGGAGGAGGAGGAGGAGGAGGAGGGAGAGCGGGTGAGTGACACAGCGGGAGACAGAGAGACAGATCTGTGTCCAGACCGGAGGAGGACGACATGCAAAACCACAGGAAAACTCCTGGTTGACATCACACGTTAGATTACACCAAAGCTTTTGTTACTGAGCTGTTTCTGAAGGATTGATTGATCAGACGTTTGATGAAATGCGAGAATGACAGAGACACTGAAGGTGGACGAAAATCAAAGACTGTTCTCTCGCTACCTGAAGCACCTGTAGGAATAAGTGAATAAGTTGTAGAGTTTCAAGCAAAAACCAACAGAGGAAGGAAAAGGAAAATGCTGGAAGTAGAAAATATTATGACTTGTATCATTTACATCATGTATCATTATACAATGAGCCTCTTCTCCTTTCAGTGTATTTTTCCTGGAATTAAAACAAATATCTTAATGGGGGAAAATAAAAAACAGGAAAAGCAGACATTTGTGCCTATTTCACCAGAAGGTGGCAGCAGAGATGTGAAAACAAGTACAGGTAAACTGTAACTTCTTATATAACTCTACAGGCTCAGTTTATTCAGCATTAATCATTCAGATTCAGAGAGAGAGAGCGCGAGAGAGAGAGAGAGGAGTTTTTAAACTCACCCAGGGTCGGGGCGCTGAGTGCCATGACCCCGTAGAAGGAGAAAGGTCCGGTTTCAAACTTCATGTTCTCATTGCCAGCTTCCACCTCCACTCGGCCCTGATTGAAAAAAACACCAAAACATTAACACTGCAGGAGAAATTACAGCTGTGTTTTTACTCCAAGTCTGTATGTGGGAGATGTTTGTACTTAAATCATCTGCTGACGTAGTCTCTGGTTTTAGAGATAAATACAGGGGTAAAAAATGAGTTGATATGCAAAATAATATGCCAAACAGCAGAAAAACACAGGAGCCCTGCAGGATTATTGCACATGGTGAAGTTATCTGCATGTGTGGAGCTGCACAATGTATCATTTCAGCAACGTCGTTATATTTGGGCCTTTTAATTAAGTTTATGTAACCTGTCTATGCTCTATCACAGTACTAATAGACCTAAACAAGCATCCATTTCTATATTTTTACCACATAAAATGCGACAACTCGCCTGGTTAGAGCACCTTTTGGGGACTCTGTCATCTCAACTGCTGTAATCAGGGTCAGGCAGAGTGACGTGCAGCATGAGTGGTCAAGCGACTGAGAGAGAGGGAGCGGTGAATGTGAGTGGAGTATAGCAGGGATTTGGACAATCTGACAGTTTACTTACAGCTAATATTGCATAAGGTGCTTCACTGAACACTTTCAGGGTTAAAAGCAGCAGCCTCCAGATCTGTGTGTTCAGTTTTGTCTCCAGTCAAAACAGGCTCTTGGTTTGCTTTTAAGGTCAAAGCTTTGGTCTTCTGATCACCCATTTTAGAGTTTATTTCATGTCTTCCTACCCACCTCCTATGATTTCAAGAGCTGTATCAAAACTTAAATCAGTCGGGTTTAATGTCCAGGAACTGTCCAGTTCAGTCTAGACAAGTTCCAGACATCAGGTTTGAACTTAATAATGACATGATCTGGATGTCAGAGTTCAGCTTTAATCTGGACATGATCTAGATGTCAAGTTTGGACAAATCCAGACATGATCTGGATGTGAAGTTCAGACTTCAACCAGATATTATATGGAAGTGAGGTTAAGACTAAATCCTGACATGACCCTGACGTCATGTACCGACTTAATCTGGACATGATCTGGACGTCAGGTTGTGACCAGATGTTAGCATGATCTAGACCAGGGGTTCCCAAAGTGGGGGTCAGGACCCCTAGTGGGGTCGCGAGACGTTGGAGGGGGGGTCGCGAGATGATTTCAGTTTAGAGGGAATATCCACAGCTATCCCAGACCACAACTTAGGTACAAACGCTGTTTGGCTCAACACCTGTGTGAAAAGACTCTCTTGGCCCTGACATTTATCAAAAATAAATATATATCTTGTGTGAACGTGGAGGATGATCTCTGAGTGGCCGTCTCCAAAATTAAACCCAGAATGGACTTGATGTGCTCCATAATGCCCATCCATTTCATTAGGTGAGATAAACACTGAAACATATATCCCAAAAAGTTAACTTGCACTGCAACAATGTTCACGTTAACGCAGAGCTACAGTTTATGACTATTACTTGGACTGAATTATTCTTGTTCTAATGTGGAAATGAAAGTATTGTACCAAAATTGAGTTTGCACACGACTGCAACAATGTTCGTTCACGAATTTCTGAGAAATAACTTTGACAAATTCTGCTTTTTTTCATATTAAACTGTTACATGTAAAATCGTAACATGGTTTTCAGGCTGTTGTTCTTTTTTGTGTTGTCATAATGCCCATGTTTGGATACCCTAATTAGTGCATGTGTCCTATGCGCACGTTTTCTTATGCTTCAGTCACCTCTGGGGATAGTGGGGGTCACTAGTCTCTGCCACCTTTGTTTTGGGGGTCACGGGCTGAAAAGTTTGGGAACCCCTGATCTAGACATCAGGTTCAAACCAGATCACAAAACATTTTAGCATTTTAAACCATCTAAAGTATTATACTTCTGCCCCAGAAGAGCAAAAAACAAGGACCACTGCAGGACTTTTTTCTGACAGAGAGACAAATGTGTCCTTATACGCTTGACAAGTTACGCAGTTAGTCCTCTAGAGGGCGGTGCAGTCATAGGTCAAAACAAGGTAATATACAGGACATCATCTGTGATTGTTCCCTGGAGACGTCGTGCATCATTTGTGGGAGGAGAGATGTTTACTTTGGCCTCGATTAGACTCTCAGTGTACATGCTCTCTGTCTCATTTTCAAACTAAACGTGTCTGCAGAGGGATGATGAGGAGCAGCACGAGCAGAGGAAGAAGAAGCAGAGGGAGGTTCTTTATTGACTTAAGGTTGCACAGCAGAGTAATGGGGACACTGGAGTTGAGGGGGGGTGAGATGTTGGGTCGGCTGGGGGGGGGCAGGAGGAGGCCTCTGTGTTGGTACAGTGAGTGAGTTGGCGTGAATCGGCCGCTGGAATGTGTGAACTGCAGCAACAACAACACAGGACAGTTAATCCACACTGTCCTCCCTCCTTCCCACAATCCCTCCATCCTCCCACCTCTCCCCTACACACTCACACAAACACACACACACACGCATACACAGAGACTGGGCTGATGAAAGCAGAACAGGTGGTAAAATAAAAGAGAGAGGGAATAAAGAACAAACAAGATGATGAAGAAAGCCCTCAGTGTCAAATAATCATATTAAATTAGCAAAGTCATTGTAAGATTATTAACTCCAATGCACAATTTAGATTTATCACGAGTTTATTATGCCCTTATCCTCACAATAAAAGCATAACACCTGCCCCCAAGAATCAAAATTAAACTCAATACCTGCTTCAGGCTGCATGATTGCTTAGAAGGTGCAGTAAAATTGAGATTGAGTATTGAAGATTGGTATTTTATGAACTTAAATTGACAGGAAAGGTGAAGTGGTGAAGTAAATGAGAAACACAGAATAAGAACTTAACCTTCATAGTAACATTCTGAAATAATTACAGGAAATCAAATCAGACCTAGTTTCTGCATTTACCGAGCTCTTAGCACGTTTCTCCTCATGTTTCTCTCATGTTTACGATCATAAACGGTTTAATATATCCGCACCCAGGAGCTATTTTAGAGTGTGTGCCAATTTTAGAAGCTCCACTTGGGTATTACAGCTCAGCTGAATGTGTAAGAGGGTGAATCTGTTACATCAGTACAAGGAAACTGTCCCACAAACAAATACACAATCATCTCAGAAGAGCAAGCATGTCCATTTTTATAAAGCCTTTTCTATCACAAATAAAACCAAAGTCTTTCTGGTAACGTGTGACAAAACATTTGGACTGTGTGTAGGCTACTTCTTTAGAGCTAAGACTCTGTATGTATATTCTGCAGAAACTCAACAAGTCTCAAAGGTGATGTCTGTAAATGAGTTTTTTTATCATGACCTGGAAATGTGAAAGTTCAAAAACACATCAGAGGACTCAATACAAGATCAAACTTATGAAATATTTCATAAGACTACATATATATGGATAAATTAAAGTTTCATGTCAACCAAATTAAATAAAAACTTTTTCAGAACTATTTGTACGATTTGTGCTGGATGCCTTTTTCCAGTGTAAGAAGTGAGGTTCGATAAGTCAAAGAGCAACATTATATTAAATTTGATGTTTCTGTTTGATAAGTCCTGCCCTTTTTTGTGTTTCAGAGTCTTCTAAGTCTATGAGGGCTAGAAACTTTTTTGGTGCATAGCATGATAAAATAATAATAAAGAAACTCAAGTAGAAATAGGGGTGCACCGATGACAATCACGATCTTTGAAAGGCCTGACCTGCTGATACTGATTTTTGCCAATACTGATTTTTTTTTATGACTGACAGCGCACACCTTCAATGTTCGAATCTTATTTTATTGAAAATATTGATCGCATACTCAGCAGAGTGGTGGTTTCATAAATGGTGAATGAGGTTTGTTGTATTAAATGTTTTGTTTGCAGCCCCACCATGACTAATTTAGGTCTCTTACATAAATTGCAAATTGCGAACTTTGGTCTTTTTCTTTCACCGTGTAATATTACCAGGCAGACCACATGCTTGGATTGACTATGCTCTAGGTGACTGTTGTTTACCTGTGCAGCTGAGTCATGTGTGCGTGTGCACGTGACCTGGTGGGCGGGCCTGTCATTCTGGCAGAGCAAAAAAGCTACAATGGCTGACTTTCAGACCTTTGCAGAGGTAGAGAAGATAGGCTTCATATACGAGGATTGACCATTCAAAAATTCCTCAAAAATTAGGAAATCAAGGCCGATCGATTAGCATGTTTACTTTGAAATGGTGCTTGAAAATCATTCAGAATGACAATCCTGATAAAATCCAGATCCAGCCATAAAAACATACTGCCATGTTTTCCCCATATCGCCCCCTAATGGAGAACATTTTCCTTGGTCAGAGGCAGTTTGCTGATGTTTACACAGCTCGTAACTCTGCAGAAAACTGACCACTTATCATCTGCCGTTAAAAAACAACTGGGATACAAGTGTGGTTGATTTCATCAGCTTGTAATGATGGCACAAGCTGTTCAACCACACCTGGTGACTGATTTGTACAGAAATCAGATTAAATAGTCCACAAATAGAGCACTTATTTGTTACTTTCCCTGTTATTAAAAGTCAGTCAGAGCTGCTGGCTTTTTCAAGAAATTATAACCATTTATTAATGCTTATAATGGAATTCTTTTTCCAAATATTCAGTTTTGATTTCTATATTTTCTTTGTACTGTTAGTGAAGCAGCCTGTCTGTGTGACAACACATGAGTCAGGTCTCACAAAAGCAGAAAGTTGTCCTGAATGAACCGACATTAAGGATTAAATAATGCATCAATGAGTCAACTCAGTGTGCACCGGTGAGTCATGCCTCACAGAGATACGCTCTGTCACACCTGAAGGCTTGGACTATATTCTTATTCTCTGTGCAGCCTGAAACACACACACAGCTCTCATCCGTCTCTGTGAGGCCTCTGTGCTCTGTGAACACACTTCTCCAGCCGTCTTTCTTTGTGCAGAAAGTGAAAACATATCATCTTAATGAGGGCGACTTCTCCATCTGTCATCTCTCAGCTCCCTGCGTGAGATGCTGCTTTTCTATCTTTACTCTCGTTGCGTGGAAACGGATGACTTTGTGGCGGTGCACGGGTCCAAAGTCATCCAGAAACACACGTTCACACCTGCTCAAAACAACTACAGGCTTCCACTTCAGCTTCTTATTAAGCAGCGGTCAAATGCCTTGCTCAAGGACAACTAGTGGCTGAAATAGAAGCAGTGAGTCAGATCAAACTCCCTCTGGGTTTTTTACGCTGATGGAAAGTCAACAATACAACTTCTGCTGTCCAGCAATTTGACCCACTGAAGCCTCTTTTGTAATCCTGCATTCCTCTAACCCTAATCTATTGTTGATCCTACGAGTATGCAGGTTTACAGCAGCGTGACTCCTTCTTTTAACACTCGATGCAAAGGTTAAACCGCCTTGGCTCTGTTGTTGGCTCAAGGTATATGAGCAGATTTGAAAAGATGCTAATCACCCCTCAACATATGTTCAACCCTGCGTGTGTGAGGGCATCAGCTGGGGTCAAATACTTAACCTTGAGCACGTGCACACACTCACTGGAAAGAAACCGACACATACATGCCTCAGGAGCGTGCAGGAAGGCAGGCTGAGGTGATTTGTGTCCTCCACGCTGCTGTACGGCTGGAGTATAATTTAAAAAAGGGAGGCACGGGGGAGGGAGGAGAGAAAGAATAGAAACAGAGGGAGGCGGAGGACAGGAGTGAGAGGTGTAAAGCCTGTTGGTGCTCTGGTCAGACCAGTTTTCCAAGATCTGTACTGATGGTACCGCTTGCAAACACTTATACAACACACTGCAGCAGCGTTTATATTAAAAAGCAGACTCTCAGTGGGTCAGAGCGGGCAAAGAAAATCATATTACTGATAATCAAACCAAGCCGAGGGCTGTTATTGTTTCAGTTCTGCTGTCTGGCATGAGACAAAACTGTGAGAGTGAGAGTTCAGCCTCTGCAGTCTCACTCTGCAATATCTACAATATAACGTGTCTATACTTGATTCTACAAAACTAATAATGCACCCAATCCTCTATGGGACAAAGGTCAGGCAGTGCTGTAGTCTGTTTGTCAGATAATGAATGGGTGTGTGCAGATGGGCAGCGGCAGACTACTGCTAGCTGAACATAATAAACAGAATCATTAATACTAGTCATAAAACACTGGTGCAGAATCCAGGAAATATAAATAAATGATATAAAGCTTTATTTCCCATATGCAAAGTGAGCAGGTGATTGTGCAAATGAAGGCACTTTTCAACCAGAAATACCAGAAACTTCAAGTTCCTGATAGTAAAGGGTGAGTATTAATTCCAGTCTTACTATAATGTATTGAGAAATTGTGAAAGCTGCAGGTGCCAGTTGATGATACTCAAGGCCAGAAATACATCTTACAAATCGAGTAGACAGCTACAAGGTTGAAGCTGTGTTCTAATTTGTGCTTTAATTTTGTACCTTTGAATTATACTAAAGGAGATTTCAGAGCTACCGTAAATCCTGGACTATAAGCAGCTACTTTTTTCCTACGCTTTGAACCCTGCAGCTTAAACAATGATGTAGATAATTTGTAGTTTTTTACAGGCTGACAGGCTTCAAGCCGCCAATACCTTTAGCCTCGTCATATTGGACCAATTGAATTACCATTTACGCATTTGGCAAATGCAACAGTTCAAATTAGATCAATCCAGACAGTTTTGATCTTCTAAACAAAGGTTTTAAAATAAATTTTGATTGACACAAGATGTAAGGAGACTCGCTACATGTCCATATGTCAACTGTAAATAGACTTTAAATCGTCTCATTTATGGATCTTTAGTGTCACTCATGGGATATGAGACGAACATCATCAAAATACCAGTAAATAAAACAAACAGCTTCATAACCCAAGAGGTCAGAGCCTGAAATTGTACCTGGACTAGTATTCATCTAAAAAGAACTGGTGTTGAACATCCCCAGGTCCAAATGGTTCCTGTTGTTTGTTGACTGGTCACGATTATGTAAATCATACATCAAGTGACACATGAAGCAACAAAAAAAAGACACTGCTCTCTACCACCAGACCAGCAGAGGGCAGTGATAAAGAGATGAAGGCCTTATTAGAGAGACAGTAAGAGAAACATGGGCTGTCAGATGTCAGTTGCATCTTTTGACTGTGAGAAATGAAGCCCATGTCGAGGATTTTTGAAACTAAAACTTTGGAATCACTACAAGCCAAAAAAACATTTTTATAAACTGTACTTCTCTATAACATGTTGGTTTTGAAGTCATTCAACATGCAAGTTTTGCCCAAGGGTATGAAATACTTGACACTGTAGCTGTTTATAGGCTGAAGTCCTGCCTCTTTGCTTCATCATAACTTAAATGAAGCCAGGTTTGGTTCAGCATTTCCAATGCAGCCTCCGTCCACGATGGGCTATATGTGCAATATGACTTTGCTTTAGTCTGCTAGTATAATCAAGGTTCTTATCAGATATAATCAGACATTTAAAATGCTTAAGTAGCTCCAGAAAACAGACACAAAGTTAGAGTAGGGACAGAAAAAAAGCACAGAGCTCATCTGGTAGCCATTTTCTGGAATCCTGTTCTAAAAATAAAACTTTTCTGAGTATCTAACAAAAGCATAAATGTTGAAAAATGTTTAAAAAGATACAGTTACTTGGTCACAAATAAAGGAGAAAGTGTTTGTATTCAGCCTTAAGGACACTCAGCAGGGGAGAAAGGTGAAAGTATTGGAATGTGGCCCCTGTATACGTACACGGAAAGGCCAGTTAGACGACCTTCTCAGAGGTTCAATGAAGCAATATGAAACTGCAGTGTTCAGTGAGCTGTGTGTGTGTGTGTGTGTGTGTGTGTGTGTGTGTGTGTGTAAGTGTGTGTGCAGCAGAGGTCTGAAGTCACAAGATTGTTAATAACTTACAACAAAACCAGAGAGGGAGGCCTCAAACCGCACAAAGTCTCTTGAGCGTGTGATTGTGTTTATTTGTGTGTGTGTGTGTGTGTGTGTCATTGTGGTGGTGGCTGAATTTGTCGCTCTGACCTCTTTGTTCGGTGGTTCGCGATCGTGTGTTTGTCATAAAATAAAACACTGACTTTGGTTAAGGGCTGTAAAGTTGACCATTTTCCTCTGACTGCTCGCGCCGACACTGAGTCATTTATGCCGGCTGTGACACACACACACACACACATGCACAAAGACACACAAAGACATATTTTCTCAGTGAGATGTAACAGAGTGAGTCAGTGTAAACATTCATCCATCTCCAGTCTGATCTGACTTTCAAGTGTTCAGAGTGTGAGGTCACAAACAGAAAAAAGCTACACACATACAAACACACTCACACACAAACTACCTCCTTAAAAGTCCAGGAATATTTCTAATTCTCTCAGGACGCACATTTTTCCAGCTCTTGTCCACAACAGGAAGAGTCGCTGCTCACAAAAATGTCCTGACCTGATTATGAGCGTAACTGGAAAGTAACCGTTGGCTCCACAAAACAAACAAACATCATCTGTAGAGATCATTTCATCACTGATCTGATTAATGTATGCTCGAACTGTCTCCCGTACAAAAACAGAGAGATTAAAAACACGATTCTTGGCTTCACATCAATTCACAAATCTTGCTTTCATTCAGACCAAAATCAGTCTGAAACCATGAGCAAACCAGGATTTGTCTTTGAATGAGAGAAACCAAAACTTGTTCATGCTTTTATTTTTAGCAGACTCAATTATTCTAACTGTTTGCTAACAGTCCTCTTCACTGGCTTTAAAGCTGCAGTTAACATCCTGCTTCAGTCTTAGGCAAAAGTAATGTTGCACTCAGTACTGAAAGAAATAAAAAAGGTGTACACAAGATGTTTATAAATACTCTATAATTCTAATGGTAGCTGTACGTCCCATTACATCCCTTTTAATCTTACTTTCTAAATGCACTTTTTAAATGAATTTGCTTTGTTTTTTTATGCTTGTTTTGTTCCAGTCTTTTCATCATTTTGAATCTGTTATTTAACCTGCTCTTCTATCTTTTTTGACCTTTTAAGCAACTCTGAGTTTCTGAAAAGAACTCTTTAAATAAAATGTATTATTATTCTTATTATTACATTCAGGTTTTGAACAGATGGATAGCAAGTCGTTAAAAATTACTTGTGCATTTGATGTCTATTAGTCCCGACCTCTGGACTGATTACAGGGAATTTCACCCAAAAAATGACATAATCACATAGAAAATCAAAAACAAATGAGTGCTCACACTCTGCAGATACACACACCTGCTCCAGATTATGTATGATAGTTTTAAATTTCACAGTGGCAGAATTTCATTTCATGAACACGCAGCCAACCTTATTGTTCTGATGAATCTTCAACTTCAACTTTATTTCCTTTTTGGTAAAATACTCTGAGCACTAGAACAGGAAGGTAAAGAAAAGGACTGCACCCAAAAAGAATACATACATAATAACATGTCCCAAAGGTCTCAAATCTGACTGTAACGTGTTAACCAAGCATAACCACCAGCTTGTGCATGGGCGAAGAGCGTGTGAGCGAGACCACAGAAAGCTAACCAGCATTTCCTTCATTTTGTCGACACTGTTTAGCATTTCCTGCAGAATGATGTGTCCAAAAACACCCTGTTTTTTTATGAGATCTAAAAAACTCCCTAACTGATAAGGAAATTGTTGGGGCTCAGGTAAAAGCAAGATAGAAAGCTGGCTACTCGATCCTCGTCGGCAGCTGCTCTGATTCTTCTTCAAGTTAATATTCCTGAAAAAGTATCATGTTTCTATTTTAGGAGAAACTTACTCATTTTGATTAAAAATTAAAAATAAGGTAATTTACCCACTTTGAGCTATTGTCCATGTTTGTTGTGAAACATTTGGATCCCTACGTTCGCCTAAAACATGTCTCCTCAGAGTTCCCAGACTAAGCTTTTAGTGTCTCTCAGCATTAACCAGGACAAAGCAGGACAATATTTACCAAAAACAGAGTAATACAAAATGTACACAAGCTTGAGAGGTATAAAAAAACTACAAGCTACCACGTTTCCCAAAGATTTCCTGTTTATTACTGAACAACGAGTACACAGGAAATTTCGTACCCAGGCTGAACATCATTCATACACTTCCACTCATCATTCAGAGACTTGAGGAAGCATGTGAACACAGCAGTGATCTCACTCTGACCCTGTTCTGTGAGAAACACTGGGCATCTTTATAGGCGCATGAATCACGCTGGTCATAAACAAACAGCCTGTCCGCTGACGGCGAAGATCACTGAAGGGAAAATATACACGTATGCAGATATACACGCTATAAAAGGGGTGGAAAAAGGTCGGTGAATTATCTTGTGCTGAGGGTCTTCGTTCTCATGAGTCGACTGGACTCCCACACATCAGATGTACATCCACAAAAATGCTAAATATTTAAACAAACATGCAACTGTACACACACACACACACAACCACACACACACACATACTCTCTGAATATTCTGTTGAATTTATTTTTATCAGTCGACCACCAAGCAGCAACCACCAGGGACAAATATGAAGCAAATGTTAGAGTAGAAGGCTGCAGTTTCTTGAGTGTCCACTTAAAGCTGTCTGCAAAAGTTGAGGAATTTTCATCAGGTTCTGTGTTAAAATGCTCAATTTGGCTGATGTGGGTTTTCCGTACCTGTTAGAGCTCAAGGCTTGCCTTCTCTCCAGCTCTCTACCCGTTCATAGGCTGATCATAAGAAAGCTGAATCTGCATTTCCATTATGACGACCAACATCTTTGGTCCAAAAACTCCTCTTCAGAAATCAGTGGATGAGATGATGTCATTATTTTATACAGCCTATGTAGTCTGCTAGATATGGTTTTGTGGGTCCCCACAAACTTCTGGGCATTAACATTTTATTTGCAGTCATTCCTTCAATTTTGCCAAAGAATCCTAATTTTCCAAGCTGAAATCTGTTGTGTTTTTTTCTAGCAGCAGCTAAAAAATAATCGCAGGTGCCTTCATGGTCAGGTTATAGAGATACAGAAACAAAATCTACCATGTGGGGCAACAGACAGCTGATAAGTTAACATTAATGTGTTTGTTTTTTTGTGACCTATAGAGCCAGCTGACACCGACTCATGTGACATTGCTTGTTTAAAGCTCCAGTAAGAAGCCCCTACGGTGTTTTCAAATATTAAAATTTACTGTGTAGAAACATTTGATCTCATTTAAACACGTCTAAATACTCAAAAAGGATTCCAGTCTGTTTCATACCAAACGACTAAAACCAATTAAAACCCCCCTATAGTAGCTTTAAATAAGTCCAGCCACGCACTATTTCAAAAGCCAATACCACACACGTAAGAAGACTTCAAACTGATTTTTGACACATCAACCTTGTGATCACACACACAAAACAGCTCTAAAAGGCTGCAAGATCACACATTTAACATTTGTGCAAATGACTCCCCAGGCACGAGATCTCACGTGATCAAACGTGACTTCAGGAGATAACAAAACCAGAGGTTGACCAACGTTGTCAACAATCCTTTGTGTCATCTTGCAAAAAGATAAGGAAAGAAATCCAGGTAAACCGCTCCTAAAGCTTATTTTTGAATTTCAACTTGTACAGTTTTGTTTACGTTCACTGGATGACAACAGGACACAGTCAGGAGCGGCAAAGTAATTGTTTTGACACCACACACTTGAGGATTTTTTTGGACAAATAACCAGTTACTATCAACTACAAATCAGGTTAAGGCTCAACAATCACTTGGAAAACTGAGTCCTTCGTCTGGATTGAAATGGTGAGCTGGTCAGTGTTAACTTTCTGCATTTCAGCTTATAGAGTGAGTAGAATATATCAGAAACATTAAAAAAATATGTGTTGATATGGGCTTTCTAACTGGCAAAAGAAAAAAAAAACAGTATCTGTAGTCATCTCTGGCTTGTAAAAGCTTGTAAAGACCTGAGCTACAACCACAGTGTGAGTCAAATTACAGAACACAGTTGTAGGATTTGGTTACTGATTACAAGGAGATGTTTTTATCCTGTCCCCAGATTCTCATCTGGACTCCATGGGCCTTCGTCATCATTCAGTCATCAGTGTTTTTTTATTCTTCAGAGGAACTGGGCTTTGAGAAACGAAGAGAAAATAACTCAACCTTGCTTCAGGAAGAAGACAAATGGAGCCAAGCACGTGTCAACAGCTGGGAATGTTTCATGTTAAGCTAAACTTTAACTTCACCTTATTTTACCTCATAAAAGCTGCACGAGCTGTCCTATAGTGAAGTGTTTGACATATGCCCTGAATATAACTAAAAGTTAAAAACAAACCGCCCCACGTGAGAGCTTTCTATCACTTCTCTGACATGTTAGTAAAAATGCTGTAAGCACTCCCTTAAAAAGACTTTCTGAACCAGAAAGCTGCTTTCTCACATCCAAAAATAACCGGTGTCAAATTTGGATGATCTCATCGTGTGACTGTCCTTTCCTCCTCTCTTCTCTAACCCTCCTCCCTCCCTCCCTCTCTGTCTCTGCCCTTCCTCTGTTTCCAAAGAAGCTCTCCTGGAATGTGAGAGCATAAATTTGTTTACAGGACAAATATGAGCAGCAGCACACAAACTCAAACACGGGCTCAGTCTTTGACTCTGCAGGGAAACGAAAACTTGAATATTTATGAGGTAGTCTGCCAAAATGTATGTAACTGGCAGCTTAAATGATGCCCAAAGCCTTAAAATTTCCCTGTCAATTTGGCATCACTTAAGATGATTTATTGACATAGAACGAAGCAGACATAGTTCTATGACACAGCGCTGAAGATGAATGAAACGCCGCCTTATTTATTCTTTTAAATCCATCTGAAGCTCTGAGGATTTTCTCTCTCTACACACAGACGTTCCCAACATCTTGCTTGAGCAGCATCTTTGCCTTGCGTGGAAAAAATTCCCATCCTGGCACGCTGACTCTTAATGCCACTCTCCCCAAAAAGGTCTCAGTGGATTATTCCACATGTGGGGTCTCTCTACAAAATCCTCCGTATCCGGCCTCCCACAGGGTGAGGGGAAAAATCTCACTGAGGAGAGCAGCAAGGAAAAGGTGGACGTGATCCCTGGATTACTGGACTTGGCTAATGAATGTTTGTGCACAGCGGCATAAAAGACGTGTGGGAAATAAATGTGTGTAAGAGGGATTAAGACTTTGTTACTTTAAATTTGAGACCCGTAACATTTGTTATTATCGTGTCATTTTTATGATGTAAACTGAGGGAGCAGAAGCAGTACCGCCCCCAAATATTGGTTCAAGAAAATCAGCAGCGGTCATTGGCCAAGGGTGATAGAAAAATTCCATATTCCCGCCGAATTTGCAGGTAGTTGAATGAGCTACCCTAAACTGAAACTTCAGCTTAAGTCTGTCTTTATCCCCTAAATGATGAACAGAAATACAAACAGTTAAAAATATCCCCGAGAGATTCCCAGAGGTGTTGAGTGTTAGAGAAGATTTCAGGCAGAGTTTGGCTTTGACCTCCTGCAGCACTGGCTCTCCACCAAACCTAACGAATAAAACCCTTAAAGCAGACAGATAATCTCCCTGTAGAGTTGAGGGACTTTGGCTTACTTTTACTTGTGGATACAACAACAAACACGCTTTGACGAACGACGCAATAGCTGAAAAATCAGGAGCGTAGTGATGATTTAACTTAGAGCATGAAATCTTTTCAAGTTTATTTTAAACCTTTATTGTTTTAGAGACTGACCAACTTTGTTATTTCAAGGCCAATACTAACAAGAAGGAATTGTGAGGACTTTCTGTGTGATCTTGAAAAAGTCTTATTGCTAGATACACTCCCTGATTGTACTGTACAACTTAAAATGAGATTATCAGCATTGAAATTACTTATTGGTAAATGCTATTCCCCAGCTTCTCAATCAGGTTGAGCAGGACTGAAAAGTTGATCAGTGAGAAGAGAGATGTGTTTATATTATATGTTTATATAACGTGACTGGTCTTACAGTTATGTAACTAGTAGTTGTGAGTTGTAGAGAACTGGGATGTTTGTTACAAAATCAGGAGGGTCGACTTCCCTGACCTACTCTGAAAACTTAAATCTGCTCTCTAAAGCTTCACCACTCAGCAAAACTTTTTCTCCTCTCTGCTGTGAGCACTATACATGCACAGCTTTCACTGCAAATGTCGTGGCTCTGCATATAACCAATCAGATAGATACAATACTGCTATATAGTAAAAGCGCTGATAATAAAAAGGTCAATGTGTCAAAATGCCAATACTAGTGCTTATTATCTTACTTTTTCCCAGTTCATGTAAACTCTTGTTTTTGTTTAGCAGCTCAGATTAATTGACTCCACCTGATGTTGAAGCTTCAGACACATAAACAGAATCTTAAGCAAACAAAAACACACTTTGCTTTATCAACAGTTTCTGGACCCCTGATGGGTGGACTCGGTGGGCGCCGCCTACCTCCATCTGTCTCAAACTGAAACACGGAGCGCTGTTTAACAACGAGGCAGACCGCTGAGTGCCAGCGAGCTCTGAATGATGAGCTGACAGGTGGAAGGAGAGGAGGAGGCGGAGGAGACAAGTGTCACAGAGGGAAAGGAGAAGAATGTGTGAGTGTGTGTGTGTGCGCTTTGGAGGGCGGTTGGTGTTAATCACAGTGAGTCAGAGGGCTGTCATAGACAAAAACACACTCTTTTTCTGACATCAGGCAGAATGTATTGTGACGCAGTGACAGGTAGAAGTAACTGTCATTCATATCATGTGACTGTTGAGCGACTGGTTGAATAATCAATTGCGTAAGGGAACTTTTCCAAACTCTTCTCTGCTCCGACTACTTTGTTGTCTATGAGCTCAGACTATGAGCTTCATCAGCACAATATCAGACTAAAAATGGCTGAGATAATGTTTCTGCGACAGATTCAAGCAAGTAAAGAAAGTACATGACCATGATAAAAAGAAAAGCTGTGCTCAAACACAACAAACAATCACCATAATACATACATACATAAAAACATAAAGAGCTACAGCTACATCCATCTCAGCCATCATTGTTTGAATGTTGTTTCCTCTTTGGGTGAATCAAAACCAGCTTGATTCACACTCAGCTTCAATTATGAAACAAGGATACAGCAACGCTCATTGAAGCGGAGTGAGACATCAACGAAAGTCTGATTCTCTTTTCTCCAAGTAAACACAGACAAGATTAGATGCCCTAGTGTGAGTTTACGATCAAGCTATGACCTTAGTGGGACTGCTGCGTGAATGTAAATGTGACTGACTTTTTCCTTGATACTGAGGCTTTCACTAGAAAATATTTAAGGTTTCAAGAAGAAATTCTTAAAGCTAAGAGATTGAAATTTTGGCGGAAAAGTTATATTCTGCAAATACTGTCAAAAAGTTACCAAGAATTAGTTGTGCTGTTTTGAATATTAAGTTGTGTGATTACAAAATCAAAACTGTATTTCAGGAAAACTTAAGTTGCATAACACAAAGAGAAAATAAAGCCATACTTTTGCTAGATTGATTGAGCAAGAAAAAACAAACAAACATAACTTTCGGCTCTGGTTAGCCTGTGAGCTACTTTGACAATCGCCAGACAGATCTAAGTGATAAGTGTGGAGAATCTTGTGATGTTCGCCTTTAATTACAACTCTTTTCTTACATGTAAATTCTCTTGACCGCACAACTTTTTTCTCAAAACAGATATATATTTTCAAACAGCGCAGCATTCGTCGGGTGTTAAAGTGTGACACTGCCGTGACGTACCTGCAGGATGAGGACGAAGTAGTCGACAGCCTTTCCTCTCTGGTAGATGTAGTGATGGGGTGAGCGCTTGTCGTTGTCGTTGAACTTGATCTCCTGGATCACGTCGGGATGGCGGAGGATTCTCAGCAGCACTTTTTCTGAGATCTGCGTGGGGTTGAACAAGCTCACCTCTGCGGGAAGAGACGGGATAAAGATGAAGTTTGACTCTTCGGGGGTTGTACTAATCGCATTCATACCTGTCTAAACTCAAATCCACAGATGCAGCTGCACAGATAAGCAGCAGGAAGTCTCTTACTTCAAGTGATCCGCTAACAGCACAATTAAAGGTGCCTGTCATGTCAATCATTCATGCTGTCGTCTGGAGTAAAACATGTCATTACACAACAGTGCGTGCCAAGTACATGTGTTTAACACGGCCGAGTCTGCGGCTGACAAAGGAGTGCATCACATAAACTCTGCTGAGACAAACTTAATGAATTAAAGGGATTACAGGGATTAAGGAACAAGTGATCAGAGGGAACAGAAAGCACATTCAGCAGTTGATTATTAGTGCACAGGAAGAAATTAAAAGATTACACTCTAATAGCTTTTGCATTACTGGAACTAACAGAATTTGCTTCTGTTTTTGACTCTTGGAAGGACAAAAAAGACTTACTTGAAGTGTAGCACTCTTTAATTTTGACTTTTAGTGGACTGCAAGGACATTTTCATTATAATGAGTGATTATGAGTGAATTATCGTTCTGTGTTTTCCATTTGTTTACATACAAAAGCTTTAAAGAGGGTTCTTGTTTCTTAGTTACAAAATGGCCAAGGTTAGTTAGAGCTAAATCAAAGGCAAGAACAAGATTATATGGATCTTGGTGGATTTATAGACCAATAACCACACTGTAGTGTTAACAAAAACAGTTCAAGTCAGTTATTTTTTCAGTGATTTTATGCTGAAACTGAAAAAGTCCCAAAATCTGGTTTCTCAATTCTGCGTTTTTCACTTTAAAAGTCTTCAGACCAACACAGAAATATCATTGTGGACTATTTTGAACTTTAGCAGCCAGGTCAACTTTATGAAAAGCAAAAAATAATGAATAGTCTGTTACATTCAGCCTTCTATCTAAAACAAGCACGTTTACAGTAATGTTGATTTGCATTCAAACCCCAGTTTAAAGAAATAAGGCGACGTATGTTTGGTTTACATTTATTTCTCACCCATCCATCAACCACTCTGTCGTAATAAAAGCTCCACCATAAAGAGCCTTCAACCTCGCCCAAACTGGGAACAAAGAAAGGGTCCACCCTGCAAACAAACCCTCTGCGGTTCACAGTGAGAGGTGAGGCGTATATAACCACATCCATCATGTAGGAGGCAAACACACTCCTTTACACTGGTTAACGTATTAACTGAACAAGTTCATCAGGTTTACTGAGCGGCAGCCGCGGTCAGGTGTAATGATTCAGAAAACTTTTACAGCTTCTACATTTTTTACCTGCTGAGTCAGTTATCTGTTCAGAAATCTACCAAAAAGTTTTCAAAGCTTAAAAGTCCTCAAAGTTTTGTGAAGAAGTCACAATATTTGACTGTGTGACCCAACATGGATACAATCCTCAGCAACTACAAAGTGAAGCTGATGCAGAAGTGCAAAAGAAATCTGCAATTCTTTGAGTTGAGAAAAAAAAAACATTTACAGCCTGATTCAAATGGTTTGACTCTGAATAGTTAATTTCTCTGTCACATTGCTCTAATTCCCTGAGTCTCAAACATCATAGCATTACATCATCTTTTTACTATCCTCATTTGGTATATATATGTATAATGCCTAATGCTTTCCTTATTTTTATGACTTACTGCTGACTAAAAATCAATAAACAGTGGAAAAAAAAAGGTATTGGTCTGCAAAATTGTTAATTTTTTCATTCAAATATTTAATTGTCTTACACTTAAATGTCTAATATATTAAAAATACACTCTCACTTTCCACTAAATCAACAATTGTCAAAGGACCGGAACAACCCTAAATATGAGCAGGGTTGCCATAGAAACATCACACAAAAAAGCACTAAGTGATTTAGGAGGTGTCCTCAAACTCTCAAGCAGATAAGTCTAAAACACCTTCCTCTAAGGTCAGTGACTTTGTAGGCCTCATATCTTAGTTCAGAGGGTGTGTGACATTTTTTGGTTGGGCAATTTTTTTAAGCTTTTACATATTTGATAACAAGTTTCCTTATGTATTGTAGAGCCACCAACTTTGTTTGCACATTTATGTTTAAAATAAAAATGCTGATCTGAAGAGTTTGAATGCTTGATTGTCATAAAATTGACAAACAGTTGATTCTGACACTGGTATCAGTTGACATGGTATGTTTATAAATGGCAGTGGCAAAGCTACACTACTGTGCCTTTCAAACAAATCTGTCTATTATTTGAATAGCCAAGTATTGAATGCACAATAACAAGGTACTTTTATACATGGTCAGAGGTTGGGTGAAGACATTTACTAACAAACAACTGTGTTTACTCTTTTTAAATCATAATGACAACAGAAACTTCAAAAATGTTAACTTTTTATTACACACAATGATTACAAGCAAATAGGTCACAGGTGAGGATGGTTACCTTTAGTAAACATTCGAACACATTTGTGTTCAATTTTCTGCATTTATCAGGCCAAAACCACCAGAGTTGTGTAAACTTCCTAACAGGGTCATTTTTGAAGTTTATGTTGTCATTATGACTTAAAAAGAGGAAGCCATTTTGTTTTTCAATAAATGTCTTCACCCAACCAGAAACCATGAGTGATAGAAAGGATTTTGTGTTTTCATATTTTCTGAGAAAAGGCCAAAAAATCAGAAATTTTGCTGGGGGGTGTAAACTTTTGGGCACAACTGTATATAAGGGGGCTCCTGTCCTGTGTCATCTCTCAGCTAGAAGGTCCTTGGTCTGAAAAACACTGAAGACCTCTGTCTTAGATGTGAAGGCAACACCGATTTGAAGAAATCTGAAAAGAGCTGCATGATAATCATAGTTGACAGCTGGAACAAAAAGAGAGAACAGAAACTACTGGTGCAAAATCTCAAACTTATGCTTTATAAAATGGATTTCTTTGCATTGAAACAAGAAACTGAGTCTCAGTCCCTGCAGGTAATCAGACTCTGACTTCCTCCTGTATTTAGTGCCTGTGAGTCTAGGAAGTGCTACGTCATGCTCGCAGGGATGAGACCCAGCAGCTCCTGGCAGAGCATATCAGCTAACGCTCGCTAACTGTATTGCGACACATTCTCCGGCAGTGTGAAGGAATCACATGCAGCTGGCCCGCCTCCAGACTCTTCTTGTGGTGGTAAGCACGGGCAGGCTTACTGCTCCGATCTTAAATAGACCTTCAAGTAAATAAACACGGTCGAAGCTCCTCCCTGCCTGCTTGCATGCTCAGACCTGCTGAGCACGTCAGACTGAATCCATCCTGACAGTGATCATGAAGTGTCGACTCACACAGGACTTGTGTTTTAATGTGCAGCTGGATTAGGTGTTATAAATAATCTACAGGCCGTGTGGATCATTCATACTCTACCTGTAGCCAGGAAGCGATGAGCAGCGAGCAGCAGCTGAGGAGAGACCTTCACTCTTGATTCACTCTCGTGTTTGAAGGCAGAGAAGTCTCTCTTGTTCTTATTGGGCGCCACCTTTTTCCTGGTGCGGTTGTCAGCTGAGAAGCAAAACACAAACACATCAGATCGAGTTGTTTAGTACAAACATGCAGCTAAAAGATCAAATAGAGAGCTACAAAGATAAGCCCCTTGAAAACCAAGATAAAAAGTAGGTGAAAAGGGAAAATAGCCTCATTCTGTAAACTACAGACACACTCTGTTGGAAACTTACTGTAGAGATCAGATTCATCCAGAATCTCGCACTTGATAATCTCCTCTATCACGTCTTCTAGGGTGACCAAACCAAGCACTTCGTAGAAAGGATCGCCCTCCCCTTCGTTGTTCACTTTCTGCACGATGGCCAGGTGGGATTTTCCTAAAATGTAGAAAAGAGTTCAAAGTTAGAAGCAGGGTTTTTTGGTTCAACAATACATCCACAGCTTATGGCTTTGAATTGAGAAAACAGAAAGTTTGGTGAAAGTGCAAAACTAGTTATGCTGATTATTCTCAAATATTGTCATTTGTTTCTTGTATGAGCAACCAGAGGAAAAAAATATAACGTTGTGGAAATCTGCATTTTATTATTTTCTAACACTTAGAGTTTATTTCCATTTTTTCATTTGGGAACAGCAAAGACAGAGAGGAAGAAAAACATGAATAAATAAACAAATACATGACAAAAACCATCAAAACGTTGCCGGATCTGAAATGTTTACAGTATTTTTATAAAATGATGTTTTAATGAAATGTTAAATGGTACTGTTTTAATCAATTGAAGTGGGGAACAGACACCATCCACATCATCTATTCCAAAAAATAAAGCGTCCATTTTTCCCATCTTGAAATATACAAATCTCTTCTCAATCTTAATAAAAAAGGCAGTTTTTCCGTTTCATGAATTTCTTTTATAATTTCTATCCAATTTTGTATTGTGGGTGCTTCTGCCTGTAACCATTTACGGGTGATAGCTTTCTTAGCAGCAATGATAAATATTTTCAAAAGATATTTAGTGTCTTTTCTCATGTCATGTGGCAGGTCACCCAAATAAAGAAAAGTGAGAAATCTGCACCTTAAAAAGAAACTTAGAGCTGCACGTAAATAGAATAAAGAAGAAAATAAACATCAAACAAAATCATGTGACAAAAGGATTACGCCCTAACAGTTAATTTACGAATGCAGGGCTTTGGGTGTTGCACTGTAGCCGATAAATTCCCTTTATATGTTTGAACAGTTATCTTTAAATTGTCATCATATCACAGCTTTTAGTCCATACAGTCAAACTTAGACAGCCCCGCCAAGCGCTCAAACAATCATATCACGATGGACTCCCTTCTGATAGCAGCTTTCCCAATCGATTCAGCCTGTTACAGGTCGGTACGGTTTGGGTTGGGTCTGGACTTTGGCCAAAAGCGTAATCGTACGACACAAAAACACATGTGCACCAAGACGCACCAACCCAGCTGCACTCCTCACATGACAAACTGGTCAAAGTGCAGATGGACACTGGCTGCTCGGCCGCACACTTGTGTTTAAATTGAGAGCAGAGTTGGCCCTTTGTCAAGCTCTGAATAATTAATGATGCACTCAGTTTATATCTGGTCATTTGGACCCAAGGTGGTTTGTTTCCCCTCATCGATTCAGACAAAATAATCTGAGTAGGACTGCATGATTCTTAAAAAAGCTTCAAATGAAGAAGAAAGAGCAGAATGATCCACCTGTGATTGTTTCTAGAATGAGAGAAAGAGAGCAATGGGATTTACTAAGAGCTTGTGTAACATTAATTAAAAGCAGACCAGAGGCTATAAGTGTTTGTCTTTGTGTGTGTGCGTGTGTGTGTCCTTGATGCACTGCTGCTACAATGATACAAACACATTCACAGCTCTGACCTTGCCTGGTTTTCACTACATGAATAGAGCTGACGGACTTTGAGGAATTCATTTCTATGGAGTTACTGTGGGAGTCTGCAATGTCACGGTATGAGCTGTCTAAGGGGGTGGGGGGAGTTGGTGACGGAGTCAATATTTAGTCTGGATGTTCATCAGTGAAGGTTTTTTTCTACTACATAAGGGTGGATGGATTTAAAAGATGAATTCAAAGTTATAAATTAGAACCTTAAACCCAAAAGTCTGTTCACAGAGCCGAGTGTGTACATCAGTCCATTAGCCACATTTCCAGGTTTTTTGTCCCAGAGTCTAAGTCATTTGATTTTGAGTATCTGCTGATATCGAGTCCTGATCTTATACTTCTAAAACGAGTCAAAAAATAAAAAACAGCGAAGAAACGAATCGAGGAAGTACCTTATGTGGACCCGGGAAGCAAAGAGATTTTATGCAGCAAATGTTGTTTCTGTGTGAACTTAAGTCTCACTCTGTGCCACCACATAACAGTAGTAACTACTAAGCTGTTATTCTTCCCATTTGTTTTGAAATACCATAGATTCGATAAAAAATAATGAGAATATATCAAATTTAAGATCAAGTCTTAAACGTTGTTCGACCCCAGTAAATGGAAACTTTTGGAGGAACTTTAATCTAAGCTTGAAATAGGTTCTGAGGACATCATTCAGCAAATTTACTATGGCTGTTCTACTTTTTGAGATGAATGTTGACCAAATTTGGGTTGGTCGTACCACTTATTGATTGATTGATATCTTTATTTTGGTCATGTAGTAGACGCCATTTGAAAAAAAAAACAGTTAAAACAAACAAAATAGTGCAATAAGTGATAGTAAAAAAGGGAAAAATAACGAGGCAATGACATTAAACTGTAATTTCTGAAGCTTCTCAACTTACATGACTGGAAAAGAGTGGGAAGAAGTATAAACTTGAACCTCATACTGTCTATTTTACCCCAATCATTACCACTGTTAACAAAATAAACATCATGCTGTATCAGAGAAGACTTCAATCTATTGTTGTAATGTATCTTAAAAATCTAGGTGAGAAGTTTTTGAATTTAGTGAATTTTCTCTTTTAAGGTCAGAAGAGAAAAAATGGTCTAAGGTACTTTTATACTGTTAGTGCTCTAAAAACTCAATTCCACCTACATTAAATAAAAAAAAAGTCAGCCATGAGTCAACTTGGAGGTACAGAAAAAAGTAATATGACTAAAAGCACAAAATACACTTTGCTTAGGTAATCCTCGGACAGGTAAAAAAACGTCGACTTTATTTGAGAAATCACTGATGTAGTCCCACTGCATATTGGGTCAACTCAGCCTCTGCCTGAAAAACAGATAAATGTGGTCATGTTGGTCACTCTTGCAGCAACATCCTGGAGAAATCAGTTTTTTTCAGACTGTGAGGATATGGGATACTGCTCAAACAAGAGTCAATGGCAGAATAAACTGTTTGGCATTAGCAGAGAAGATTTGGCAAATTTTTCATGGAAACACAAATTCATGTTCATTACAAACGTGGCTCCATTCCAAAAGTGAAATAAATAGGCTTTTCAACAACAGACCCTTCTCTGCAATACTGTTTCTTTGTAAAGGAAACTACATATAATGTGATGATGTGTTTTTATGGGCATTAGTCAACTGAGTCCCACGATAAGGAGCCTTTGACTACCTCACTCATCGGCTACTCATTGGTCATTTTTACACAAGACCTCCCAAAGCAAGACATCATGTAATGGAAAAGGAACTCTGAGTGTGTTTGTGAGAGTGTGTGTGTGTGTGTGTGTGTGTGTGTGTGTGTGTGTGTGTGTGTATGTGTGTGTTTGTGTACGTGTGTGACCTCTCCCTGCAGTGCTGAGTCAATATTTCAGAGGAAGAAGGCACCCGGGGGACAGACTTGACCCCCGTTACTGGAGAGTCGCTTGAGTGTCTATCGACTCCCCACGACCACACACACACACACGCACACACAGGCGCACACTGTATAAGGAAATCCAGCCAAACACAGGCGGCCTCATGTGTTCAGTGTCTGACCTCCATCAGCTGAGTCCACAATTAGAGAAACCCACAAAGTCAGCGTGCTCCTTCTGTGCAACTGCAGCTGCTGATTTCCAGTTGAGATATGTTCAACTCCAGAGCTCACTACAGGCTTTCTCTAACACACACATGAATCCAAACAGCTGCCAATCATCAGTCATAAAATTGACTTAAATGCAGATGTCCTCAGCTGAGGTGTAAGACAGATTCATGACCTCTTTTGTCTCTGGTTTTATCAGCTTCATTACAGTGTTTTTCATTGTTTGTATTCACAGCTGGTTGTAAAACAAACTGCCCTGCAGGGTTACTAATAATACAGTCCTCTTTCAGTTTACCTGCTTTCAGGTCTGAAGTGAAAGTGACTGTCACTCATCTTCACATTGCTCCCTCCTCAGAGTCTTTCACACAGTCTTAAATTTCACCCTGACAAATCTTTTACTGACTTCTTGTATTTGATTATCAGTAAAGTTTACAATGAGGATGTTCAGAAGTCACTAATTTCCTCATCATTCAAACAGAAATTCAAACTGTGACCAACAAAATGATCCAAATGTAACATATCACTTAAATAAAGCCCAATTTTTATTTTTTCTTTAGCAGAGTGTGACTAACAGTAACAGAGTTAGCACCACCAGTCTTTGGTCCTTTGTAAAGGTTTAAGTCCACATGGACGGGAAACATCTGGTTTAGGAAACTGAGACCTTTGCAGAGGTGCTAAAAGCTGCTGTTCATCTAGAATCTACAGAAGCCAGAAAATTGACTTTTACGGCATTAAAAACCCTATTTAAAGCCTAGTTCAAAAAACCTCTTCGGTCTAAAAGGCTCATTTCACTATTGACTATTGTCTTCTTTTGGTTTTAACACTGTTATAGTTCTTATTTCTATATTCTTTACTGTAGTTACAGGTATAAATAAACTACATTACATCACCTCTTTTTAGCCTCCCTTCATGGAGGCAGCTTGATTGTTTTAGAATAGATTTTAAGATCTGACTGATAATTTTTAAAGCATGCATGACTCTAGCTCCACGTTGTGTCGCTGAACTGTTGACCCCACGTAAGCCACTCTGCAGGCTCAAATCCTTATGGGAACCTGGTTATTCCAAGGTCGAGGCTTAAAACCAAAGGAGACCTTGGTTACATCAGGGCACTCGAGAAAAATCTGCCCGAGGAAAAAGACTCACAGAATTTAGTGTCATATTTTAGATCTCTTCTCAAAAGACTTGTTTTTATGAGCTGTTTTCTCCTGTTTAAGCACTTTGTAAACCAAGGTTCTATTATAGTGTTATATTTATAGTGTTATAATCATAACCAGTAGCAGTAAAACTGAAGTAAAATTGTGTTTTTAAGATGAGATCATGTCTGCATTGACTTACAATTGCTTTTGTAGAGAAAACATAATCTACCAGCTTCCAGAGCTACAGTTGTAGCAGGTTGCTGCACAATGGCACAGACTTAATATATGACAGACACTTCATGCCTCACATAATGAAATAATTAATAACCCATTTAACCAACTAATACTTCTGGTGTTTACCTGAGAGGCTGATAACATTTATTTGTTTAGTCCACTAAACTCGCACATCTCTACTTTAAAGGTTTAACTTGGACTTGGAATTGTATTTCAGGTCAAATTTAGGGCAGAAAAAAAAGTCAAACTGTTGATCTTTCACCTTCAGTCAGACTTCATTGTTCTTACTCTACATCTTTAATATGTTCATTTGTCCTGTAACACTAAGTAGACTCAGAGCCTCGACTATGAACATCATCACTCAGCATGCTCCCTCACATGCAGAGATGAGCGCAAATTTGCAAAACAGGAACTGAGAAAGAAAATGACCTTTGTCACAGACGCTTAACACTGCTGAGTTTCCAACTGTAGCTCCTTTTTTTTTTTTTAAGAAACCACACACAGCAGGACAACACCTTCCTACACATGAGATTTCACAGATTTACACAGCATTTAACGCCTCTAAACTTTGCGTGTATGTCTTGTCAGTTCAGTCTTAAAACCTGAAGATTTATTTGCTAAATCAGTGTGTCAGTGAACACACGCACACACATTTATTCCCAGTGACCTTCCCGGCTGTTTCTCTGCCCTCTGGCTCGCCCGTCACCAGCCTTGCAAGCCGGCCTGTTTGTTGACATGAAACACTGGCGACAAAAGGACGAGGGGGAGCACGATGAGTCTGTATGGGAAAGGAATGCTACACGCATACCGCCCACATACAAAACACACCCCAGCCGGACACACATCAGCAGCACTGACCATAGCAACAGAGTGCAAAACAAGGCAAAAATGCATGACCACAAATATGCAGAGGACACTTCTGCACATGCAGGTGTGTCCGTGGACAGGTGAAGCCTTTCTAACTTGTTTTTCCAGCCAAATCTGATGCTACGAGCTTCTGTGGCTGTTGACAGGTGTTAAAGTATCTGAGGAGAGCTTAGTTTTAGCTGTTTGTACAGATTTTTACAAAGACAATGCACATTAAACACTGATAAAAACAGAAAAATCATGATCATGTGATCGCCAAAGCTGCAATTTTTTTGCTCCTGACTGACCCAGGATCTGTTGTCACTTGTTTTACACACAAGTCCTATGAGTGTAAGACTGTTGGGAAAAATCCTTTGTTCCTGTTGAATTTCGTTTGAATGTTTTTGTATTCACACTTTTTGAACTAAGTCTTTTTTAAATTGTTTAGTATTGTATCTTTTTTCACTTAACTCAATTAAGGATATTTTGCATTACATTATTTTTAAAAGTAAAGAGTCAAAGATAGCTCTTTTTGTTTTTCAGTCGTTATAACTAAAAATACGATTGAAAAAGTCCAGTTTAGAAATAGAAAGAATAGTATTTTAAGGTCAGAAATTCGACTATTTATCTCAAAATCTTTTTTTTTTTTCAAAATTTTGCCTTTTATTTAATAATGTTGTCTTTATTTCTCATAATTTTGACTTTGAATTATCTGAAAATTTTGACTTGTTATTTCAGACTTTTGTCTTTATCTCAAGATTTTGTCCTGTAATGTGAAAGTTTAGACTTTTTTTCGCAGAATGCTAAATTGGTGTCTTAAAATTTGGACTCTTATCACAAAAGTTTGACTTTTTCTCAGAGTCTTGTCTTTACTTCTCAAAATTTCCACTTTTTTTAGCTTAAAATATTGATCTTTAATCTAAAAGTTAGAAAAAAATCCTTACCTTCAGTTTTCATCCTTACATTGGAGGAAAAGCTTTTGATGTAATTTTCTGTCAAGTTTGTAAATGTTACTGTACATTCAGAGAACTTCACTGAAGCTTGATTTGAAGAAAATCATGAATTGAATTAAAATCGCAACATCTGCCAGAAAAATCGTTCAGCCCTAGTTTTTGTCATCAGAAGAATACCCCACAACTAATTTTATGTTCAACCTGGAGCTTTATAAGACTCACTCCTGGATGAATCAACCTCATGTGCTTGTGTTTGAGGCATCGAGTCACTTCTGCTGAGCGGCTCTTTCTTCCTGCTGACTAATATCATTATGGCACACGGTCTGCAAGTGTCGATGTGACAACCAAACACATTCACACACACACACACACTGAGGAGAAGCTGGAAGAACTGCAGCTGCACTGTCAGCACTTAAAGCAACAGCAGCAGGACAGGAAAGGAGAGTAAAGACGGCAGCTGATAAGGACACTTCTGGTTTACGGTTGCTGATTGTTTGAGAAATGATGAAGGGTTATGTAGATTCACTTCAGATTAAAGTGGAGACACATGATTGAAGAAATGATTTCATCTTATTGAACAGGGGAAAATCACAGCTTTCATCAAACAGTGTATCAATTATGTCACTGAAATCAATCATATTCTACATTAGATGTGTCATATATTTTCTGTCTTGTGCAAGAACTAAACTAAAGTAAATCCAGTAACTTCTCAAAAACTACATCTGAACTCTGCAGAGGTTAATTATATAAATCTATAGCTTTGTACATTCTGCAGAAACTCGACAACTCTTTCAGCAGATGTCTTTAAATGAATGTTTTTATCATGATGTGACAATATGAGAGTAAAAGTAACACATCAGAGGACAGGAGATGAGATTAAAGTCATGAAATGTTGCAGAAAAGACAAAAATTTGTGCATAAAACTTGTTCATAAAGCAGGAGAAGAAATATTGGGGTGCAAAAATGTTGTTTGCAGGTCAGAATAGTCTTCTAAACCGCCTTTTTAAGCCTTGTTTTTTTTTGGCTTGGTGTGCATGTGGTTTTCCATCTTTCTGCATTACCTTACCAAAAGTGCCTGACTGTGATGGTGACACATTAAGTTATTAACGTTCTATAAAACCTGCAGCTTTAAAAGAGATGTAGAGGATGGTTTCAAAAAGCATCAGTTTATCCTTTTCTGCTTTTCTGATGCGCTTCAAAACATCTTCAACTTTTTTTAAAGGATCCAGAAATAAATCTGAGACCTGTGAGAAACGACAGCTTTAAGCCCAAAATAGAAAAAGAGTGTAAGATGATGATTTTTTTTCATCTGACACCAAACGAGCTCAGGTGATAATGAAATATCTGTCCTGTATTCAAACAGTCTTACAATAACAATAAAAACAACTCTCTGTTTGTTTCCATCTCAGTAATAATTAAACTACTCATATCTTCACAGAAAACAGGAAATACAAAGACGGAGGAGGAAGAAACAAGAGAATAAGTGGAGGTAAAGATGAAGAGTATGTGTAAAGAGAGAGACACACCCACTATTCAAAAAGAGGAGTGGAGATTCAGGTCTGTTGTGTGACTGTTATCAGGCTGAGGTTGGGTAATCTTTAGCTCCATGGTGTAATTCTCTGCTCTGTTGTGTTTATAAATCAGTAGATATCTTTCATGTTTCTTCTTCAACAGCCCAGCTCACAGTTTGAGTAGGGGTCAAAGGTCAAGATTAGGTTTAAGGTCTGTGTGTTTGAGCAGGGAGTGTCACAATCTCAGAGTGAGCAGGAGTGTGTTTAATGAGTGTGTGGTGGGGTACAAAGGTTAACAAGGTCTCTTTCTGTCAGAACACATGACAGAGTCATGACCGCCTCTGCTCGGCCTCGACCTGCAGCTGCTGCTGCTGTTGGGGTTTTGAGTCTCCTTCAGGTCCTGACAGGTGGGCGGAGTCTGTGTTAGTGAATCTGGTACCTGTTTTGCGCTTAAGTGGCTCCAGTTACAGTTCAGATTGGGTTCATGAGAAAAAATGGGACTTTGTTTTTTGAGTCTGCTTTTTTTCATGTCAACATAGATGGACAGACAACGCCGAAACATGTATTTCATGTAAACGTCACACGTCATTTCTGACCTGTAGTAGCATAGAGGAGGAGCTGAACGCTATCAGGTGATCAAACCTTGTCATCAAAGATTTCTTCATTGATTCCAAATGACTGACAAAAAAAGGTGAAAGAGGAACTTCTTGGTAAATCCATCAACAATTACCGTCACTACCAAACTGATCGAGAAGAAATTCAGAGAAATTTAATGTCTAGAAATACTCTGATTTTATTTCATTTTTTTTATTTGGCTGTTTTAAGCTACAATCCTTCCTGCATCCCCTGAAGAAAGTGTTTATTTTGAACAAGCCCAGCAAGAAGTTAGAGCTACAGTGAAACCAGTTTATCAGGCTTGTGGTCCGTTCTTTGGTGGTCGAAACACAAACTAACACTGGAACTGGTTTAAGTGCACCTGTAAGTCGAACTAAAGCAGTTTTCTTCAAATTGTTTGAGACAAAGGACCATTTACACAACATCACTTATCCCCCAAACAAAACAAATAAGGTAGAAATGATCCTGTCATGTAAATAGACGAATAACATATTTAGTCTGTTAAGTATAAGAACAAGGTATGGATCTGATTTATAAGAGAAGTAATTGCGGCTTCAACTTTGCCAACATTTCAAGTTCAACAAAACAATATAGCTTTTTTTTCTTAAAAACGGCCTCTAACCAGTTTCACTCTGGCCCAGTAAAGAGTTGGTGCTTACTAAACACCAGTTTTTAGTCAGTGCATTTTAGGTGGAAACACAAAGACCCGGGGCAAAGTCAGGCACTGACCACTGTAGAAAAATGGTGATAGATCAACAAGGTAAAGAGCCCCAGGACAACAAGATTCGAAGATAGCAAAGTAATACAGACTCATCAGCATCATATATGCAACTTTGTTTTATGTTCCATAAAAAAACCCAACTTACTCACGGTTGTGCATTGGGTGCAATTTGTCAAAAAAACAGAAATGGGAATTTTTATTATGATTAACTAATCTTAACATGAAAAAACAAGCAATCAACAGACTTATTTCTTTTTTCCATCTTAACGATAGGCCTTACTACATTTTAAAAAATTGAACATTCATCTTCAATGCCAACATTTCATTTTCTAAAACCATACCTGCGATATGGGTACCTAATAAAGTGAATAAAGTTTCAGGACCGTGGATGAGGGTTGATTAGGGGATCACGGCAGAGCATTTAAGGCGATCAGGCAATTCAATCCGACTCTTAAACAATTAGACAAACTGTTTCCTGATGTCTGATTTCATATGGCTTTTTCAGCTGTCCTGTTGGTGCGTCATCCGCTGCATTTGCCTTTTTTTTTTATCCACATCTCTGAGAACTTCTGAACAGGAAACAAAAACACGTCTGGCCCATTAACAGCGATGAAGAAAAGACTGTTCAGCGTGATCACACTCATTCTGTTGCGCTCATCAGTGAGGATGTGATTCACCGCACCAAGTCCACGTTCACACTCTGCTGTTGACACGGGAGCGTGGAAACAACATTAACTCCTTGAGCTCTGTGGCATTTCATGTGAAAGTTAGTGTCAGCAACGAAAAGTGTAAGAAAACTGTGTCTCTCTGGAGGCTAAAATTCATTCAACAGAGGTAAAGATGTCAAAACCAGTGGAGGAGTTGAACAACTTGCAACCTGGTCATAGCGGACCACAAGGGGACCACAATTTAAAAAAACACTGATGAAGGGCACAAAATGAGCTTTTCACCCGAGAGAACTTGAAAAGTAACCATGTTTTTCAGAACAAAAGCAAACAAGTAGACACCTCTGCAGTCGTTTCTTTGTTCATTAAATCCCCTGGAGGAGCTTCCATTGTTCTGCTACTGGTGAATCTCAGTTTCACTGTGAATAGTCAGTAAAACGAAGACTTACTCCAGTAACTTGTGTCCCAAACAATTACTACCATAACAATTTACTTGCAACTTAAGGGGTCTGAACGTTTCTCTTTGTTTGTGTTTGACTTGGTGCCCCTGTGGACAAAGCTGCACCTCTAACTGTGCGTCATGTTTTCTGACAAAGAGCTTCTTTTCTGTAAAAACACAAAATCTTAACTTGGCTGACAACTACAACTTCTTTCTTTTTTTTTTTTAAAGTAAATTAAGATGGTCAACTCTGAAATCCTTTCATCAACATATGTGCACTCTTCTAAAATAGAATCGTTTTTGGGTCAACATTTCTGTGTTCATCAGGTTGTTTGGGTTCACAGCCTCCCAACAGTCAAACAGTCATTAAAGAGCAGCACACAAAACAAGGATCCTGAAGGCCGGGTGGGCTGAACAGATAAGTGATAAAGAGCAGACAATGCAAGTTACACTCCTGACGACCAGAAACAAAACACAAACTGCTTCATTTCCTGAGTGGTCTGAAAGTTTTTCACCTGCTGAGTCGATCTACTGTCGTCAAATCATGAGTCACAAGGCGACTTACTGACATAAAGACATCTATGCATCATTTTCTTCACTGACACATGAATCAGACTGTAACAATGATGTCAGAAAAAGCAAAAGATCTCCTATAACAGAGTGAATACAAACTTTGACTGTAACAGTTAAATCTAATATGTTCATTGATGACCTCAACGACAAACTCGTACCAGAGTTTCCTGACTAGACATGAAAACATCTCCAGCCGACTTCTTTTTTTCTACCTACTATGAACAAGAAGCAACCTCCAGTCTAAAATTATGATGCAGAAGTGAGAAAAATGGCAGTGCTTCGAGCGTCCATGAGAGGCTGGCTGAAGAAACATTACAAATCATAACAAACCAAGCCAAAAAGAAATAATATGATTACAGCTTAAACTAACATGTTTACACCCTGGTGCAAAGACAGCTTGGGTTTAAAAAGTTCAGTTCTTTACTGGCACAAAAAATGACAATGACTATTTTTTTTCATGGTCAATTTGTACTGGATTAAAAAGACGGATGCCCTATTTATTACAAAATACCAGAGGTCCCCAGGTAAAACTAGTCCTGTACGAATACGGCTTTTGGTTATGAATCATCACTATTTATCACTTTCACTCACTCAGTACAAAGCATTAGTCACTGAACATCTTGATCTTACTTGTGTTCATTTTTGTCTTTTAAATAAAAATGTCCCAGACTGTACTCTCAAAATTATGTACTGTTACATCTTCACATTGTGTGAATAAACCAGGACAGAGAACTTTGTGTGTGTGTTGTCACTCTTCACTGCCACACCTCTGTGTTTAGATCTGCACCTTCTTTATTATCACTGTCAGCAAAGAGGAAGAGAGTAAAAACCAGACAGTAGAAAGTCTAAATGCTCTTGAATATTTTCTTTACTTCATCTCACACTGGTATCATTAAAACTGTGCAGTCTTTGAGCTTTGAATGTTAGTGTGTTGTCAGAAAAACATTCACTTCATCTTTTGTAAAATGATGTTACTATTAAAGGTGGTGAATTTTCTCTTTCTTTGATGTCTGTAGTTACTATTTCCTGCCATTACAGTCAGCATGTCATTAAATTTTCATCTCATCTAATAAGGTCACTGCTTAGTCCATCTTAAAGGTCGCACACACTCACAGTGAGGGATGAAATGTCAGAGTATACAGAAGGTGCCCCATGAGTAAACAGCTCAAGTCTTTGGAGGAGATCTGATTATGTAGCGTACGTCCTAAAGGAACCTGTGTACACACACTCGCGCTGCAGGATGCCATCGCTGTGGAAACAGATGCCGAGCAGCGAGAGAGAGGAACTCGAGCTGTAAGCGGGGAGTCGGCTCAGAGAGGAGGCAGGGGGCTGGAAGTAAATGAAGCCCGTAGGTGAGCACGTCAGCGGGTCGCAGCGTGGAGGCTGACGTGGATAAAAAGTCTGTTTTGCAACTTTATTTTAACAGAAAATACAGGCTGGTGGGTTTTTCATTACCTCCATGTGTCACTCAAATTGTGTCAGTAAGCTTTTTTAGTTTCATGTGGGTGTTCTTGTCTTATTCAAAGACGGACAAAGTAGTTCGTTCTATCATCCTGATGTATGTCTAAGTTTTAATTTTTCAGAGAAGTTTATTTTCAGGTTAGGACACTACAGCACAGGTCAGAAATGTCAAAGCCGTCTTACTTCTGCATGCACCACGCAGGGTTCGTATTTGTTCAAAGGGAGAATGTGGACACCAATCATCCACCTTTAGAACAATTATTGATAAAACTTATTCTTCTTATACATCAGTGGATTTTCAAGAAATTAGTATTTGTCAAACTTGTTGACTAGAGAGCAGAGAGACGGCAGGAAAATGATGGGTTTCAAATTGACTGGGTGAGCATATGACAACATAAATGTAATGCATGATACTAAAAGTATAAACAAACTCACATCAAAGAATTTACATCGCCTATAACTCTCAATTTTGTGAATAAAATTAAAAGAAAAGTCTGAATTCTGCCTCTCTGCATTCAAAAACTTCTTTTCATTGTTTTTATCTATGTCTGTATGAAGACTTTTTACCTTTTTACCTTACTACTCTTACTCCAGATTTTGAAATGTCCAAATTAAAATTGGCATGAGGGCTTCATGAAATCATCATGACACTCACTGAAATGACAAAGTGATCACACAAAGATCCTCTAACTAGTTCATGACACACTGGAGGAGCCTACATTAAACACTAAAGTCTGTCCATAGCTCTACTTGGCCTCCAGAGGGGTAGCCAATAAGAGGGAAGGGGGTTTGTGGAGTGGGGAGCCTTAAAGAGACAGCAGCTAAATCAAAGAGTTTCAGACAGAGGATGAAATGAGGTTTTCTAAAACACTAGGATTGGAAAAAAGGATTTTTTAAAGCTGTTTATTGTGTAAAGCTACTATGTCTGTACCAGAGCGGCAGAATACAGCTTTAAAAAAGGCATAACACCCCTTCTTTAATCACACATTACTTATATTTTAAGCTGTAGTCAGGTCTTTCTCTACTGCAGTAAACCTCAAACTCTTTTTCTCTTACTCTCTATTTTCTAACTGAGTGCGTTCTCATAACTACTTACAGTAAATCTCCCTGCCAAGCTGAGAGCCGATGCAGTGTGTGTCGCAGTGTGTGTGTAGGTGCTGCAGCTTGTTGCCAACCCTCCCACCTCACCAGCCAAGCCTACTTAGATGAGCTGCAGGGCCGTTTCTTTGCCAAATGTCACACAACACCACACAATACCATCCCTACCACAGCAGCTCCAAACCACAGCAGAAAAAGTGGAGGATGAGAATCAACGTGCTTCCGTGGACGACATCCGACACAAACACGGAGCTGAGTGTGCTGAAAAAGTCCTGTCAAACTTTACATCCAATGCTACGCAAAGTTCACCTGTTTCTCACAGTGCTCGGATATAAACACTGAGCGCACACGTGTGTGTTAAAGTATGTGTCTCTACTGTCTGTGACCTTGAGACGAGATGCCTGAGAGAGGAAAAATATATCCCTGCAGGGGATGGCGTCAGTGTGTGTGCATCCTCCTGAGAGAGAGTGAAAGAAAGAGAAAGAGTGTGCACTCGTGAGAGAGTACTTTTTGTCGTACGTGTCTGCATGAGTGGGTTTTTTTTAATCTTTGGGGATGTATTTTTGTTCTAATCACGCATGTGAATAGAAAGAGGAAAAGAAGCAGAGTGTGTGAGAGAGAAGTGAAAGTGGGAAGTGTTTGTGATATCACAAATCTCACCAAGCTTATCACAAAACGCAAGCTCAATTCTTCCTGCTCTTTAATGTTGTTTGGGCTTCATTTCTTTTTATAGTCCAACCAAAAATGTCTCAAGGCTCATTCAACGGGTAAATAAAAGAAATAGCGACTTGATTAAGCATTTTTTTCTGCACAAAGAGAAACTATTTTTAGGTCAATACCAGCTTGAAATCCAAGACAAAAACATGTCATAAAACAGTCTGTACAGAAGTTTAACTCTTTCTTACACCTGGGGGGCACATATTGTCTTCATTGAAGAGAAAACTGAAGTTTGTATATTGCACTTGGTCATATTTTCTTGGTTTTAAAAAAGTACTATAAGATATTCATATACTTATAGAATGTAGTATGTGTTAATTCATGGGGTTTTTTCTTACAATGTTGCTGGCTTGATAAATCTAAAAACCCAGAATTAAACCTCAAGTCTCATCACAGTGGTATTAGAGAGCACTCTGAATCACAATTAATGTTTTCTATTTTTAATATCTATTTTAAGATGAAGAGATTTGGATATTTAATGAGAACAGGAAGTTTGTGTAATCTACTTCTGTACTGTATCGACTCAAGATCTGATTAAAAAAAAACGAATAAAATTGCATATTTACAAAATGTTAGTAAACAGAAAGGATTGAGAATTTGTTTTTTTTTTCAGTAACATCAATAAATTTAATTAACTTCCTACATTTATCTACAATTTATGAAATTGTTGACACTTTTATACTCTTATTTTTGCAATGTTCATGAGTCTTATGAATTTTTTTAAACATTTTACTGCATGTCCATTCAATTGCTAACCTGGATGAGTATGTTTCATTAGGAGATCCTGAATTTTAAATGTTTTAAAGTCTCAACCTAACCCTAACCCTAACCCTTACCCAAACCAGGACCAAAGAAGCTGTTTAAAACAGTACTTTGAGATTTTTTTTCATGATTTTTAAGCATCTTATTGCAACACCATTTATATGTTAATCATTTATTTATTATTTCTTGTTTATGCACTTTTGGTTGGATGTAATCTGTATTTTGCAACCTTGTACTTGTGACATGTGATTACAATAAAGTTGAACTAATCTAATCTCCATCACCAATTAATGAATTTACAGATCAATCACTGATGATGTAATTAAGCTTCAGCACAAATGAACAGTAACCTAAAACTCTGATAGGATGATAAACTATCAAGTTTCACCCTTTTTCATCATCATTAAGAACAGTTTGTGCCTGAATTTTACTCAGGATGTTGGTGTTTTGAGTATTGATGACTAAAGTGAGGATGAGGCAGCTTTTCACTCCCTTTCAGATGAGTTGACATATCATCTAAGTGTCTCTGTGTTAAATTTTCATGGTTGTAATAATAAGGAAGTGTTCCCTCTTCACTCAGTCTGCTCCCTGTCACTGAAAAACAAACATTTATAGAAGTTTGAAGTTGTGAAAAAAGTTTCCTCAAACCTTTCTTGAACTCCTCCAGCATGGAGTCCAGCTTGGTGTCATGGAAAACAAAGTGAACCGGATGATTGTAGAACTTAGTGATAGTCTTCAGGGTGGTGCAGTCGTCCGGATCCACGAAGGCCAGGTCTTTAACGAAGAGGATGTCCACGATGTTGGACCTCTCGTCCTCGTACACAGGTATCCTGGTGTATCCGCTCTCCATTATCTCTGACATGGTGTTGAAGTCCAGCACGGCGTCGCTGTGGATCATGAAGCAGTTGCTGATGGGGGTCATGACATCCTCCACGGTCTTGGTCCTGAGCTCCAGCGCACCCTGGATCATGTTGAGCTCCTCTTTCACAAGGTCGTTGTAGGGCTCGGTGACCTTCAGCATCTCCACCAGCTTCTCTCGGTTGTACACGGTGCCGATCTCCTGACCCAGAACACAATCCAAGATCTTACTGATGGGCCACGATAGAGGAAAAGTTAGTAACATGAACAACTTTGTGACAAGGATGGTGTTGGCTCCAACTGCAAGACCGTGTCTGGAGCACAGAGCCTGAGGGACGATCTCTCCAAAGATGACAATCCCCACAGTGGAGGCGACCACAGCGCCCAGCCCGGAGCCGATCAGGTCGTCCAGGAGGATGGTGAGGGTGGTGTTGACTAAAACATTACCGAGAAGCAGCGAGCACAGCAGGTAGTTTCCTTTCCTCCGGATGGGCTCGATCTTCCGTGCGTATTTCTTCTCCTTCTCGGTGCCGCAGCTCTGCACGATGCGCAGCTCCATGGGGTCCAGAGCCATCAGCCCCAGGTTGAGTCCGCTGAACATCCCGGACAAAACCAGCATGAAGGAGACGATGATCACCTGTAGCCACATGGGCAGCAGAGACTTCTTCTGCTCCACCACTCGGAGTCTGCCGTCTTTGTCATCCAGCATGTACCACTGCCTGTCATTAGGGTCCTGGATGCACAAACCAAACACCTTCACCACTTCACTTTTCCGGAGCTGTTTGATCAGGAGGTTGACCACTCCGGAGGTGTTCTGGTTCCGCACATCCATGGACCCTTTCACTCTCACATCCTTGGAGAGATCGGGACAAGTCCTGTTATAAGGAAGCACAATGGCACCGAAATCATCATCCTCTTTGTCACTGGTGTAAAGTTCCGTGAAGCCGATAGTGTTGGAGGTGTCCGGACTCAAGTGGAGCCCGTAGAACCTGAAGAAGGTGTCGCTGCCCTCGGTCACCTGAACTACTCCTTTCTCTGACGTCCCCGCCGGAGTCTCGCTCCTCTCCAGCCTGAAGCCGAGTATCCGAGGGGGGATTCTTGGTCCTGGAGCCGCCGCCTCGGCTCCTTTCCCCACAAAAACACAAGAAAAGAGGAAAAAAGTTATCGTGAACCTCCTTCCATTCGAGTCTATCGCCATGTTTGTTTCGCTCACTGCGAACAGGGGAACTGACGTCACGCACTAGTTTCCACGAGTCCAACCCTCTCATTTGCATACATCAAAACTACGACCAATCAGCAGCCGAGACGTCACTCATAGAACTTGACCGAGCCCCCTCACATTTTAAGATTTAAGGTAAACTGATCCATTTAATTTTAAGGTGGACTAAATGACCGGTCGAAAAAAATATAACTCTCTGAATCATGAATTATGAGTTCTTTTTTTTTTTTTTTTTTAATGTTTGAAATATTAATGTAAATAAGACATTTTTTTTTTGGTTTGACCTCTTTTCTATTCTTTTTTCTTTTTGGTAATTTCTTGAATAATCTTTTTTAATGCTTTGCGAAACATTTTACTCTCTTTCATCCATTTTAGCACTGAATAATTAATAGTTGATTAGCTTTTTCACCTTCAAATATTTGTCTATAACTTTGAAAACATTATTTTCAGGAAGAATGAAAATATCCTGACACAGGCTAATGTGAATTTCCACACGAACCATTGAATTTTGGAGTAAATAACTTTTAAATATGTGTTAACTGTAGTGACCACTATGCACCATAGGGTTAAGTCACTTTTTTAAGTTTTAACAAGGTAGGTTGATATAAATACCTTAAATGATTTCAAACTTTTTTAAACCAGCAAAAACCCCTGGATGCTGTCAAATTTAACTCACAGGTAAAAAAATATATATATTAATTTGAACTGATGCCTTTGCTAAATTGTTGTATCTATTTAACTGGGGATGGGTATTGATAAGATTGTATCTATACCAATACCATGATTGATTTCTCTTATCAATCCAATTCTTTAATGATCCCCTAATTGATTCCCACTGTAAGTTTTCTGGGCACAGAAGGTGTCTTTCCAGGTTTTGTCAATAAGTTATTGAGTTTTAAGTCAATTAATTTGAAAGTTACTGGATCCTTGATCTCTGAACATATGTTAGTTGTACAAATCACCATATTTTTGAGTTTTGTGTTTTCTGGAAGGATCCTTGATTTTTCAGGGCTGGTGGTTTCTTCAGCCATGGAAAAGAATTGTTGGGGAATTGTTAGGCAAAAAGGCTAACAATATTGATGGATTGATTGAACCATGTCGTATCGATTCTTAACAGGAACCAGTCCTCGATATCATACCTATATTTAACCTAATAAGATCTCATTCATGCATAAACTCCATAAACTCTATACTTACAGGAAAACAAAACAAAAGTGCAACAAGGCAAATGCTTCGGATGGAAAACAGATCATAAAAGAACAATTCAAGGAAAGATCTTAAGAGAATGAGTTGTAAGGTCATTTGAGAGGAATTCACTCTTATGGGACCTGAACCAGTCCAGCTTTCAAGACAACTAATGAGTCTCTGTTAGATTATTTCAGATAGCAATCAGGGTTATAGTGAGTCAGTACTTCACAGAAAAGCTGGAGCCTGGAAATTGAATGTTTCCAAAGCAAGAAAGATCTCGATTTTACAGGTAACCAGTGAAGGGCAGACAGGACAGAAATGTAATTACCCTCCCTGATGTCCAGCAGAAGTGCCCTCTTGGATGCCTCAGGATACCACTCAAACCTTCTTATTATGCCCTCTGATAGAAAATATTTGAAGAAGAAAATGCTGTTGCAGGTGAGTTTGAATATAAACATGCTAACTCTTCACCCTTTTCAATCACTGAATGAGAATCTTCCCCTTTCCTCAGCTTAAACTGGCTCATGAACACTACCAGAGGTGGAAAACATCAATTTCTCATCAAAAAAAAGGGGAAAGCTTTTTTATTTTGGAAAGACCAGACCTGTCACATCTCAACAGATGACAGCTGACAGAAATCTCAGGATGCAGCACATGCAAGTGTGTTTGATGAAGGCAGAGCGCCATCTTGTGGTTAAACCAAAAAAAACCCTCATTAACCTGAAAACAAAAGGGGAACTGGTGATTTGTTAATCATGTCATTACTCTCTCAAACTGAGGTTGAAGGCACAGCATCTCCTCCTGCATCTCTCAGAGCACTGAGTCATTGTTACAACTGCAAAATGGAAAATGACATTATAACTAAAGAACAAAAAATTAAAAGGATAACAACTTTAGTATGCTGTACACACCCTTAAATTATGTTGTTTTTCTTTTTTATCTCTACAAAGCTTATCTGGAATATTTCAGCTTCATATCTTACCTGTGAAATTACCTCTTGGGCCAATTTGAAATATATTCTTTGATAAACTTTTAACTATAAACTCATATTTGAGTTCTACCTACAACAGTTTGCAAGAGAAGAGCACTAAACTCAACCTGAAGTGACACAGAGGAGGACAGGAAAAGTAAGCTGGAAAAAGGTTGCTGTAAAATTCATCGTATTTACAGTGTCATAACGGTTTTTCAATACAGTATCACTGATGAATTTCTCCCCTCAATCCTTTGCTGTTCACACTTTTATACAGAAAAGACATTTTCCTGTAAGTTACTGCAGATATTACTGTAGAATGCTATTAAGGTGACATACTCACTTACGTGTAGACAAAGAAAGATTACTGAAATATGACTCCATATTCTGTCCAACTGATGAAAAGATTCAAAGACTGGTAAAGATGTTGGAAAATTTGACTTTAATTGATAAATATCACCTATATATTAAAACAGAAGCACACAGAAGCAATCACCATCGGGAAAATTGAAAATATCCCAATCCTCCTGTTGCCTTTGAGTTAATTGGACCCAAATTCAAAAGTTATTTTGTCATAACTTAAGTTTTCTTGCATAGAATTGCTTGAAAATAACACAGATTGTACATGCTATGCTATTAGCATGCACAATTAGTTGAGCCTATTTTTTGTTAAGTTAAGTGTTTTATAAAAATGTACAGCATTTTGTTGCCATTAAAAAATTTGAAATGATTTCCAAACAATTTCCTACCGTCACTTTGACATAAACCCCCAACGTGATAATACATCATCATGTGTACCTTTGATTGTAACCTCAGCGGAGAAAAAAAATTCTGCTTTTTTCCACTCAATGTTGGAAACATCTTCACTAAAAAGGAGAAAAAAAAGGAAATTTGAAGAAAAATTTTACACCTTGTACTTTATGGACAATGAGAAGAGATGATGCAGAATTAATCTGAAGCCAGTACGGTGGTTAACTCTGCAGCAATTGTAAGGATTTAAAAAAGGGTCACTAAACAACTATTAAGATACTGAATGAAAGATGTTTTTGCCTTTTGGCGCATCCCTGTGGTCATTTAAGGACAGTGCAGCCATGAAATCAGTTGCCTGAAGTTTTGTGATTGTTAAACAGATTTTTACGAGTTGAAAAAAATGCATGAGATAAAGGCTAATACATGAGACTTGTAGTTCTTGTGTAGGTTCCAGATGATGATTATCTGACCCATTAATACAGAGAATGAATGAGCTCATTACATGACAAGACACATTTACCCTTTTACAACATCTATTTTTCCACTCAATGATGTTTTCTTCACCTCTTCCACTGCTCGTTCTTTTATAGCCAAATCCAGCAGGAGGCTTCACTGCCTACAAGGTGATGTTTGCTATCAGCTGCTTCTTTGCCAAACCTTCAATTCCAAGTGATCCAAGTGCACCTGTGAGCGTTTTCTCAGCAAAGCATTTACTTTTGGGATACAGAGTTAATACATTGCTTTCAAAACTGGGTTCTTAGTTTCCTCCTGTCTTCTTCAGAAATTCAGTCACATCCTTTCCATTGAGTTTGTCAGTTACATCAAAAAAACAACCTTCAACAGTTAAGACAAAACTTCAATTAACCACAAAGTTGAGTCACATCACGGGTGTGGAAAAACATCAGTCAACATTTATGATGGATTTTATGATGTATTTTTTAATTCTTTTATGGTGTTTTTAAGTTTCCATGATTAAATAAACATAACGTTAGATTTGTGGTAGATAAGACTGTGAAGTGTGAACCACATTGGTGTCGGCTTTCACAGGAAACTTCACCTTCATTTCTTGGAAAAAAGACCCTAAAGATGCTGAAAGGAAACACAACAGAGATAAAACAGAGCAACACACAGGAGGGAAATCGCTGAGGTTAATAAAGGGGAAATCAGATGAGACTGGATAAGGACTGGATGATTTCATAAAGTGATACGTGCAGCTATAATGGTTCATAAGAAAACAGATTTAAAGACGTACTTTTATTGTTTTACTGTCTTCACCTGTATTATTCTGATATCTAGAGTTTTGAACTTTAAAAGTTGAAGTCGTGAAGAGGATCACTGAGAAGCAGCACAAGACTGCATGTAACAAAGGAGACCAGGTTGGAATATGTTTGTTGAAGATCAATAACTTACTGGATTCCTGAGCTAGAACTCCATAAACGTTAACTATGCTTTACTTTAAATGAAGCCAATTCAGACCTCTACAGCAGCATAAAATGATGATTGATGGAAATAGTGGTGTCAAAACTTTCCTCACTTCTACCCCGTAAAGTGAGCAACAGTTGAGGAAATTTTACTCGGCAACAATACACAAGGATAAACTTGTTGACTAAAAGATGTCGCACAGTTATAATCTTCTTTTCACCAAGGAACCTTCGTCTAGTTGACCCTTTACAATTATTTACAAATGAAACAAAACAAAACAAAGTGATTGTGTGTTGAATTAAGAGAAACAGGCAACTTCTTGTCCCAATTTTTGACTTTTCATTTCAAATTATGACTTTTTAGCTCATGAGTTTCTTCTTATTTATCTCTTAATGTGACTTTTTAATCTCAAAATTCTGACTTTTTATCTCATAATTTTGACCTTTTTATTCCAAAATTCTAGATTAAGAAACTTTAAACCTTGAAGCCATTGAAAGCAATGAGAAGTCGAATGTTCTGCTACCTGTTAATATCATGTTTGCTGAGAGTATAAAACCCAACAAGCTTAGAAGATGCATTAAAAATGGGAACAGATCAAGATTATTATCATTATTGGTTGAAAGAAATTCGCCTATACAAGCAGTGATTGTACTCTAAAAAGTTTTTGATTGTCAGCGAGCGTCCTGAGAGGTGAGCGACCATTGCTGAGACATTAACTTTAGAAAAGAAAATTGTCTTGGAGCCATCAGAAATTTGTGATATAAAAAGGGGGGCACGGCCCAAATAAGGATGGGAACCACTGGTGTAAAAGTACTGCAATGTACAACCATCTCCGGTCTCCCCTACTCTAACACCTGGTGCACATTTACCTGATTAAACGTTTTGCATTTGTTTGCCATTGACATTGAACTGTTGTCTTTTTTCACAAATGTACAGACCTGAGTATAACAGTTTTAAAATAACATAAAATAGAATAAATGTATTTAATTTAATTTAATTTGAATGTGAGTCTAAATCTCGGTGGTGTACTTTCTTTGAATGTTTCTGTCAATGTCAAGGTCACGTCAAATAGGTTGGCCCCAAACTTCTCAATTGTACAGATATACGTCACGTGATCGTAAAGTTTCCGCGTTCGGGCGCAAGTGAAGTTGAAGTTAAATGAACCGTCAAGGAGAGGAGGAGGAAAGTGGAGACAGAAAAAAACAGGGAGGAGTGGAGAAAAACAGAGGAGGGGAGAGCATGTAGGAGGGGAGGGAGGGAAGGAGGAGAGGCGAGTGGTGGGGACCCAGAAGGAAAACATTAGCCCTCGTTTGTCCTCGGAGTCTGGAGACTTTCTTTTTTTGGATTCTCAGAAACTCACCGGGACGCACAACATCGAGCCAGGACGCACGGTAAGGAGGTGCGCGCACATTCACTGTTTTACCAACAAGCTGAATCAAAGTTGAGTGGCATTGGGTGTTAAAGTGTTTCATTGTGGAGTTTGGAGAAAGGGGAGAAAGATGCAGGAGGTCTAAAGAGGAGCAGATAGGCGGAGAGGAAGCTGAAGTGAAGGGTCGAGCCGCGCGTCCACTCCTCACTTTTTTCTCTCCTCGTCTCTGTTTCCCTCCAGGGAGCCTGTAAACAGCGAAAGTAACGGAAAGAATGACAGACTGAGCTAATAGAGGTGAGGGAAGATGGGAAGTCGTGGAAAGAGAAACATTTGCTTTGCTTCCTTTTTATTCAGGCAAGAAACGAAATCAGAAGCGTGGTCGCTTACAGAGTACAGATAAATGTGGTTTCACGTCTGTTGTGGTGCGCTTTTGTTTGCGTAAAAGAATCCAAAACTTCTGGAAATTTAAATTCAAACCCATAAAGTATATTGCTCTTATTGTTTTAGTGATCTTCTCAGCACCACAGAGGGACTCAGTTCTCTAAATGTGTTGTTACTTCATGTTTTCACTCTCAGCTTACAGTTTCAGTCTGGTGTTCAGTTTGCTGTGGGTGAAGATGACGGGACATTAATGAGAAGTAGTGATCATGAAGAGGAGGAGGAGGCGGAGGGGAGGATGAGCATGTCATAAACTGATATGAATCCACAGATAAAGTTTGTTTATCAGCAATGAATGATGCGTAATTTCTATGTCCGGAAGACAGTGAAGTACTCATAATCAAACATCCTGTATCAGTGAGAGCCAAACAGAAGTTGCTGATAACGGTAACGTCCTGTGCTTTATTATTTTTAGACACTTTTCTTTGTTTAAGACTGTGCGCTTGGGGCATTGGGGACTTTTATTACACTGCTTTCAGACAGTGTTGTGGTTTTGTCTGTTAGTTTTACCAGCATTATGACTAAAGAGCTCGTAGTAAGGTTTTGAAATCACTGTGTAATCATTTCCAGATGGTTGTTTCAAATGAAAGTATGTTAAGTAACACTATTTCCTCCTTATTGTTTCACTTAAGCATCCAAAAAGGTAATGCCAAGCTTCCCTCTGACTAGTAAACAGTCAAGGTAAAATGTTAGGCTTGTTCCAAAAATCAGATGAGATTAAAGAGAAATGGACGCAAGATAAACACAACACTCACCAAACGTAAACATCCTGCCATTGTCCTAAACTTCTTAGGTCAGACTTGGAGCCAAAAATCAAGCAGCAACTTTTGGTTTTCAAATAGGAAGCCAATGCTGAAGTGTTCAAACTGCAGTTCACAAAGTGTCCACTAGAGGGCGGGTGCAGAAACATCAAAAACCACACACACATACATTCAGAAAAGCTGATTTTAGAGCAAAAATTAAAGTGGTTGGTTGGCTAGAACGCAATTCCTATGTAAATGAGAGGCTGAAATGCAACAATACTTTTGTGTTTTATCCAAAAACCACTTTTGTGTAAACGGCCTCTGAAATGAGGGTTTTCACAAACACAATTCCGGGCAAGAGAGATCATTTCTGGGGTTGTAAATCATGTAAAGCTACTATAGATATGATGCTGGGTATAACACCCCCTCTTTAACATTAGTTTAAGACGTCAGCACCTCGTCAGCTTGTTATAGTGTCCCTCTAATCAATAAATTGATACCAAAGATGGTGTAAAAACTTGAACAATGCAATGGTTACCTTAAAAATAATGAGCCAATAAACGGATGGTGACTTTTGCTCAGCTTCGTAAGGGGTAAATAGCTGGAGCTGAGGTAACTTTTAGTCAAATGGCAAACAGCTACAACACATCTTCCTGTCAGTCAACTCACGCTGATGTGATCCTGCGTGTCTGTGTCTTAATGAAACACAAAGAAGACTATGAAGGTGTAAAAGGTCAATCAAAATGTCAGGGTTTTATCAGGTAAGACGAGAGGAGGAGTGGCTGTGTGGCCTGAGAGGTCAGGTGAATTATTCAGAGCTTGATTGTTTGCTGCTCAAAGGGCCGATGCTGTATTGTGCCCTCGTGTCATAACTGCGTCTCACTTTTCCATTCTGGCTTTGTTAATGTTTGTCACCTGTGAGAAAACGGTCTCCACAGGCGTCTCTGTCAAGAGAAGCATCATAGACACAAAATGATCAGTGAAGTAATCCAAAATACTGAAAAAAACTCCTCCCAAATACTTATTTAACTAGGTCTCTGTTTCTCTCAGTGAGACAGAAATCAAAGAAACATGAGCCAGAAACATCTCACAGTTATTTCGACTTAAAAACTTTCATTAATCAGTTACTCAGAGTCGAGGAAATACTGAGTATCTTTTACCTTCTGTCTGTTTGTTCAACCTACTTTCTGCCTAAATTAAAGCGGCTCCTGCAGTCAGTTTAAAGAGTGAGTGAAAGTAAGGAGGGGCACAGAAATAAACAAACTGTAGCATGGTTATAAACGACTCAGAAAATGACACTTTTCCCATTAGTAAATCAGTTCTATTATTGTAATTTCAAAGCAGTTTTTTTATTTCCATTTTAAAGAGACTGTAAGGACTTTATAATTGAGATTGAGATAGTCTCGCTTAATGTATTTGCTTACCCATATTCCATGATTTTAAAGCACATTGTCAGCACCAGATATAACTGTTAATAAATGCTTTTTTTCCCCAAAGAGAGATAAAAAGATTCAAGGTGCTTTGATGTCATTCTGCCAGCTGAGAAACACCAGTCTGTTCACCTTCTGTACACTAAACTATGCAACAAACTTACAAAAAAAAACAAGTTTACAAGGTTTGATTGTCATGTTTCAAATAAAAGCACAACATGACTACAAATAAATGAATCCTGCAGAAAAAGTTGTCTTGAACAGAGAAGTGTAGTGTTTAGAGGGAAATCTCTCAAAAACAAATGCACGCCTCTGCAAGAGTCATGTACTTACAACAATGGGTAATGGTGCTCATGGGAAATGGAGTTTCTATCCTAGAAAACAGTTCACATTCCAGCCAAAGGTGTCACTTCTGTCAACATCTAATGGACTGACCTCACAGAGCCTTAAACAATATAAAGAAATTCTTACCATTGTTTGGTTTTGTGGATCAAATAAATGCAATGAAATGCACTTTATGATGTTAAATTTTTTGATTTATGAATAAAATAAGTACTGCTCTGCTGTGCTCAGAAACTAGAACTTAGAGCTAGATGACAGATTTAGTGGTATTTCTGTGAAATTCATACATATCAGGACATTTATATGAATGCATGTACAAAATGATCAGTGATTACAAGCTAGTTATCACTCTCTGATGTCCAGGTATCCCTTGTAAATGCGCCACTATTTGCACTTTTTAGCAGTTCCAGTTTTGCTGCTTTGGGATTGTTTTAGCTGAAAGGACAAGCTTCAACCTCTGGTCCTTCTGTTCACATGCTGAAGTGTCCTTGGGAAAGACACTTAACCTCAAACTTCCTGGTGTCTGTGCCGTTAGTGTGTGCATGGAGTTAGTTAATATTGATGGTCTCTTTACACAGCAGCCTCTGCCAACAGTGTGTGAATGAGTGAATGAGGGAATGAGTGAATGTGATGTGATGAAGGTGTGCAGAGGAATAGGATTGTTTGAGCTTAAAGAAAACCTGATTTAGATTTTTCTGTCCTGAGTACATTCACCCCAAACCTCCATCGCACTGTTACTGTAACATAACTGTGATCAGACACAAACACATTGATTCTGTCCGTGTGTTATTGCTCAACTTAGCCTGGACTGAACTCAACAGAAACTCTGGTTATGTGGATTTCTCTCCCCTCTTTCCACCCCTCCCTGTCAGCCTCGCCTTGTACTTTAGTTGACTGATAAAAAATTCAGCTATGTTCAAAGTGTAGCTCATCGATTCATTTGACATCACTCTATACTGTATGTGTGGGCGAAATCTGTGTACGGTCACATCTGTGCCTTAAACAACATCCTCTCTGAACACACGCCAACAGTAGACAAAACACAGTTTGGTTACATGTTTTAGTTCACAACAATAGGTTTGTAAAACAGCTCAAACCTTACGACCTCCATGGATCAGGGTCTGAGGTGAGTGTCAGTTGATCTGTGGTTTATCTGTGGGCTGAAGCTCCAAGCTGCTCTGCAGAGTGAAAGTTTGACTCTTTCCTGTACCTGACCCTGACCTAGATACATAAGTTTCTGTACGTTAACATGTGGGTGTAGAATTAAATAAGAAAATTTAAAGAGAAACATTCTGATTACTGGCTCTAAAGTACTGTTTTTAAAGACTGAGATTTAGATTCAGATTAACCAGCCAGATAAGAAAACAGTCAAACTTGAGCACAACTTCAGCCCTGAGAAGAGAATTCGTTCTAAAGTATGAAGTTATAATTTGGGATTTTGCTCTGTTCTGGGAGCTCCCTGTTCTTCCCTAAGCCTAAGTGGAATGCCAAAGCTCAAAAGTGAGCAGAGCACATCCCCTCCACCCTTTTATGTGCATAAATGTAAAGCCAAGACAGGGAGAGCAGCAGCAAAGAACCCGAAGGGCTCAGAACAGAGAGAGCATCAGCGAGGTTGAAGATGAAGCGTGTTGTTCACTAAATACACACATCCCATGATAAGATAACTGAAGTTTGTTGGTCACACAAGACACACTAACCCACTCCTTTCACCTCTCTCCTCTTTCATGAAAATGGGGGACAGCTTGAAGCACTAGTTTACAGCCTGAGCTTAAACTCCAGACAATCCCGTCCTCCTAATCTTCTATCTCAGACTCCTCTCTTTGGTCTTTTTCTTTCCAGCTCAGGTCTGGAGTGGGGTGGTGTTTGTTGGAGAGGTGAGAGCCAGCATTGAGGGTGTGGTTTGGTTTGGTTATGTAAACTGATAAGCCCTGCGTGGTGTCGTTGGCCAAACTTAACAAAACACCAGTGAAAGAAGGTGCCCACTTGATAACCCCGGTGATGTTCTGGTTCTCAATGCACATCAGTCCTCATCCATCGTCATGTTTGGGTCGTGGGGGATGTTAGGCTGTTTGGTGCTTTATGTAACATATATGGTCACATTATGGTCTCACAAAAACTAATTCTTCCCACGTTTTTGAAAACCCTCACTGCTGTTCATACTCTCCTCACCTTTTTTACCTTTGCTCTAATGTAAATTACACATTGGGAGCTTTTAGTCTTAATGTAAGAGGACAGGACAGTGGAAAGATCAGGAACCTGGGAGAGATGGCAAAGAGTGACATGCAGTAAAAGGGGCTGCAGGTTAGAACTAAACTCATCGAGACTGCTTGAGGACTTAAGTCTTTGAATTTGGGGTCCATATCTTAACCTCAAGGACAAACCAGCCTTTCTTTATGACATATCCTGTCTGCTGGACTTTAGATGTTTCAGATTTTACCCTAACTTTGTGATTTACAGATGTACACAAACTTCACACAAGCTGAAAGCAGATTAGTGTTTGGTGGATTATTCCTTTGTTGATTCTTGGTAATAAGTTTTCTACATCTGTAAAGCCTTATTATTTCTCTTTTAGATGCATTTGTGGGCTGAGCAGCAGAGCTGTGTCTGTGGGTTTGAGCCCATGAAAAACCCGCTGAATCTTCTATTTACAATATTTATGAAGTGTAGACTAAGTACAATCCCACCTTGCCAGTGTTTCCATCATGACTAGAATTGTGCCCAACTTTAGTAAAATCTTGTCTCGAAATTCAATTTGCATAAAGCAGAAGAAGAGGGGGAAACCATGGATATTACAAACATTTTAAGAACTGAAACTGTCATTATGGGGGCGTTACTGTTGTTGCTGATGTTGTCAACAGGCAGGGGGCCTTTAAATACGAACGCCAGAGTCGGTATGTTTATCGTATGTTTCGAAGCGGCTGCGTGCTTTGGACTTCTGGCGGAGACGATCGTGGCTGAGGAGTCACTGAGGCGTCTGTTATTCACACCCGATGACTTGTTTTTGCAAAAAAAAAAAAAAAAGGTGTTTTCATTGCTCTTTTGTGATAAACTTCAATGTTGAAACCATGAATAACCACCTCATGAGAGCGTTAAACCTTTTGAAACTTTTGGTGAGTCCATTACTGTTTTTTTTATTGCAATATTTAGGTTTTGCACAATTTTAGGTGTCATGAACATGCAGCCAGTGACTCCTGGTTTTTTGTTCAATGGATTGGATGACTTCAATCTGGAGACACAAGACAGTTCATTCAATTCAAAATAGAAGCAGTTTTTTTTGCCAGAGAGTAAGCTGTTTGGTATTGGCAGAAAGATTTGGCACATTTCTCATCGGTGCAATCCACAAACTCAGCTGTGCTTCTCATCCTTCAAATGTATGTTTCTTATAAATGTGGCTACTTTTAAAAACTAAAGAAATTAGCCTTACAGTGGTGTATGAGCTATTACGAAGAAGCACCAAAAATTAATCTACCAAACTGAAATTTTCTTACTTTTGTGCTAAATTTATATATTCGATTCAGTATGACACAGCTTCGGTTGAATGTTTTACAGAGAAAGAGACACTCCTGGTTGCTTAAGTGTGTTTTTAATGTGTAGCTGTGTCTTGAGCTGGCACACTGCTTCCTCTTTCAAATGCCAGCCCTGTTTTTTTTTCCCCCAAAGTGAAGGGGCTTTTGAGGGCAATTAGCAAGAAGCAGCTATCACTGCCGCTTCCTGCTTTTGTTGAGTCACAGAAACTAATCTCTGAGCTGAAATGTGAACACAGATAAAGCAAAACAACACCGAAACATAAATCTGAAGTGTTGGCAAAATCAGTGCCTGAATTCCTCGCACTAAGTGTGCACAAAGTTTTCCAGATGAGGCATTTTTTGACTTTCCAAAATCCCTGAACAGTCGCCTCCAAACTCTCAGGTTTTCATCCAGATGTAATTTAAGTTTCGGCTTGGTGCTACTCTGTTAATTTCCTCCCCTCCCTTCCCTTTCAAGGTTGTATTAGTTACACTGGCTGCTGATCTGAAGCACTTTGGGACAATTCAGGATGTAGCCAAACACAAAAACATGTCTTTGTTCCCTGTGGAGCTGCAGCTAAATGTTCTTATTGCTGATTAGTTTGATTAATGGACTCTTTTGTGTTCAGTCTGTAGAAAGTTGACTATGATGTATCAGAGTTGTTTTTAGGGGGATTCCCAAAAACTCTAGTGTAGTGTGGCATAAGATGAGCAGAAGTGTGTATGTTTGCATTTCTTTAGGTTATTTCACAGCTCAGAGTCAAAGCATTGTGTAAAGTACAGTGTGGTTGCGCTGCTATTATTAGCCAGCGCCCTGATAAGAGAAGTACCTGATGATAGAGATGCAGCAGAAAACAAAGGCTGGTGTGTCTTGTAACTCATACTCCCCCCCCAAAAAAATACCACAACTTCATTTTTCATGATTATTCTAAGAGTCTTCGATAGTGTGGTTGTTTGCTGCAGAATTTTAGCCAGGTTTCTGAGTCTTTGTGTAGTTTTATTTGTCAGGTCCCAGGGGTGAAAAAGGCCTATTTTTGAATTAACTAAAAACATCTCACAGCGTAATACGTCTTTAAAAAGATGCAAATTAATCACATTATGTCTCAAAATGACAATAAATACCCCAGAGTGTGACTGCATGCCTACACAGAGACATGCCTGAAAACTAAAGCCCTGTTTCCACCAAGTGGTCCAATATGGATCAGTACAGGCGGATCAGTAAAGCCTGATCCTGATTGTGTTTCCACAGTTAACCCCTCTTTATAGGCGGCGTGTAAGCTGGATGCTACCCAATAGCGTGAAAAAAAAGCAGTGACACAGTGTACCCGGCTAATAAACCCAACAAAGAAGAAAAATAACTATGAAACACTATTTCTTGATGCCATTACCCAAACAAAAAGACGGATATCTTCACAAAGTTGACTGGAGATTTAAGCATGGCGGGGCTTTCGGCCAATCAACAGACTGTAGAGTTTCTAGTTCCACTTTTTTGGGTCGTATCAGTTTTGTCTGGCCCCCGGACAGAAAGGTACCAAAAAATGAGGTAGTATGAGTGGATAATTTGGGGACCTGTCCTGGTTTTAGTCAAAAGAAACACCACAAATTGCGTACAAGTTAAACCAAACTTAACTGCTTGGTGAAAGTGGCGCTTAAGAGATTCAAGAGGGCAACAAAACTCTTAAAGTGAGACACAAAACATCTACGAAGAGTCTCAATAAATGATTGAAAATGAGTTCGAGGACAAGGACAAAGTGACCAAAGGGGCAAATTTTTATCATCAGAGACCCAAAAAGACTGCAAGATGGCAAATAAAGTAAACTCAATTCAACTTTATTTATAAAGCACTTTAAAAATAACCACAGCTAAAACAAAGTACTGTACATATAGGGACAAACATTGAAACAAGGATAAAGAAACAGTTATAACACTTAAGTTATTCTTTCATTGTTCCCAAAAACAATTTAAGATTAATAAAAACAATAAGTAAAACAACAACTAAAAACAAACCATAAAACACTAAAACAGAGCTGAGTTTCATGCTGGGTTAAAAGCCAAGGAATAAAAGTGGGTTTTAAGACAAGTTTTAAAAAACAGACAGTGTGGAGGATTGTTTAATGTGGAGGGGGAGCTCGTTCCACAATTTAGGGGCAGCAACAGAAAAAGCTCTGTCCCCTCTGAGTAAAAAACAAACTACTGCAAGGTGATGGAAAAACTTTAAAGAAAGCAAAAAATGACTTTCTGGGCTCAAAAAAATCAGAAATTTACTCCAAAATGAGAAAAATGTGTGTTTGTTTGAAAAAGCAGCCCCACAGGCTCGTTCTGAAATGTTTGCAGCCTGAGAAGCAACCTAAAAGTTTACTCTTTATTTTTAGAACAGAAGACCCTTTTGTTCATGAGACCCTTTAGTTTAGAAACTTCTACGCCCCCTGGACTCGTCTCTTACTTGAAACAGGCCTCATTTATTCACGGCTCTGTTTGCTGTCACTCTGAACACACACACACACACTGAAAACAAAGCAGCTGAGCTCACTTGCTTATCTTTACTGCAGCTCATTGTGAGATTGCTGATCTACGGAAAGTTTTATCCTACAGCTCTTATCTCTGCGCCGTCATTTAGAGTGTTGTTACATTATTGTGAGGACAGAGCTGTTTTCTTTTCATTCCTGCAGGGAAGAAAGGGGAGGGTTGCGTCTCTGCTGGGAGCTTTGATAAGAGCTGAAGTCTGGATAATTTTTTCGAGACGTGACCCTTTTGCCTCTGCCGTGGCAAAGCTCTAGTGATGCTATGCCAGGGTGGGGTTGAGTTAAACCAGGGGAGTTTGACCCTTAAGGAGGCAAAAGGCTCATTTAGTGTTCTTCTGTGGGTCGATCGATGCATCTACTGATAACTCCTAACACTAATTTAGCTGTTTTTGCCCACATGAAAAAAAAGTTTGAGTTATTATTCAGTCAGATACTCTTATTTAAGAGAGTAACGAAAAATCCTTTTTACCCAGCATTTACAAAAAGGTCTCCTCTTTAAGCTTTTGAGACACAAGCTCATTATGAATACACACACACACACACACACACACAGACACACACACAAAGAGAGGAGCCTCTTTCTTCAGCTGCAAACGAGCGGTCACTTTTGAGAAAAGAGCTCTGTTCAGCTGAGAAACCAGAGATCACCAATCAGACAGGACACTCATTCATGTGTGTGACCTTTGACCTGCTAATCCAGTCACAGGTGACTGTGGCACTCAGGTACTGTTACACACTTTTGTCTGCACGGAATAGTTTTAATTCCACTGTTTGGTGCCACTTTAAGAAGTAAAAGGTTTCAGAGGGAGCTGTGTGTGTGTGTGTGTGTGTTTGTGTGTGTGTGTGAGAGAGAGAGAGAAGTAGGACATCTCTGGTTTTATTGGTGAAGGAGGTTTGAAGTAAACCACACATTGTTCTGTTTCCCACTCATGTTTTTTCCAACTGCGGTTTTAACTGATCTGAAACCCGTCTTTACCATCATACAAACTTTATTGAGTTGCTGTGACCGATGACTTTATGTTTGGAGGCCTCTCAAAACTTATTGAAACATTTAATCAACTTGTCCGATTTTGAATTGCATAATTAATTCAGTTCTGCACAATAACTCCTGTCACTGATTAAGCTCCATAGTTCTTTAAAATCTGTTGTCTCCATAATTCCAATCATTTCCTCTATTAATCTTTTATCCATCATCCATTCATTATCTATCATCCAACCACCCATTCATTTATCCACCCATTCATTTATCCACCATCCACTCAAGCATCGAACTATCAAACAATTCATCCATCATCCACCCATCCATTCACTTTTAACCAACTTGTCTGCCGACCTTTCCATGCTTCACCCACCCATCCATCTATCCATCTTCATCACTTCATCATTCATCCACCCATCCATTTAGCCGACAATAAAGCCATCCATTCACCATCCTTTATCCATCCATCCAACCACTCATTTATCCAACAATCCTCCATCATTCAACCATCCATATATCTATCAAACCAACACTCCTTCCAATTATCCATCCACCCATCCATCATCCGTCTATCATCTATCCTTAAAGGGCCAACTCCTTGTTTAGTCATGATGACTGCAGTGAGTTTAAATCTCACTTCATTCATGTGAGTGGTAGTGAATCCATCAGAGTGGTTGTTTTGATTTGGAGTGGACATTTTACACTGAATGAATGGATGATTCAGAGCTTTAATGGTAGAACTCTGTCATAAAGTTGGCTGCTCTGAGTGTGTTTTTACTCTTTATAGATCTTTAAGTTGATTTATTTGCACGTTCACATTAACACAAGACTGGAATTAAACCCCCTCAAGAAAACACAGACACAAAAGTTTACACATAAACACAATCATCCAGACAAAACACACTCTGTTGTCCTGCCCATGTGTCATGAAGTTGGTGTGTGTTTTCAGAGCCTTGGCATTCTTGTTAAAACACACACACACACATTCCTGGACACACACATCTGGTGGGTATTTATAGTTCCAGCGCTGACGTCAACTTGGCAACTAACTTTGAGGGGCGGGACTTCAAAAACCTCTGTTTCCTGTCCGGGAACCTTCAGCATGGACTGAGGGCACACACACACACACCCAATACACCCTCTCTCTCTCACACACACACAAAAACACAGTTTTCCATCCTTTACGTCCACATTTGCACTTCATTACTCTTCTCCCTGGTGGGATTATTTTTAAAGTTTGTTGGGAGTTTGTACAGTTTTTCCATTTCATGATATTCAGGATCACATTTGGCCATGAAGTAAACATTCACAGAGGATTCTTGCTTACTAAACAACTTTCAGTGGATTCACACGATCCTAACATGGCCCTGAAATGTGGTCTTTTTGCTTTCGTAATGCTGAAGGATGCCGGAGGGTTTTAAATAATGATGAAGAATTAGCTTGGAAGCTTCGCATACCATCTGGATTCAAACTTGCTTAAAAGTCCAGAAAACATCTAGCAACAGCCACATATGACGACCCATGATGGAAGCCTCAGTGTGTCATGGCTGCAGTGGAAACACAGCTATAATAACACCTGCATACAATAACATACTGACAGCCACTTCGCCATCACACCATGGCACAGCTGGGACAGGGCACAGAGCTCCTGATCTGTCCGTCATAGAGCAGATATGTGAGTGAGTGGACGTCTGGCCTGAGAGAGGAGCCTCCCTCTGACTCACTCTGCCCTACATGGGAAAAACCATGGAGAAGGCTGAAAAGAGCTGATGCAAACCTGGAGAAATGAGAGTGAAAGGAGAAGAGAGGGCACAACACACGACATCCTGTCCACAAACGCAGACATAAATATAGATGGACGAATTTTACAAGGACAGAAAGCTTCAGTGACTCCTTCTTGTCCTCTTTCCTCAGTTTGGGCGATTATTCATTCATCCTGTCTTGAAAACTGGAAGATAGAGATGAAGGTATTCCACATTTTTGCAGACTGGAGTATCTATAACACTTCACCATCTGTAATGAAAAAAAAAAAAAAAACTGAGGAGAAAATTTTTCATGAATGGGTGAAACAATTGTTTTGGTAATTCTATAATACTAATTAATCCAATTAAGCTGGTTGTGACTCCTCCTTCCCTTCACTACATGACTAATGCAGTTTTCTTTAGAAAGAAGCATTGTGAGTTGCTTTCTACAGTCAACAGGCATTGGAATTAAGTTCTCAATATGTTGTGGGCAAAATCTGTGCACCCGACAGCTAGAAAAAGTACCATCTTGACAGGGCAAATAGGAATTAAGATGGGGCAAGTAGACTCGGGAAGCATTTGCCCTGAAAGGCAGGTAAGCACACAAAAGTTTATAGATTGGAGCACAGAAGGCCCAGTGATTAAGGTCACGCTCAATGAGTTCACCGTACACGGGCAGCCCAGGTTTGAGTCCAGCCTGTAGCCACTTTCCCACATGTCACTCCCAACTCTCGCCACCTTTCCTATTCTATCCACTTTTCTCCCCTATCACATTAAAGGCATGGACAACCGAAAAATAACTTAAATTAAAAAAAGTTTATAGATTGAGAAATGAATGTATTAGATTAGAAATATTTTCATATTTTGTTTTAAAAACTAACATTTATTGGCATATAAACATACACAAAAGTACCTAAATTTCCTACTGTTGAGTACTTGTACCAATTGCCACGTACTGGGCATTGGCACTGTATCAGCTGTATCTAACCTTTTCTTTCAAATACTGTATCAGTTTAAATGTGAAAGGTAACCGTCCCTTGCCTCCGTACAGAGTGTTCTGTTCACGAAATTGGCGTTTCAGACCCAAATCATTTTTGGAACCAGGCCGTAAATGTTGTTGTTTTTTAAAGCAAGTTTAATTTGAAACTTGGTGTGTCTTTGGTTTCTGGTCTTTCTGCAGCCTGCCTCAAGCAGGTTCTCATCAAACAGCAACTTTTAGTACTCTGGCATAGGCTTCATTTTTTAAACCAGATGTTGCTCCTTGGTTTTAACCTGCACTGTCTTCGCTCTGTTGTGTTCCAAAAGCATCAAATGTGCAGTGGCAATTTGCACAGAGCAGATCAAGAGGGACAGGAAGTCATGTACTGAACCACATAATAATACCCCAGGACTTTCAAAATAAAATACAGTTTGGACACCAAATCAGATTTACCTCAGCTTTAACAACAACACACCCACATAAATAGTGAAATGAGCCCCTATAAGACTAAACAGCAACAGTGCAAACAAAATTATGTAAATTATTTGAAAGAAAAGGTTTAATACAAGAGAAACAGAAAATATAATAACAGTTCAGTGTTTCTGACCATTCTGCTCTTTCCACTGCTTTATGTTTTCACCTTCTTCACTCTGTCTGAAAACTTTCCAGTCAGACATTGAATGTATGTTTTAAAGAGCAGCTGAATCCTGCTTTAACCTAAAAAAGCCTGGAGAATGATTACCTCATAGAGCACGCTCTGGAAAATGTCCTGATGGCAGCTGGCGGGTTTCTCTGTCATTCTCACTTCACCAGCAGAGAAGTTTAAACCTTCAGTTTCCAGGAGAAAGTCCATGTCTCATTCTGACAGTTTGGTCTTTGAGGGTGTGTTTGGTGGAAATTCTGTGTCTCAGGTTTATATGTTTGTTAAACATCTTTTCTCTCCAGCAGATCGGTATGATGGATAGATAGCAGGAGGAGGAGGAAAGGAAGATGTCGTTCTTCGGTGTGGATTGTGTCAGAAAGAAAGAGAGGGGTGAGTAAAAACACACATTACTCCAACTTTAAAATTATAGTTTTTCTTGATCTTAACAAACAGTCAGTAGCTGATTGTCCTCACTTCAGGGGATTCAGCTGCTCAGTTTTTATCAGTGTTTGTGATGAAGAGCTTCACAACAGCAATGGTCCACTATTCCTCTTACAGCTTGATTATTTTGTCAAAGAAATCCACTGTGCGTGCAAAAAGCGGCAAAAAAAAAATGTCCTAACAATGGTTAAAAAATCTAACTCATAAGAAGTTTTCTTGCATGTGAGAGCGTGAAGGCAGAGTAGATTAAGTGCTTTTGCGATGTTGAGAGCATGCAGAGAACTCAAAGCCTGCTGCGTGATTCATGCTCTGACATTATCACTGCTATTTTTATGATGTAATACATTGTTGCCAGAGGATGGACATTATTAAATACAGTTAGACAAAACAATCTAGTAACGTTTGAACACTATCTGTTCTGTTCATCGTTTCTTGATTTAGGTTAAAAATCAGTCACCAAGTGTGGTCAAACATACTTAAACTACCTTTACTGACTTATGAAATCGAACCTTACCTGTTCCTCAATTAACCTATGACTAAGTCCCACCCCCTCCAATCACTCACAGACAAACAATGAACATTCAGTGACTCAGTAAGAGCTATTTCTCAGGATTGATGATTTCAGGATTTCAGGAGAAAGAAAGACCAGAAGTCATGTGGAAGTCATCAAAACGGTCTAAACTAAACACTGGAGAAATATATTCATCATTTTATTGTTGAGAAGGTCAATGAAAAGCTTCAGTTGCAGCCAAACTTTACAGGTTGCAGTGCAAATGTGATAAACTGTATCTCATTTCGTCATCATCACCACTGACGTTCAGGTTTTTGGCTCAGCATATGAAAAAATATGACTATGTTTTTAGCTTTAACACATCCAAGTGGAACATTTTAAATGAGCAGTATGATTTCTTTTATATTTCTTGGTTGTATTTCATGATGTTGTGTTACACTGTTCTATTTCTGTTTGTGTCCACTGCTGCAAATCAAATTTCCCTTTCAAAGACAAAACAGATCTGAACTGAAATGATAAAAATATTCATTTAAAGACGTCAGCTGTCAGAGTTTTTGAGATTCTGCAGAGTGGACAGAGCTTTAGCTTTACATGAGAAGCCTCTGCACAGTCCAAATGTAGTTTAGTGAGACTTTACGAGTGAGATAGTCTTAGGTTTTGTTTGTGCACTTCATAGAAAATTTAGTTTTAAAGATGATAAATAACGGGACTTCATTACAATCCTTTCTCTGTCTTTTTTTTTTTTTCTCAAATCAGAACTGGAGAGGAAACTACGCGCCAACGACCGCGAGTACAACCTCTCCTTTAAATATGCAGTAAGTGCTTCTGCCTTTCTTAAAACTCTCTCCTATAAAGGAATAAGGTGTGCAGCAAAGCCAGAGTATGTTCATTTAAAAAAAAAAAAAAAAACAGCTCTGGACTTCATGTGGTCAATGTAAATATTTACAAGGAGACTCCTTTTTTGGGTGTGTACTGCTGCTGCTGCCAGGAGACAGGATATAAGACAAAGTCAAAGATCATTTGTTCAAAGATGAAAATCTAAGTTTAGATCATTTAAATTTAGTTTTGAATTGTTTTCAGATAAAAGAAGAGCATCTTATAAGATTTATCCAAACCAGACCAGATCAAACACAACCTCTCCTTTTCCCTTTATGTGTGTAAACATCCACATTGAGAGCAGTGTTTCCAATCTGTGGGTGGTTTTCTCAGAGATGGAGCCACATGTGAGTCAGATTTGGGCTGGTTCGACCTGATAAGACCCACCTGCTGTGGACTGAATCCTCCCACCAGACCTCAGCCCAGATTGTGATGACAAACATCTGCATGAAGAATCCATCTCAAAGCCAAATTTAGCTTCTTCACAGAACTACAAAGTTAAAACCAAGAAGTCCTCTGACATCACATTACTTATTATTGAAGGATTTCTTCTTGAAACTTAGTGACCTCACTGAACCTTTAACATGAGAAGTGCTCCTACAATCAATGGAATATTTATTTGTATATTATGTCAGTATTTTATTAAGGGTCAAGGTAGCTTTATTGTCAATTATGCAACATGTGTAACACATACAGAAGATTGAAACTATGATATTTAAGGGCCCACAGTGCTATGGTGAACATTTGGTGTAAATAACAAACATCAGTATAAAAATAAATAGAGTACCAAGGCACTTAAGATAAAACGTTTCTCCATTTCATAGATGGTAGTGTGGAGTAATGTGAAGATTATAACCCAAATGCTGCTTCAAGTGGCTAATTCAACCCTGAGTCAGGTGTGAGGGAGTGTTAATGTGTGTGTTTGCGTGTGTTATTACCAGTAAGATCTGATCACTGAGGGAATTCACAGAAAATGGATCATAGCTGCCAAGAATTGTGCAACATTTACACCTACTTATCTGCTCCATCTTTACGTCTTATTCCGTCATTAAGCTGCACAGAGACCTCTAACAACATTCAAGGTAAAGGGGAATAATATATTTAGAAATATCATAAAATACATGCAAGAAACATGTTAATGCTTCAAAAGAGAGAGCCTTGGATTTCCTCTAGGATTTACCAGATTACATGTCTCCAAAGAACATCTCAAAATGACTAATTGTTTAAGTCAATGAAACCATCCATTGTCTATTCCTGCCCCCCATGTGAAACCAAACAATTAAAAGTGAAAAATGCTTCAAAATCTCTGATGTGTTATGTTTTGGTTGGACCCCTAAGACAGATGCTGGTTAGTTTTTAGAAAAAGAGTTTTCTGATAAAAATAAAAATAAAAAGCGAGCTGTGAAGGTAAGAAGTCTGCGTGCTTAGAGGTTGTCAGGGAGAAGAAAAATGAAGACTCCTCAGGCTCTGAGGACAGTGGACGATCAAACAGCACGGCTGAGCATGCAGAGAAAAACCTAGGTATGCTCCAAACATCATAACGCTGCAAACACTGGCAGCTACTCAACAAGAAAGTATTACCTGGAAATGTGAGGTTGGAAAACCTGGGGCCAAGGCAGCGAGGCCAGTTTAGCATACCCCAGAAATCTTTTCCTGATCCACACACTCATGCTCTGCAGATGAAAAGAGAACAGAAAAAATAAGGGGAGCAAGAGAACACAGTATCTACACCGCAAAAACTGAAATCTAGCAAGATTTTGTGTCTTATATACTTACTTTTTTGACTTAACATGAGCTACATTAATATGAAAAGTAAAAAAAAGTGTCTTCTTACAAGATATTAAAACTGAAATTGACACAGACTTGCTTGTAAAAAAGTAGAAATTAAGGACCTGGTGAATGTGGCTCATATTAATTTCAATTTTTTTTCCTAAAACAAGAAGTAAACACATGATTAGATTTATTTTTATTTTTATTTTTTTTGCTGTGTACATCCAAACAGTCATCACATGGTGAGGCTGAGACTGTTTCTAAAATATGGAAGTGATTACCAGTCAGAATGGATACATTTTAGTTTACAATCAGCCACAGAGAGGTCAAAGGTCAGATATAAGGCTCAGTGAACAAAACCTGGACATTTTGTTAAGACCTATCATCCGTCTGTGTGCCAACACTCATGTCCTGGATTACATAATGTCTGTACAACGTTCAAGGGCTTACAAACATCAGGAAAATGTTTGTTTAAGATGTCAATGATATTCCCTACCATGTACCTCTCTTATCTTATTAGATATAATTATGTGTTGGATTTCCATAAAGCCTCTGTGCAAGTTTTGATTAATCAGTCACAGCAGATTTAATTTCTTCGCTCCAATCAAACTAGTTTTGGTTAACACTTGCAGAGCTGAATGTAGTTAACACTGGCCTGTTAAATGTGGCTCATATGAAGTTCAAAAATACATATGTTATGCTAAATAAGACATAAACACTTTCTTAGATTTCAGTTTCTGCAGTGGACAACTCTGACAACAAAGTACTACCATCATTACAAGGCCTTGGATGATAAAAAAATATTTGTAATAAGTTTAAACAATGGGTAACTTTTTTTCTCCTTTCTTTTTTGGCACTCTTCCAGACAAATGCCATCAAAACCTCCAAGTACAACTTCTTCACTTTTCTACCTCTTAACCTGTTTGAGCAATTCCAGAGGATTGCCAACGCATACTTCCTGTTTCTGCTGGTGCTGCAGGTGAGAAAAACACACACATGAATGCAGGCGCACTCAGGAAAAGTTTCTACATATGTGTTATATTTTCTAATTCACCAAAAATAAAGGCACAAAAAATAAAAACAAGTTTTGGGGAACTAGAGTTGTGTTTTTTCCAGTTTGGGAACCATAATAGAAACTGAGTGAAATATCTTTTATAGGGAAGTAAATTCGAGATCTTTGTTTTTTTCTCTCTGAACTGAAAACCCAGAACATCATATGATCCAAGTGGAAGTACGAGATTCATTTCTTTTTCACAATCTGAGAGTATTGAGCAGACTGTATCATGGGAGTTCCCATCTCACACACTTCTCGGCATGCTAACCAACACAACACGTCCACAGCTCTGACTCTCAGTGGAGCCGCGTGTTAACCAAACAGGATGTGGACACATCGAGCGCAGTGAGATTAAGGAAGTACAATATCCAGCACAGGAAATTGCCTCATGATGCAAACTGAAAACAGTCTGTTGCACCACAGAGGTTGTCTGCCATTACCTCTGTGTTGGTGAAAAGTAACCTTGGCTGTTTTGAATTAACAGTTTTCACACAAATATTTATTTCAGAGTTTATATCCATGTGGTTGAGTCATGTGTTGAATGACTGTGAATCAGCTGTGATCCTCATTTCATGGTCTGCATTAGTTCAACAGCTGAACTAAAGACAGATTTCTGTGTTTGTGTTTCTTCAGGTGATCCCTCAGATCTCATCTCTGTCCTGGTTCACCACAGTCGTACCTCTGGTCCTTGTGCTGTCAGTCACCGCTGCCAAAGACGCCACTGATGATATCGTAAGCTTATTCTTCATAAGTAATTTAAAATAAGTCAGGAGGGAGGATTCATCTTCCAATATAAACCAGTTTGATGTTATGGAAAATGTTTTTTGTCCATCTCTTGTCAAACCTGACTTGGTACTAAGTGTTATTTTCTGTTATCTCACACTGCTGATAATCACGTTTACTCTGACTGGGAAAGACATCAGCTGTTTCATGGCCGTTAACCCATGTTATCACACATCATCAGAATTTCACACATTTGTCAAAAAATGTTTACAGCTTTTTTGTCACCCGGTTACACCCCAATTCTTGGCTGCACAGACTCTGGCTGCACAATGGCGGCTCCAGCAACGGCGTTCTTTTGGCTTTAAAACTGTGCAACTGTAAAAGGCAAAGCCACGCTGTCCATTGTATACAGCAGGGGTGGGCAATTAATTTTTACAAGAGGCCACATGAGAAAAATGGTTCTTTTTCCCCATTTTAACATGCTTTCACTTATAAAGTGTAATAATAATAATAATAATAATACATTTTATTTATAGAGCGCTTTTCAAGACACTCAAAGACGCTGTACAGAAGATAAAAACAGCAAATAAAACATCACATAAAAACATTACAGTTTTAGAATAGATAAAAGGCATTGAATACATTTAAAAGCAATCAAACATTAAAAGCAATTCTGAAAAGGTGTATGATTATTTGCTACTGGTAACCAGAAGAATCAGGGTTTTCTGTAAATATGTGAAACTGTGGTGTGGGTCAAATAGAAAAATACTCTTAAGGAAGTGATAAACACAAACAAAACACAAACAATCATTTTAATTAGCGTTTAATTTCATGTTAAGCTTGTCAGTTTCCACATAAACTGAAGCAAAATTATATAGAATAATAACACTTTTTGCTTCATTTTACCTCTTCAGTGAGAAAAATCTATCTTCCTTGAGCTTGAACAAGCAAATTGAAATCAGGATGAATTCCTGAGGAGTTATCATCAGTGATGAATTTGCCCGAGTCTGTTATACAGTCTATGAACTACACAATGTCACCGTTTCCCCTTCTTTATGTCTCTGTTACCGCCTCACTCAGGGGATAAGAGTTGGAGTGACTTTACTTCACCTTTATGCCTCCATGCTCCATACCCACCGTCTTTATGCCACACATTCCAGATGAGGCCTAACAGGGGTGTAAATAACCTGCTCTGAAACAGAAATATATGTAAGAGCCTTCAGATTCTGGTGGGCAGAGTTGTCCCAGAAAAACAGAATCAAACATACTAAACATACTTAAGTCAAAAGTGAAAGGATAGAGGATTGAGGAGAGAGAAGGAGGATGTGATGAGAGTTGGTGAATACTGTAAAAGTCAACTTAAAGCTCCCGTGAGCAACTTTTTGTTTGATTTTGGCTCCATCTGCGGCCAAAGATTTCTATTTCATCACTTTGTAACAGCTAAAGCAACATTTTATGACCAAAAATCCTCTTCTTCTTTCTTTTGGAGAATTTAAAGCTGATCCACTCTGTATGAAGTGTTAACAAGTTGTATAGTTGCAAGAAATCTTCTCCCTGATGATCTTGTCTGAAAGACACAAGTCAGTTCAGACTATCAATACCTGCTAAAACTACTTTAAGTCAATTGATTCTGCCTTTTACTGATAAGTTATTGCAGAGGACTTGAATTAGTCAATCAGATTTTTATAACTGATGAAGACATGAAGCAGTGTCACAGAGGAACTGAAACTGTTGAAGTAATGACAAAATTTCCCCACAATCTCACAACTACAACACACTTGACCCAGCCCGCCTGCTCATGAGGAAGTACATTTTCTTTTTCCCAAAGGTCAAACTGATATCTGTTTTTATTCATCGCTTTCTGGGAACTGAAGCAACACCAAATGTACCCAGGAAAGGAAAAAGTCTTTGTTTGATTCAAGCTGAGTGACAGAATTGGATGGGAGTGTGTTTTTGTGTGTGGGGTGGAGGCGCTGAGTAACCTCATGCCGAACCACCACAAGGAAACGAGTGCAGTCACGGGTTAAACATTAGCTGGAGGAGAACAGGAGTCTTTTTGTTTGGCGATCCTGAACGTTCCTTGCCCGTCGCTGCCCATCTGTTCCCTAAGTGAAGTCACCGGGCAGGTTCAGGCTCGCTCACAGAAACTCAACACTGACCATGGATGACCTTGCAAAACAGACGATAGAATAACTGACGCCAGGGTTTCGAAAGCTGCTGTGAGAGGAAGACGTCAACTACTGAACTTTGCAATAAGTCAATGAAAAGATAGTTTTAATATTCATCATGTCACAAGCTTAAGATCACTTCTTTAATCTTCATGAATTGGATGAGTTTTAATTTTTGATTTTTGTTCATGTTTAGATGCTTTAAAGGCTTTAAACAGAAGTGGGTCTAGTTCTCCAGAATTTCAATAATTGCACATTTATTATCCTCATCTATCAAAATTTCTCCACCAAGATGACTCCGACAACCCACTGAGGTGTTCATTTGCTTTTTAACAAATTTTTTTTTTTCACCTTCATATATGTGTTTCTCTTATCTAAAACAAGTATGAAAAAAAGGATTGGCCCCTTCAATATAGCATGTGATGTCAAATTGGCCATACACTCCCCTTTTTAAAGTTATCTTAACCCTGTGGTGCATAGTGGTCACTACAGTGGACACCTATTTAAAACTTTTTTACTCCTAAATTCAATGGTTCATGTGGTGAAAATTCATATTAGCCTGTGTCAGGATATTTTTATTCTTCATAGGGCCTGAAAAAATGTTTTCAGTTCTTTTTCTAAATATATATATATTTTAAAGTTATCGACAAACATTTGAGGGTAAAACAGCGTAATAACTATAAATTATTCAGTGTTAAAATGTTTCGCAAAGCATTAAAAAAAGAAAAGAAGTCAAACTATAAAATTAGTCATATTTACATTAAGTTCACACTGTTTTAAGTTGAATGCTCAGTTACAAATATTTGAAAAAAAGAAAGGAAAACATTTTTCATGCTTTAAGACAAATAAAAACACTCAAGGGAAAAATCCTGACACTGACTTTCACAATTCATGCATCAGAGGGTTTAAGTTATTTACTTAGTTTTATTTCTCCAGTATGGTGCTCCTTTTAATAAAGAGTTGCTTGTGTTTGTCTGACAAATACATACAAGAAGCCAATTACCTGTGTTACCTGTGACAGCTTTGATGGAATGTTTGCCAGAAACAGAAAATAATCCTGTAAGTTTTTTTTCTGTAAAGTCCTCCAAATGAGTCTTCTGTCTGCATCTTTTTCAGAATCGTCACAGGAGCGACAATCATGTCAACAACAGAAAAGTTGAAGTCCTCATTGATCGAAAGTAAGTTTTGTTATTTGCTATGAATTATGGGAAATACACCAGGGGCCATTAACGCACAGTTTCAGATAGCAACATCCAGTTTCTGTAGGTGCAACATAAACATATTTGACCTTTTCTGAGCATGTAGGTGTTCCTCAGGGAACCTCTCTAGAGCCCTTATAGTTTGTTATAAAGATGTCCAGGAAAGGCCAGTCATAGTATGAGATTGTTTCAGCTTTATGGAGGGTTAAAGCCACAAGCAAACCTCGGATATTTCAAATAGCAGACATCAGGTCAACAGGATACTTAACAAGTACTTCCTGGCTTCCTGTAGCTGCTTCCTGTGGCTGCACCAGGGAGTGTTTGGGGTTATGTGGCACGCAAGGATAACATGGACTGGTCTTTGTTTGACCTGTAATTCTTTGTACTTTCACGCTTCACAAGAAAGGCCTTTTCCCAAAAATTGACAATGCTTAAGAGAGAAAATAAAACTCATTTAGAAGGTTTCCTGAAGAGAAAACAACTTGTTGACTGGCTGATCAAAACCAAATAGTATTTTATGATAATTTGGTACATTTGTCAACTTTTTGACCTTTACTTTAACTACCAAGGTAGTAAGCTAGATAGAAATTAAATAAACCATGTTGATGATTTAAATGAAATAAATCATTTCATGTTAAGTCTTTATAGTCATGAAATACTTGTATTTCTGCTAAGTTTCAAACCTCGAACTGTTATTGACGGACAGAGGATCCAGGAAAGTGTCAGGAACAAGCAGTGAAGGAGAGACTAAAAATAGGATGACCTCAGTGTTCGGGGCTCTTTTATGCTTCTCATTTTGTTTCCTGACGGTCTTCAAATAACAGGGAAAAAATACCTGTTCTGTAAACACACACACACTCACACACACACAGATCTAAACATTTACCAGCCTGTTTCCTGTCCTCAGACTGCGCAGTGAGAAATGGATGGATGTCCAGGTGGGAGACCTCATCAAGCTGGAAAACAACCAGTTTGTCACTGTGAGTAAACAGTTGAAAGTATAAACATCTCCATATTTTACTCTCCCCTTCAGGTTTTACCTCTGTTTATCTTTTTCATTGGAGTTCTGCTTGTGCATTTGGGCCCTGTTTCTCATCTCAAGTTACTGTTTTGTTCCTCAACATGAAGTTTTTTTCATTCCCTCTCTTTGGACAGTCACATTTTTCAGGACTAAAGCAAACCTGAAAAAGAGGATGAAGATCTTAGGAGATAAAAGAAATTATTTTCTGTTTTTAGAGTTTACAATTGTAGAAATTAGACAGAAATGGTTCTTTCCTCAGCAGCCGAATCAATGCTAAACACATAAGCAGAGAATTTTGGTAACATTTCTGTACTGTTAAAGATTCGATGGGCAGCATCCAAAGTGGGAATCTTATCTCCTGAAATCTCTGTATCTATCCTGGTTATGGTCCTAGATTTTACCATAATGTTTGTTTGTTGTTGTATTATCAGGCCGACCTTCTTTTGCTCTCCAGCAGTGAACCACTCAACCTGGTCTACATTGAGACTGCAGAGCTGGATGGGTTGGTTCCTCTTTAAATGACATTAAAGTGCTGATATAATGGTTATTTAACACATGTAGCCAATGTACAGTTTTTATCATCGACTTCCATTCAAGGATTTTTCTTTTACTGAAAGTAGTGTGAATGTGTCATGCATTTAGTCAGGCGTGTGTTTATATTTTCCTAGAAAGTTTGTAGTTACCATTTGGTCTAGAGAACTTCTACTTCATTTCGCAGTGTAAGAATAAATTCAAGTAAGAATATTCTGATGAATCCTAGATTTGTGCTTCAAACGTTGGTATGCACCGTCAGTGAATGAGGCCCAATGTTTCTAATTTTACTTTGCTCCAAATCCTCTGTTCTCTCTGTTTTCCTGTTTGTCCCTCATTTACCTGCCTCTCCACAAACTTCATTCATTCCTGTTTTCTCTTCCTCTTCCTCAGAGAGACAAACCTGAAGGTCAGACAGGCTCTGCCTGTAACTGGAGACCTGGGAGATGATATTGAGAAGCTGGCTGACTTTAGTGGTAAGACTCCTGCATTACCAGACAACAGACTTGGTTTCTGAAATCATCAGAAATGTAGAAAATGTAGAAAAAGTAGGGAGGTTCTTTCTCTTCAGGGTGAGACTATTGGCCCTTATTTCTGAAACCTTTTTCATTGCGATTGAATTGTGTGTGTATGCTTTATTGCGTTATGTATTTACTTAGTAATTGTCAAATTGCACCAACTGGAAAAAGTAGAAAACAATGAGGAAAGAGAGCCAGGCATACTTTGTTTAACCGACCACCTTCATATTAGTCTAGTATTAAGTATTTTGTGCTTCCAGTTAAAACTCTGTGCCCCCTCTGTCTCCTTTAAGGTGAAGTGCGCTGTGAGCCCCCCAACAACCGGCTCGACCGCTTCACAGGAACACTAACTGTCAACGGTCAGAAATACTCACTGGACAATGAGAAGATCCTGCTGAGGGGCTGCACCCTGAGGAACACTGAGTGGTGCTTTGGGCTGGTGCTGTTTGGAGGTGGGATGTTTATTTTACAAACACATAATCACAAAGAAGTGGCAGGACTTGGATATTTTTAATGTAACATCTGTTGAGCTGTGGTTTGTTATTGATGGTCCTCTGCAGGTCCAGAGACGAAGCTGATGCAGAACTGTGGGAAAAGTACGTTCAAGAGGACCAGCGTGGACCGTCTGATGAACATCCTCGTACTTTGTGTGAGTCTTCAGGTCATCATAAACCTGTATAGAGTAGAGTTTATTAAGCTCCAAAGGGAAATTCAGAGTCACAGCAGTAATACAGGAAAATAGAGTACAAACATTTCAAGAGTATATGAGTATATGAATGTGATAGGTACTGGAAAAAAATGCCCAGTCTATTGGTGATAGATCTTACATTTTCCATAACTATGGAGGGAAGGACAGGCTGATGTTGTCTCTTCTAAGCTCACACCGCAGTACCAGTACCAGTACCAGTACCAGCCGTCCTTGTCTCCCTCTCCTCAGCTCACAGGAAACATCGGATCTAGCACCGGTTAGCATCGACATGCTACAGGCTGCTAACAGCTGATCTTGTGTGTAAACCACGCAACCATGGTTACATGATCTTCAGACACACACAGGAAAAAAAAGTAAAAACAGTTTGCGTGGTCTCATAGTGGAAATAGCATTTTAATTGTGATAACAGAAATTTAGTTGCCATTCATGCAAAATCGTATCCAAGTTAACCTCTAAAACTCTGAACAAAAAAGTCCCTTCATTCTCTGCAGCATCTTTTTGCCATTGTGTCATTTCTCATTGTATTTTCCATATAGCAGTACATAAATTTGCAAGTCAGTCACAGATTTCAAAGTAAAATATTTGCCTTTTAATCACAAAAATCTCAATCTGTATAGATTTTTGGGTTCCTGGCCTTTATGTGCACCATACTGGCGATTGGAAACTTCTTCTGGGAGAGGAACGAAGGCTCAGAGTTCACAGTCTTTCTGCCCAGACAAGACGAAAACAAAGCCCCCTTCTCTGCCTTCCTCACATTCTGGTCCTACGTCATCATCCTCAACACGGTGGTGCCCATCTCTCTCTATGTGAGGTAACGGCGTATCATGAATGAAGACTTTGGTAATACTGTAGTGTCCAACATGCAGTAGAAAACAAACTGCTAACTGTGTCTTCTCAATATGTTTACATTTGTCTCTGCAGCGTGGAGTTCATTAGATTAGGAAACAGCTTCTACATCGAATGGGACAGAAAGATGTACTACTCACGTAACGACACCCCCGCCGAGGCTCGGACCACCACACTGAACGAGGAGCTGGGACAGATCAAGTACGTCTTCAGCGACAAAACAGGAACGCTCACTCAGAATATCATGGTGTTCAACAAGTGCTCCATCAACGGCAAATCTTACGGTAAGACCTCAGATATAGAACGCTTCTCTGATGATATTTCCTTTTTGATAGAGACTTCACTGGGTTTCCTACCAAAATAAAAGCAAGGTGGAAGCCGAAAGATTTAACCCAGAATATTTAAACAATAAGATGCTATATAAAATATTGCTAAAAGCAGATTTTGATGGTTTGCTGCTCTGGCCAAACTTTTTCTGTTTCTTTTAGGGGATGTTTGTGACTATACAGGCCAAAGACTGGAGATTACAGAGGTGAGGATTTGTGCATTTTACCATCACTGTGTCTGTATTAAGAAACCACCAAATAATATAGTTTCTTTATCAGAAACCAAGATTTTTTCATCTTCTCACATCAGGACACAGACACAGTCGACTTCTCTTTCAACCCTCTGGCCGACCCTCGCTTCGTGTTTCACGATCACGCCCTGGTGGAGGCAGTGAAGCTGGAGAACCCGGAGGTCCACGCCTTCTTCAGACTGCTGTCCCTCTGCCACACCGTCATGGCCGAGGAGAAGAGAGAGGGTGAGGAGGGATTCAGAGTAAAAAAACTGTGTCCGAAAAAAAGGGTGGTGAAAAAAAGCCATGTGTTCATTTCAGTCTTAATTTTATAAAAAGGACAAGTTCTAATGCTTAAGTGCGTCTGCAAAAAGCAGGCACAGGGCTAAAATTGAAGCTGCCACAATATTTTCAAAGCCTGCAGTTCCCACAGCAACCACACAAGACTGAAGACAAGTCAGCCACTGACTACACCATTTTCAGAAAATGATCTTATTTATTACTGTTCTTGTATTCGCACTGATTCAGGGAGAAAGGAGTGAAAGAAGAAAGATAGGAAGGCAGGACAGGAGGAAGGCAGGGAAAAGAAAGAAGGGTGAAACAGAAGGTATAGGAGAAAGGAAGAAGAGGGGGTAAAAGAAAGGAAAGACGCTGGGAAATGGGTGGGGAAAAAGGAAAAAAGGTAGAAAAAGAAAGGACAAGGTAAGAAGAGTGGTAGGAAAGGAGGTAAGAAAAGAAGGAAGAGGGGTAGGAAAGAAAGTAGGAAGAAGGGATGAGGGGTTAAAAAGGAAGGAGGAAGGAAGACTACAAGAAGGGAAAGGAGCCAGAAGGAAGATAAAAAGGCATGAAGGCAGACAGAGGAAAAGCAAGATAGGAAGAAAAGAAGGCAAACATGGAGAAGGGAAGAAAAGGAAGTAAGACAGGGTAAAGGAAGGTAAAGGATAGTGAAAGGAAGGTAGGAATGGAGAAGGGGGGAGGAAGAAATGAAGGAAGGAACCAAGCAACAAAGAAATAAAAGAAGAAAGTAAGAAGGAAGATGGGTGGACAAAAGAGAAAGACAGAAAGAAATAAAGAAAGAAAAAGGCCAGAAAGGAAGAAAGAAAATAGGGAAGAGGGGTGGGAAATAAGGGTAAGAAAAAGAAAGAAAAGCAAGGAAGGTGGAGAGGGAGAAGAAAAGAAAAGATAGAAGAGGAGGAGAAGGAAAAATAAGGCAGAAAGATTTCAATGTAGAAAGAAAGGAAAGTAGAAAAGAAAGGTTCAATAACCCATGATCAAAGTCCTTATTGGTGGATCCACTTCTAATGATAAACAACATATATAAACCTAAATGGCTTGTGATTAAAAAAAGGTAAATAACTGTGCCTTTGACTTGTGAAGGATTGGTTGTCCTTTAGTGACTGAAACATGAATTTTTTTTTTCTCCTCCAGGTGAGATTTATTACCAGGCTCAGTCTCCAGATGAAGGAGCTTTGGTCACAGCAGCCAGAAACTTTGGCTTTGTCTTCCGCTCACGAACACCGGACAGTGTTTCCATCGTGGAGATGGGACAGCAGCGCAGCTACGAGCTCCTCGCTATTCTGGATTTCAACAACGTCCGCAAGAGGATGTCTGTTATCGGTATGATTGTGGTGTGGTATTGTTTACAGAGTTTATTTTCCTTTTAAACAAAGATAAAATTACATGTGTGTGTGTGTGTTTGTGTTTACTCAGTTCGCAGTCCAGAGGGGAAACTGTCTCTCTACTGTAAAGGTGCAGACACCATCGTCTATGAGAGGCTGCATCAGTCCTGCAGCAAACTGATGGACGTCACCACAGAGCATCTCAATGTCAGTAACACTTCTATCTATACACGAGTGCTTGATGCTTTTTTGTTGCAAGAAACACTAGATGCACCTTATTTCAGAAACTGCAGCCATCAACTTTAAATTCTTTCCACTACCTCTCCTTTCGATGTATCTGTCTTCTTCTGTTTGTTAAAGCAAAGAGATAAATCACTGATCATCTCTGTCATCTGTTTGTCTTCTCCTGTCTTGTATTTCAAACCTACATTGTAAAAAACTAAACAGCTGATAGTTTGAGTTTAACTTGTGTTTATGTCTTTGAATACCATCAGCAGCTGTGTGGTCATCTTCCCCCAGGATGTTTTCATTCATGTGAATTTGAGGGTTTTTTTTATGCCGGTCTGCAGGAGTTTGCAGGAGAAGGCCTGAGGACTCTGGCGCTGGCTTACAAAGACCTGGACGAGGAGTATTTCATTCAGTGGAAACAGCGCCACCATGAGGCCAGCACGGCTCTGGACGACAGAGAGGAGAAACTGGACCAGCTGTATGAGGAGATCGAGAAGGATTTACTGGTATGAGAAATAAGCAGCCATAAAAATAAACTCCATGAAGCGACTGTATTTTTATTATTGAATGTGTTTTCCGTGTGTGTGTGTGTGTTTCCAGCTTCTCGGTGCAACAGCCATCGAAGACAAGTTACAAGACGGAGTCCCTCAGACCATCGAGCAGCTTGCCAAAGCTGACATCAAAATCTGGGTTTTGACTGGTGACAAACAAGGTACAGAAGTTGAGATATGATCAGAAATGCTTTTTATTTGAACTAACTTGCATCATCTTGTTTCTCAATCATCACTCAGAATCAATAAAAACGAATCCTCAGTATTTAAAAGTAAAATATCTTTGATTTTTGGTGAGAAACTTACTGGTATTTTCTTTTGTGTTGCAGAAACTGCAGAGAACATTGGATATTCATGCAACTTGCTGCGAGAGGAGATGACAGAGATTTTCATTGTCTCTGGAAACTCGCCTGAAGATGTCAGACAAGAACTGAGGTCAGAGGAGGTTTTTAGAAACAGTCATGGTTTGACTTTGTATCATGAGTTAGTCAGATTCTTCTTGTGTCATATGTAGAAAAATGATAGTTAATACATCTCTGATCATAAGTTCTAAAATAGCTGTTACTTGAAATAAAAATGGATCAAAGAACATGACAAAACAGAATTCATTAGTAGTTCTCCATGCTACTTTTAGATTCCCATGGTTTCTCTTATGAGCAATAAAATGATGCATAAAATATCAACTGTTTAAACCTTGTTTTTAAAGCAGGTCGTAAAAGCATCCCTAAAATCCATCTGTTTTTATTTTCTTCACGATCAGAAATGCACAAAACTCCATGAAATCAGCTGCGACAGAGGATTCTGTGTTTCTACCACAAGGAGCCGTGAGGAACGGTCCGGTTGTGATGTCGGATGAGGAGGTTAATGGAGAGTACGGCCTGGTCATCAACGGACACAGTCTGGTACGTCCAAAGAAGACTACTATTACTGAAACAGACACAGGAAGTGACTATTTAAGTAATATTAAAACCAAGGCTGGGACTTAAGTGGATTAATTCAATCTAATTTAATCATTCAAAGAAAATAAAATGTGTTAAAAAATTGACGCATTTCACAGCAGTTTATAGTTGCACTGCAGACAACACTAGACATTTCTCACTGCATGACTGCTTCTTAGTATAGCAGTTTTGGCAATGCATAAGGTGACACCTCCTAATGTGTAAAGTGCACAAGTAACACCAGACTGGCAACTAAAAATTTGGATGAGACACTGTGTCTTGACTTGGCCGATGGAAGATTTAAGTACAAGGAAATTGAATGCAAGTTTATTCAAGAGCATTGTTGGCATCAGTTTCTATTCATATAGTGGTTCTCAAACTTTCTTTGCAGATTAAGTTATTTTCAGGACCTTCCCTACTCTCAAGTGCCAGCCACATTCTCGAAAATGTTCAATATGTGTGCTTCGCGTGCAAACATGCAAAGGCCTAATTTATTTGAAATACTGTCATAAATAAGTTACACACAACTTGGACATCATTTTGTGACATTTTACAGAAAATTGCAAACAAAATCTTCAAAATCATTGCTGAATAACATTGTTTATTTTAGATTTAAAAAACAAAACTGCCTCTGCGAATTAACTTTCTCCTTGCCAGGAAAAATCAGCTTACGCACAAACTGGGATGAGCATGCAGCCGGTCTATGTTGACGAGGGAATGGACCCAGATCTGGTTTATTTCTGGCATAAGGGTCCAATTACCAAATCACAAAATGTCTGTTTCATTTAAGCCTGGTTCCCCTTCCTGCATTAGGGTCCAACCTTGTGTCTGATCTTACCAGTTTCACTGATGCTTGTTCTGCCTCAGGGTGTATGCTGATGCTCTTGATGCTCTTTGATTTTACGGACATGCAAAGGGAGCTGAAATGTGCTCAGACTTTTCATTTACACACACAGAAGGGCAGGAACATTAATAGTAGCAGCACCTTTGTTTTTATTTATCTACAATCATATCACACCCAGCTCTAACTTTCTGTCAGCTTCGAGCTCAATTCATCATCTTCACATTCTATCTTATAGACTCCTGCAGTCGCTGACACTTTTCCACTTCCAGTTGAATATTTTCAGCGGTTTCATCACTTTCCTCTCTCTCCCCCGTGTTCCCCTCAGGCGTACGCCCTAGAGCGCAGCCTGGAGCTGGAGTTTCTAAAGACAGCGTGCATGTGTAAGGCGGTGATCTGCTGCAGAGTGACGCCTCTGCAGAAAGCTCAGGTGGTCGAGCTCGTCAAGAAGTACAAAAAGGCCGTCACGCTGGCCATAGGAGACGGAGCCAATGACGTCAGCATGATCAAAGGTGAGTCTGATGGCAGCAAACACCTTTTTATACCTTATTGAAGAAAAGAAGTGAAAGATTGGTGATAGAATACTCAAAGAGTATCTACCCCTGAGATATCAACCCCTCCCTCTCGTCTCTGTCCTTCAGCGGCTCATATAGGTGTTGGGATCTCAGGTCAGGAGGGCATGCAGGCAGTGCTGTCCAGCGACTACTCTTTCGCTCAGTTCCGCTTCCTGCAGCGCCTCCTGCTGGTGCACGGCCGCTGGTCTTACCTGCGCATGTGCAAGTTCCTGCGCTACTTCTTCTACAAGAATTTCACCTTCACCTTCGTCCACTTCTGGTACGCCTTCTTCTGCGGCTTCTCTGCACAGGTGAGAGTGACGGTCAAAGAGCTTGTTTTCTGATTTCGTTGCAGACATGAAAAACATTTTACTGTCTTTATTTCATTCAAGAATGAACTTAAGAGAAGACATAAACAGACTTCTAACATTGCATTTCAGACGGTGTATGACGAGTGGTTCATTACACTTTACAACCTGGTGTACACGGCGCTACCTGTGCTGGGGATGAGTCTGTTTGATCAGGTAACTGTGGATTATGTGCAATTCTGGCACCTTTGTGAAGCTGGAAACTTAAACCCCTCCAAATCTAAAGTAAACCTGAAATAAACTTTGAGGCATTATTTATGTTTTTGCAGAGGAGAAATATATGTTTATCTTTTTCTTTTTGTTTAAACATGCGGTGAGGCATTATTATAGAAGCCTATTACTGCCAGTTAGAGAAATAAAAATGAAAACTTGGCTTTGTTGAGAATTTTTTGGCCCAGATTAAGTCAAAATTATGAGATAAAAAGTAGAAAATGTGAGTCAGAAAGTCAAAACTTAGAGATCAAAAGTTGAAATTTTGACTTTATCTCATTAATCTGACTTTATATCACCAAATTTCGAGGTAATTTGGGCAAAATCATCTCAAGAAAGCCTTTTTTTTTTGCTTTTTTTTTTGTAACCGGCAGAAATGGGCTTCTTCATATTGTTCCTGTTTGCATTAAAGAAAACTGTCACTTCAAACAGAAAATGAGCATTTTTTTTAATGAATGTGTTATGGAGCTACTTTGTCATCTTTGAGTATCTTTGGGTATTTTGGCAGTATCTCCAAAAGGCCACACCTCACAGCTTTATCTCCCCCTGCTGGTCAGGATGTGAACGACGTGTGGAGTTTCCAGCATCCTCAGCTCTACGTCCCCGGTCAACTCAACCTGTACTTCAGCAAAAAGACCTTCTTCAAGTGCGCCCTCCACAGCTGCTACAGCTCCGTCGTACTCTTCTTCATCCCGTACGCAGCTTTGCAGGACACAGTGAGGAGTGATGGGACAGACATCTCTGACTACCAGTCCTTCGCTCTCCTCACACAGACGTGTCTACTGTTTGCTGTCACAATACAGGTATGAGGGAAAAACCTTACATTTAATAAGCCTAACAATGTTGAAATTCTGTCATAACTTCCTCTTTTATGTCTGTAGTTGGGGTTGGAGATGTCTTACTGGACAGCAGTGAACACAATCTTCGTGTTGGGAAGTCTGGGGATGTACTTTGCAGTGACTTTCACCATGTACAGTAACGGCATGTATATCAATCTGCCGTCAGTTTTCTCTTTCATAGGTAAGTGGTCTATTTTTTGACGTGCCAAACTAGTGTCCCATTTTTCTGTTGTTTATGGAGTGTTTAAATGCTTGAATGCTGCTTGAAAAAGCTGTGTCCATGAGTCCACAAAATCCAACCGAAAAAAAGAAAAAGAAAAATGGCAGTTTTTAAAGTATCCACTGAAAGCTGCAACACATAAAGCACTGAAAACCACATAAGCTACACCCATCCCATAAAGATGATCTTTAAAACAAAAATGAACATGTGTGTCAAACTTATTTCTAACTTTTTGCATGAATTTCTTGCCTGAAGTTAAAATCCATGTACACTCATTCAACACTTCAATCAATCATGAAGATCTGTGAAGTATTAAGGCAAAAGACATAACCAAAGTTTCTCTAAAAAATCCGATATTGTGCAAAAAACGTTTTACTATGAATATGATTTTAGTGGTCTACTGTACTGTAAGAAATTAAAATTTAAAATGATTTTAAACCAACTGAGCTAAAATAAGAAGAAACACTGGTGTCTACAGAGTACTGGCTCGTCAGAACAAGTTTAAAGGATATTTTTGATACCAACCCTCACTTGTCACTGTCCCATTGAGAATTTCAGTGATTTATAGTTTGAGGAGCCCTGTTCTTAAGAAGATCCTGACAACTGCATGAATAAAAACCAAACACTTGTGTGTTTTCTGCAGGAACCGCCCGAAATTCTTTGAACCAGCCGAACGTTTGGCTGACGATCTTCCTCACCACCATCCTGTGTGTTCTTCCTGTGGTTACCTACCGCTTCCTGTTTATACAGATCTGCCCCACCATCAATGATAAGGTACTGATCACAGGAGAATTATTTCAAGATCTAAGTTTATTTAGCCCCATGGTGCATCCTGTTTGTTAAATTTGTACTTTTAACCTCCAAAATCTTCTGTCACTTCTCCCTTGTCTTACATTTTGCACAAATTCTCACTCAGTTGCAGATGAAAACAGGAGATGTGTAGGGCGTGTTTAGTATTGTTAAGTGTGTCTGTGTGTATCTTAACTAATAATAATGATAATTTCATTACAAATAATGCGTACATTAGTCACATATAGAATTATTTTAATGGATAAGCATTTTTTAAAAAAAAGGTGTTTTAAGGCAGGATTTGACAGCTCTAAACATTTATAACAGCCAAAGATGACTCAGTGATATAAACGTTATATTTCCTGTTTTAACCCCTAACCCCCATATTATGGAAACTGGGCTCCCATTTTAACCCTGTGGTGCATAGTGGTCACTACAGTGGACACCTATTTAAAGTTATTTACTCCTAAATTCAGTGGTTCATGTGCTGGAAATTCATATTAGCCTGTGTCAGGATTTTTCTATTCTTCCTAGGGCTCGAAAAAATGTTTTCAATTCTTTTTCCAGATTTATATGTTTTTTTTAAAAGTTATAGACAAACATTTGAGGGTAAAACAGCGTAATAACTATAAATTATTCAGTGTAAAAATGGATGAAAGAGAGTTAAAATGTTTCGTAAAGCATAAAAAAAGATTATTCATGAAATGACAAAAAAAAAAGAAAAGAAGTCAATCAAAAAAAATTAGTCATATTCACATTAAGTTCACACTTTTTTAAGTTGAATGCTCAGTTACAAATATTTGGGGGAAAAAAAGGGAAAATATTTTTTTCATGCCTTAGACATAAAAACACTCAAGGGAAAATTCCTGACACTGACTGTCATAATTTGTGCATCAGAGGGTTAAAGCTTAAGACTTCAAACATGTTCTCTTCAGAAGACAGAAAGAATATCTGTTCCATCAACTGATATTCTGTCTTTGTTCAGGTAATGTTTAAGGTGAGACGAGCCAAAGCCACACCTCCCCCTCCTCCTCGACGCACCCGCATACGCCGCACCAGCTCCCGCCGCTCAGGCTACGCCTTCTCGCACGCGCAGGGCTACGGGGACCTGGTGACATCTGGTCGGTTCCTGCGGCGTCCTGCTGTGTCGCGGTCGTCAGGTTTCCCCATCATTGGACGAACCACCACGGGCTTCAGTCCGATGGGACGGTCAGCGGGTTACAGCCCGACGGGACGACCTCAGAACACAAAAGTCCCAGACGTGGAGGTGACATCGCTGCAGATGTACAAGACTTTCATGGAGCCGGCTCTTTGACAGAAAGATGGTGTTAGGAGAACACCTGGGGATAGTTTTGTAAAAAATATGGACAGCTGTTTGCTGCAGGCAGTCAAAGGTGCTTCAAACTCCCATCTGTTCCCTTTAAACTTTAATCTGTGCCTCTAGAGGAGCATTTCAAGGAGCTGCAGCACAGTTATTGCCACCTTGATGAGGCTGTGAGTGTTCATGTTGAACGTGAGTCATGCAGCGCCAACACATGAGAGGTTTCTGATGCTGAAAGGAAAACATACAGGGTGATTACATAGGAGCTACCACAGAGGACAGTGTCCTCATGTTTACAGACTACCAGGACTTCTTTAACCCTGGGAGTCCAGATTCAGAACAGGACTTTGTTCAGAGGAAACAAAACAAAAACACTTTGCATGAGAATATGTTAGTTTTATACTCTCAAGTGTCTTTTTAAAGCATTTTATCGACCTATCCTTAAATCTGTATTATCAGACAGCACTTTGGGAGAAAACTGAATGTTTAATAATTATGAATGTGTAAAACTTCCCCAAACAAAGCCAGACTCCTCAGCAGAAGAAGATATTTGTTCCTGCAGCAGGAGTCAACATTCTTGACCCAGTTGGACATTTCTTCTGCTTCCTTTGTTTCATAACTTCTCTGTGTTTTGAAATGTTTCCATGCAACCCAAATGAAACAAGGGAACAAAACTCAAATCAGGGTAAAGACCTTATGTTAAATGTAAACCCAAAAGATAGGAGCATTTTAAAACAGTGTGAGGTTCCAGTATGCAATAAGATTTACTTTTACATCACACAAGCTTAATTACAGTTTTGATATCGTTGTTTAATGAGCACAGACACTGAGCAGGATCTCTGTGAGCGGATTCAGCACCTTCAGATGACAAAAACAAGAAGTGAAACTATGACAGCTGTGCATTAACACATCTGGAAATCAGACCCATAGTTGCCGGAGGAGTTAACTACATCTACCTGCTTTAATGGGTATATTATACTCAACACACACTACAAACTGAATGGGGGGCATTTTAACCCACTGAAGCCCACATTCAGGATCACAAACTACGCAGTTGAACACAGATGAACTAGTCCTAAAAACTCTGCTCCAATATCAACACACTTTTCATAAATCAGACGACCAGCTGGGACTTTTGTTTCATCACTTCTGGATTATAGCAGTAGGTTTAACCCCCTTTGCAGCAAAACTTGAATTGACTATATTAGAACTGGAAGATAAAGATGCAGAGTTATGTTTTAATAGTCTTTTTATCCACTTACTTTCTGACTCAGCTGAAGTTGCTCCCAACATGTTGGATTGATATTTTATTTTGGTATTCACTCTTATAGGAAGATTGCTTCTGCTTCAATGACAATCAGAGTGATGCTTGTTTTCAAATATTTAGCTCTTTGTGAGCTCAATTAGAAGAAGATGCAACAGAAAAAAAACACAACTTGTAATAAGGAAATCAGGTCAAGTGATGTTTTTAACGTGAACAAACGAACAGGGTTTATAAATTGTCATGTTTATTGTTTTATTAGTTGAGGTTGACAGCAGAGCAGCTGCCTCCTCCAGGTTTTTGGTATCTCTTTAATTTATTATTTGGTGTATGAATGTTTGAAAAGACCTAAAAGGGATTTTTTTATGATTGTACAATCAAAATGTGTATTAACTAAAAAAAATAGCCTTCATCAGCTACCAATGAATGTCATGTTTTTTTTCAGAATAAGTCTCTTTGAAAGTATCTGAACAAACGTGTTGCAAAGAATGTAATACTTAACCCTAAAATCCCAATGGAGAGCCAAAACTTTTAGGAAGTTAAATTTTAGTTCATTCAACAGAAACAGCACAGTAAATTTTAACTTCTTCTCACTTGGCCGTTTCCCTCTGACGTCAGATTTGGGGTTGGAAGCTCAAATACTCTTTCAAAGTCACTTTAAATATTATAAATGTAGGAAATCTGGGAAATGTTTGTCACAGTCTCTGCTTCCTGATTTGACATTGACTTAAATTAAATCAAAGTAAACCTCATAATGCAGCCAAATTTTAATGAGCAGTGCTTTAATTCTGCCAGATTTCTATTGTCTTCCCTTTGAGGGCTTAGTGTGCACTTCCCATCCAAATATAAAAAAAACACTGAAGTGGATCTTCACCCATGTGTTTTGTTTTATTGCATCAGATCTAAAGGACTAGTCTGGGATGTTTCCATTTTTGAGTAAGTAGATCTGAGTATCATCATACTTTGGACCCTTTCACTGCAAAAACATCTTACACAAATCAGAGAAGGTTACAGCAAACATCAATTAAATACAAAACCTGTTTGCATCTGTCACAACTAATTTTTTTTTAATCTAGAGATCACGTTCAGTTCATTTGTTCAAGTGCAGAATAAATTACAAAGCAGCATCCACTGCACATTTCACCATCATATCAAATGTCTTTTCCCATTTTTTCTTTGGTACTCTGGAATGAATTGCTTCAATAAAGCATTGTTATGTTATTTATCAATATTGTACCATCATTTAATACCAGCCCTGACGACTGTAACTGTTTCATAAAGGGATTTTCTGTTCTTGATGTTTAAAAGTGCTCTTCAAAAGATAACTATTTGCATCATTTTGTACTTTGTACTGAAATAAAAAGACCTAAAACATCAATGTATATCCGCCTTCCTGTCTATAGTTTTAGTTTTGCCATCACTTTTACCTTGTTTCTTGGTTTTGTTTTGTGTTTATCTGTATTTAAATGTAAGTATAACCAACAGGTGGTGCTATGACTCTTTACACCACCAGTGGTCAGTCGCCTGGCAAATCACACAGCAGCATCAGTGTTAAATTGAAATAATGACATAATCTCTGCAGACTTCTTTTGTCTGAGATATGTTTTACATGGATGCAATTATATCTATTGTGGGTTTATAGAGTTTAATTGATGGTGATGTTCTCATGGTGTAGGGGTTTATCCAGATTGATGGCAAAGGGTGGCTCTCCTTAAAATCTTAATTAGTTTTGCACAGGCTTGGCTCATTTGTTGAGTTGTGTGAGTGTAAAGTAAGTCGTTGAGGTTCATTTCCAGCTTGATGCCCCTTTACAACAAGTGATATATATCAATATAAAACAAAAAGCTGCAACATTTTTGATGACAACCCATCCCAGTGTTGCAGAGATATTTCAGAATGGATTTAACAGTTTCAACTCCAAAATCTACCTGTCATTCTGTTTTTGTCAGATCTTTTCATTAAAAATTCCTTTAATCTTCCTCCTCTTCAGCTTGTTCTTGACAGTTTTGCTGCTTTCTTTTCAAAATGCACAATGATGTGGTTCAGCTTCTCGCCAAAACTGGACAGGCAAATTATTCAAACTCTGAAAGCCTGGTGTGAATCTCAAATTCACACCTCTCCAGTGCTGAGTACATATAGTCCTCTGTACTGGAACAAGTATCTGAGTTAGCACAGTTATTCAGTTTGAAGGAGAGATGCTTCTACATACAGTCTAGAAGATTTCATTGTGTTTTACATGAAATAACAGAGCATTTCCAGCTTTTCTCACGCTTTAATCTGCTTTTACTTTGCAGAGCTGCAGCTGGAGGCTCAGGAACAGATCTCATAGACCAACTTTACCGTCAATGTGCCAACTGAAGTGCAGCAGAGCAGATCAGATATGATGGTCACAGCTTCACACTTCACCTTGACTGAGCATGCACAATACAAATCAAAGTCATAATGAGCCTCAGAGAGGGGCCCTCACGCTCTAATTTGTAAAGTTTGTCTCAAAGTAAATCGACCGGGGCGAAACCTGCCTCCGTCTCAGAGCATGCTGGGAAAGGCTCTGGTTCCCTGCTGGAAGAAAAAAGCCTGATGGATAAATGGACGGATGGTTTCTCACTGAATCATTTATTCTCACACCCTGTGGCCTTTAGTGAACATAATAATGATGGAGATGATTTTTCCCAGAAACAGTTACGTATGATTGCACTGAGGAGAAGATTATTAACAGTAAAGATGAAACCCAGGGGTGAAATGTGACAGCAAAAATGACTGACATTACATTAAATAAAAGGAGTGAGGCAATAATCACATATAAACTAGCCTATTGACTAACTTTGGCACATTCAATGAAAAGATCATTAAGACGTACTGCCCCTTTAAATGACATAAATGAAATAACAATGATGATAAAAACCAAGTCATTTCAAAGGGGAAAAATGGTTTGACTATTGGCTTTATGGTGTAACTATTGGCTCAGGTTCTCAATGTTTTTATTTCTTTTATATCATTCTCTCACAATCTTTTGCTTATCTTCTCCTGATGCCACGTTGTCATTTTTCTTTATTTTATGTCATTAATTATTTTATCTTTTTTCCACTGTCTTTACAATATCACACTCATCCCCTACTTGCCTCCATCTGTTAAATACTTCTTATCCTCTCCTTGATTCTTTGCCATGTTTTTTATTGTTATATTCAAAATTTAGCTTTTGCAATTTTATACGAAGAACACCCAACTAAATCAACACTTTGTGACCCAAGTTTTTAGTCTGGTGTGCATTTTTTATTTCTCCTTGCTTTTTGGGATAAGTAAGACCTAATAAGTATAAAAGCTAAACTTAGTCTTTGTACAGAAAGTTCTGTTTTTGCATCACTTCGTCACCATAAGTTTTTACTTGTAAGTGTTATTGTTCATCACTACATTGTTTTTTTTTCATTGAAATGGGTTTAAAGTTGTAATATCACAAAAAATGGCATGTAAAGTGTCTCTAAATGTGGCAAAAAGTTTTTAAAAAATGTTTAAATAAAAAATGAAGTACTATGGGTCTGAGAGGCAAAAATGTAATGCATACATACATACGTGGACGCTGGGTCTTAAGAGGTTAGAATAAACAATCAAAGGGGTGAAATGTTTAGTTAAGTTTATTTATTATCATTCCATTGTGCCATGCACCAAGTAAAGCCCTCTAAGACTTACAAGACATTCAAGTAAAGACCAAATAAGAGCAGTTGAGCAAAGATGAGAACATTTCAGATAGAAACAAATCAAATTTAACTTAATATTGCTCATTTGTTGATTAACCTTACATGCCCACTTTGGCAGCAACTTTAGTCAAACATAAAGTTCAACATGAAGTGCAAAATTCAAGTAATAACTCTTTGAGGATACAAAATAGTAGTGTAAGATTTTATGGTTTATATTTTGCTTTGAAACACATTAAAAGTGAAAATATTTTTCAGTTTTGACCAGTTTGCTCAGTGAAAATCAACTTTTAAATATAAAAATACTTGTATGAAAATTCCAATCAACAATTTTTTGTGGAATTGTCTCTTAAACACAAGTTATCTGCTAAACTGTGATTAAATTAAAAAGTGAAAGCTTTGCTGCCCTCCTGCGAGCGAAACAGCTGCTCTAACTGACAGACAACGATGCTGCTTTCATGGCACGGAAAAACCCGGACATTATAGCTTCATAGTGGAACATAAAAAAGAAAATTTGGTGAAATTATGTTTTGGAGATTAAATTATTGTTGTTTTGTACAGTTGGTAAAGTTAGTGTTTATATTTACAATTTTGACTGTGTGGTGAAGGCGCTTTTTCTTATATGAGCTGTCTAACCCACAGCGCTCCAACCTCCATTCCGAAATTCCCCGTGGACAGTGAACGCAGCACTTGCCTTACATTGTTAACGTTGATTTCTCCCGTACGAGCCAGCAGCATTTTGTCTTCCGTGAGGCAAACCGGGGTTACGGAGTCTGGCAAGACGCTTAAAATCTCGGTTACATCCAGCAACGGGACACACACCGGAAAACTGTGAGATACTTTCTCTTTTATTCCTTAATTTTGTCTCAGTTTTGGGATTTGGGAGGATTCAGGCACGAGCGGTTAAAGCGAACCGTTAATGTTCACGATTCTGAATATTTCATACTGCAGAAAACAGAGGGGCTGGTCATGCTGTTATTTCAGAAAAAAATAAAGGTTAAGGGTGTAAAAATGTTTTTTTATGGGTGTGATTTCTCTCAGTTTAAAGTTACACCGGATTAAACACCTGTACGGATCAGCATCAGTCGTATTTTGTAGAAGATAAGAAGATATGAGTCGGACAAAACCTCGCGTGTTTCCCATGGCTACACCAAGCTTTCATGAGTCTGTTTGCATTCCCAACCAGCCGGTTTTTGCACACGTATGGTTAAATTACTCAGATCTTTAAAATGTGCACTTGTTTTGGAAAAAATAACTCCAACTAGTGCTGGGAAAATGTCAGAGATTGTGGGGACAGGAGTCGTGACGTCGCCCAGGAGGTGCAGGTTCATTTTTCAGTCAGGTTTCCTTTTGTTGACCATAGTGATGAGGAGGTCAAGAACGAGTCGGGTCACAGAACCGACTCTTTTTGGTGAACCGAAAGGAGTCGGTTCATCAAAACATGATTTATCTCCATTTTTGTTGAAAGTGGGTTAAAGGAATAACATGTGTGGGGAACAAAAAACAAACTAAATACATCTTACCTTGGTAAAGTGAATGAGTAATGCAGGAAATCAAAGTTGAATTTTTTTCTATAAGATCATCTAAATTTTCTTTTGATGCAGATTTGCATTTGTATTAGCTAGCAGTGGGACTCAATCAAAAAATAATAATTTCATTCGTAAAAGGCTTTGCGTTTAGTTAAAGGGACTGTGGGCACTTTATAAGTGATCTTCAAAAGGTCTCATCTCTAGATATATGCCTGATCATAATTTCTCATTTAAATGGTTGATCAGCACCTTAATAACTCAGTAAGTTATTTTAAAGTGCCAATTCCTACCGTCTAGATTGAGACTGGACAGATCAGATTAATTTATGGAACGCAGAAGTCTCTATGACAACATCAAGCCGACTGACGAAGTTACCAATGAGAAGAGAAATCTGTATTTTTCTCTGCCAAAAACAATTTCTGTGATTTATTCAGTAGTGATAGCGGAAACATGAGCTGGGCTGTCTGACAGAAAAGGGACAGGAGAAAGCTAAATGAGAAAGTGATAGAGCACAGGCTAAAGGTTAAAACAAGCTAAAGGTTGAAACCCAGGCTAAAGGCTAAAGCACTGGCTAAATGCTAAAACACAAGCTAAAGGCTAAAACACAGGCTAAAGGCTAAATTATGGGCTAAGCTGTCTGTGAGAATGAAACTGCAGTGGTTGGTCGAATTGTGAGAATTGATCTTTGTTGTCAGATTTGCAAATCAAAATTCTCTCTTCCATACTCCCATTGGAATTTATTCTCAACTGAAATTTACCGTCCATCCCAAATGCAGACAATTGACCCCAAAAAACCTTTCATGTTAAGTATTATAGTTTGATTTATACTTGTGGTGAGTTGAATATAAGTAAAGAGCCATTTAGAGGATGAGCAAAAAAACACAGCTCCCTTGAATGAGCTGAAATTCCCTTCACTAGTTCTGTGGACACACACCTTTTTCACCCTCAAACATTTGCTGTGGTTTGATTTCATGGTGGAGGTCTAAATGTTTTTCTCTCCTCTTGTTTTTGCTCCTCTTCCTTCCCTCTGTGGTTGAAGCCCTAACATGACTTGGTGGATTGTTTGACTGTAACCCTGCCCATACCGGAGGCTGCTGCTGCTGCTGCTCCTCATAGGGATGGTGCTGCTGTGAAGAGCCGGTGTGCCGTTTCAAAGAGGAACGGAGGAGAAACATGCCTGTGGTCGGGGGAAAAGGGAGAAAGTGCCCGGACAACATGACTGTTTTCAGCCAGGAAAATGTTGAGGAATTTTATGAAATTGGAGATGAACTGGGGAGGTAAGCTGTAATCCTTTTTGCTCATGCATGTAAACTTCTGCTTTTATAATGGAGCCTATTTTACACATCTAAATGTAGATGATACATGAATATGGGTCTTATAATAGCCACAAATGCATGTTTTTTTATGACACGCTACACCCCCAACTCTGCATATGGGTGGGTTAACTGATGCATATGTTCTCTCAAGCATGCACACATACATACACACTCTGCTTGTGATGTGAGTATTTCCCGGGACGTGCTTCCCCCCCTTCAGTGAGTGCATCTTTATAGGCTCTGATTAATGCAGACCATAATGCAGCTCTGGCAGTGATGAAGAGGTTAACGTTTGTTACTGTAGCCGTAGCTGCCTCCTCCTGGAGATTTATAGCACGGGGAGGCAGACTGGATCATTGTACGCCTTTTGTAGGGAGAGGATTTGCGTTGTGTGGCACAGCCTGGCTTCATTTCATTCACTGTGTTTGGTGAGAGGTGAAAGCTTGAGAGTGAAGAAAGAAGTACCCATCACTGCCACACTAAGTGATCCTTGATTTGCTGTGTTTTACAGTTTCAGGTAAATATCAGTGTGAAAACTTCACTTCTGCTTGGATTCATACCTGTGTTACATAATAAGAAAGGTAAAGTGACACATGAAGGAGTGTTTTTATTCCCAGAGGGACTGCAGATGTCTTCTCAAATGACAGAAACATGGATACGGATCCCCCTGTGTTTTTTCTTCTTTGTATCAGAGACAGACATGTACTACGTGTTGGTTATAATCAACCAGTTGTTATCCCTGTCTGGCAACACTCCTTCTTCTTTTAGCACTTGCATTCAAGCACTGTGTGGGTGAGCTGAAGCGGCTGGAGCTGCTTCACCATGCTGCTACTTTGGTAACAGAGACGTTTGGCGAGCTTTGTGTAATAGCATTGAGTTTCTGTCTGGGATAAAGAGAAGCTAGTTTGGTCCAGGATCCATTCTCTTTGGTTGTCTACCAGCGTTGTGTGACAACCATGTGATTTCTTACAGTTTGAATGATGATGAAATATTTGCTGCTTTACTGAAGAAAATGTCATTTGTTTAATGAAAGTTTTCAGAGCAGTCCGTCTGAAAAGATAGGATCATGTCTGACTTCTGAGCTCTCAAGGTTGATGCATAAAAACATGTGATGCTCCTTGGTTAATGTATAACCCCCCATTTTTCTGGCTCCGTTTATATTCAGAGAAGCCTCCACAGAAATTATGTGATAAAATCTATGAACACAGATGATTATCTTTCTGTGGCTGACATTTTTGCATGGGCTAAAAAAAGCCACGCACCTGCATGCACAGGTAGAAATGGGCTCTGGGCCTCCTGCAAGATAAACTCAGAGCACAGGTGTTGTAAGTGGTTTGTTTTAGCAACTTGATACTTGGAATTTCTCATATGTTAGCATTCCTTTTCAAGATTGAACAGCCTTTATGTTTGACCAGACCATGAACAATAAAACAATGCAGTTTAAAGACAATAAAAACTGCAATGTAGCACCCTTGCCTGTAGAGTAGAAAACAACCAACTTGGGCTTCATCTTCAGACCAAACTTTTTCATTGATGACCCCCAACTTGGAAACTACACTGATATTTACTCTCTTTTTAGTTGTTCTCTGTTCTGATTTCCCTTCATTTCTGCACAACCTTTTTAGATAATAATACAATGGATTCACGCTCATGTGACACGTTTGTGAGTCTTCATCATAAAATTCAATCAATATGAACTCATGTGCACAAAACACAAGAGACACACTCTTCTTCTTCTTCTTTCACAACAACCACTGTCTTCGTCTTCTACTGTCAAAACAACAACAACTCTCTCTCCTCTTCTTCGCTTTCCTTCCATATTTCAAGACTGACAGCAAGGCTTGGAATGAAAACCACATTTTGCTCTTTCTTTCCCCCAAAATTTGCTGTGGATAAACATAGCAGTTCTTTTTGTCTGTCTCTGTGATGAGCTGCAGTTATGTAAAGATAAAAGCTTTTTCTAACTTAATGATTATTATTATTCACTTATTTTAACATCCCATTTCAACTGTTTCTGCCCTGCAAAATGCTGCCAGCTTCTGCACAGCAATTGTAAGACAGTCTGAAGAATGTGAGTGTTTCAAGATCAGAAATATTCTTCCTTGCATCTGTCCTTGTTTAATACACCAGATAGGTTATGCTAAAAGCTGCTGAGAGTATCTATTCATCAGCTGGACTACAGGGGCATTACCTGCAGCATACTTTAATGCCTCCCATGCTTGAAAACAGAGAGGCTTTTAATCCGAATGCACTCCGAGCCTTACTCTCTCTGGAATTGGAATGAGTCTCGTTTGGTTGCCTAAATGGGAAAATGGGAAATCACCCAAGCAGGGACCTTATCCTCTCATTGATACTGACATCGCTATGGTGAGCATGCTTGGTAGAACCAAAAGCTGCTGAAGCCAAGCATCTACCCCTCATTAGTATCAAGCCACAGAGAGCCTGCAAGCAGCTTAATGAGGAGGAGGAGAGTATGATGAAGTAATGCAGCTGCAGGATTGAGTGAAAACAGCCAGAGGGGATGTGTAAGGGTGAGGTGTGCAGCCTGATCCTGTCTTAAAGCCACTGGAATGACCCGCTAAAGCCTCTCAAGTCTTCACCATTCTGCATGATTTATTCAACAACCCTTGACTTCACCGCCTCATGACCTGGACCAGTCGCTCTCAACCTTGTGATGTGTGTGTGTGATGTGTGTGTATGTGGGAGAGTCACTGTATCTGAGGAGGTACTGAAGCAAATTTAGTGAACAGGAATCATCAGAGGTGTGAAGTGAATCATGCTTTAGTGAATTTGCAGGAGTCATTGTGGGAGAAGTTGTTGATCCTCAGGAGAGGAGTCAAGTTATTTGCTGCATTGAAGAGTGTTAAACCACCTGCTTAATGAATCAGTGGTCAGATTCTCCCTTTGAACTGTATTTTAAGGACTCCATATAGAAATTGCCACCTCTGCTGGTCTCCTTCAAACACTTTCCTCTAATAGGCCAAGCAGTGGACACATCTGTGCTAGGTTCATCTCTAATTGCCTGACAAATCGGCGGACTATATTCACACCAGGCTGGAGATTACAAGAAAAGACATTACAGCCTCTGTCATCTCAGGGGATCTCCAATTTAATACCTCCTCCAAATGAAGTGATGGGAGAAGCATTATTGAAGTGTTGTCAAGTAATTCACGGTTGTGGGTGTTTCATAAGGTCTGTCATTTTGCCGGATAAATGCTCAATCAGGGCTGGAGGCTTTTTCAGTCTGTGCTGGAGAAAGGACTGTGCTCTCCTTGTTTTCAGTCAATACACTGTCCTTAAATTAGTGGAGATGCATCAATATGTGTGAGTGATTTGGCAATATATGTGAGTGATAAGTTTAAAGTAAACGAGTGTAGATCTATAGAACGCTCCCATGAGGGACTTTTGGTTTGTGTCCACCTGGGGACATCACAGTCTCCACTGATTCTGACCTACATATGTGTAATTAATGCTTCTACAACTGTTAATTATTTCTTTGTTTCTTCTTGGCAATAAGTCCTCTCCCGTTGTAAACCTTATTTACCTTTGAAGTGGAGCCACATTGGTGAGAAACATACATTTGTTGGGTGACCAGCATGACTGTGTCTGAGGTTTGGATCTGTGAAAATAATCGCCAAATCTTCTCTGCCAATGCCAAACAGCTTATTCTGCTATTTCTATTGTTTTGAGCTTCTGGTACCCTCAGGTCCTGATATACGCACTGGAACCCAAACGCGGAGGATTGTTATGTTTTGGGATGAGTCCAGAGCCTCTATGAATGCAGCACACATCCTAACCTGCACCTAAAATTGGTGTTTTCTCACAGAAAAAATCTTCAAAGCTCACTTCAAAAGGCTGTAACAGAAGCAACCACCCCACCGCTTTGTTTTCAGACAACAGTCACTGTTCTTGACAATGCTCTTGTTAGTTTTTTTTAGGTCACAAAGATATTTTAATTTAAATGTTTAAATTTCAGTGTATTTTAAAACCTGACAAAAACTCCTCACAGAAGCTTTAATTTGAACTTTTATTTTTGCTGTTGAATGCATCAGGCTTCAAAACAGGTTGCACTGTGATATTTGATGCATAGATAAATAAAAATGCAGAACTCACTGTTATGATTTCAGACACACATGATTAATTTGACCAAGATTTTAAGATTAGGTTTTAATTTTCACAGTGCTGAAGTTTTCCCAACATTGATGAAAGAAAAAGACAAGTTTGCATCAGAACTGTTAATCCCTGCAGTGTAATCAGCAGCCACGCTGGCACGTTCCCATTTATTCACAGTCTAATTACCAGATGAATTATTCCCTAACAGAGATTTCAGTGGGGGTTTTTTTTGTTATAACTTTTGGTGTGTCAGTATTTGGACTTTTCAAGATATTTATCTGAGATCTGAGAGACCATGATCAGCATTTTGAAATAGTACGTTTTGACTTTTCATTAGTTGAGTTATCCATCCAGAAAGACACGTTTCTAGCCCAATGACTTCTTATTTCCCTTCAATTTTAACGAACCCAAAGCATAAATCTGTAAAGAAAAGAAAGGAATTATTCTTTGGCTGTTTACAAAAGAGAAACCACAATCATGTCAGGAAACAGCTCTGATATCTGATTCTTAGTTTGATGACAACATCAGCTCAGATTATCATTAAATCCTGATCTTGGCAGTCTGTAAGAGTGACCTCAGCTCGGCTCATCTTTGGCAAAAACGACAAGCGTGACAAAAACAGGCTGTGCAGAGCCACCGATGTTGTCATGTGAGTTCTGTCTTCTTGTTTCTTCAGTACGTGGAAACGTTGTGTTTTTTTGGTTTTTTTTTGTTAATGGACGCACTGACTCAGCCTCTTTCTGGCTGACTGGGAAAGAAAAAGATGAACTGTGAAAGGAAGTTTGAGTCTTTGCCTTCAACCCTCCCCACTGTTTCACACTTTGCATATTTCTGCAGCGCCCTGCCTCTGTCATTAGCCTGCATTAATGTGACCGCTGCGTGGCTCTCCACCAGCGGCTTTCATTGTGTCAGTGATGTGAGTATGTGTTAGTGATGTGAGTGTGTCAGTGATGTGTGTGCAGTTCTGCCGAAGGAGAGGGGTTTATGCGCCGCTGAGGGGATCTGCAATGCAAATCAACATAACAAGCATCAAACTGGAGCTGAATTTGGGTTATTCACAGCAAAAATCACCCCAAAGACTTTTTCCCTATGAATACAAAATAGGATTATATATTCAAGACATCAGCATGGGCTCCTGTGATTTAGGTTCTTTCCCCTCGATAAACAGCGAGTTTATGTAAAGATCATTGAAAATAAAACTGCTGAATATTCACCAGAACAAAAGCTACCGTCCTTTTCTCAAACAACAAACTACCAGCTCATGCCAGGCTCACACTGCATGCAGACTGTGCCCCAGCCACTGACCTAGATTTAGCCCCCTACCCCGGGTTGAATTATTGGGCGGAGGAGCAGTCTGGGTCGCAGGAGTGGCCTTGATGAGGCCTGCCACTCACTCACCCGCCCGAACACCCACCCTCGATACCCCAGGGGGCTGCAGCGCTGTCGCATCGATGCAGTGGAGGCTCTGTTTGAATCCAAGGACTTTCTACTCAGTTCATGTGTTTTAGATTATCATCGGTCAGTGAAATATTTAAATAACTCGCTCATAAAACCTTTGATTCAAGTTGTTTTATAAAAGGAAGATTCTGAGAAAAGAGGAAACAGAGTGCTGACACAATATGTTGAAATTATACCAGTATGGTTCCTGTTTTGAGTCATTGTTCAGGAAAGCTATTGGAGACAAACATGTTTTATCTTCTGCTTTTTTTTGTTCAAAATAAAAATCTTATCTAAACAGTTAAAGAATACCAGAGGAAGTTCAAAGTTGCTTTATTTGTATCTGCAGTTAGATTTGGTTTGCAGTAAGTTAAGGATGCGGGGTATTGGATTTTTTCCTGATATTCAATTTGATGATATGTTACAGCTCATTTAGCCAATTACCAATGTTATTTTTTCTGTACACCTAATTGTAGAGATCACGTAATCGCTTCTGTTTTGGAATTATATAGTTATATAGGATAATATAGTGAATACTCCTATCACATTTGTTAAATGTTATTCATTTTCTGTGCAAAATAGTAAAACATCAGTACTCAGTAAAACATCATTGACACAGAAAACACATAAAGCCTAGTTTTGGTTCACAGAACATTCACAGGAAAAATTGATAAGAGAATCGGTGAAGAATCAGATCAATAAGCAGAATCACTCAGAGCATTGGTATCAATAAAGTCTTATCAATACCCACTGTGAATGATTCATTTGTCTTTTAACAATTACCAACAATCGTCAACATGATGAAAAGAAAATCAAGATAGGAAAGAAATAAGATCAACAGGAAAGAATAAGGTTTTAATGACGTCACTGAGAACAAGATTAAAGACCTGTTAGTCGTCTCCATCCCACATCTTTTTAAATCTCAATCATTTACCCAGTGTACAGTCAAGTTCACCCAGTGCAAAAGCAATCCAAGCCTCCGCCTGCATTGCCAACATCACGTAGTAGTAGTAAGGAATGCATGTGTCAGAGAGGCATGATGATATTCACTGTGACTTGAAGTTCATCCTGTTAGAGAGAAGTGCCAGAAAAAGAAACGCAGAAGAGCTAAGAACAGAAATGAGTGGAGAAGTAGATCATGGTGCAGATTTTCTGGCAGACACTCCTCCTGCAGGGTTCAGGACTGAAGTCATATTTTCTTCCTTTTGTCTGCAGGGCTCGTCTGTCTGTCTGTCTGCCCGTCTTAAGCCTTGTGATCACTGCGGTCAGACTCTTCAAATTATGGTCAGCTTACGAGTCAAATTGAAATTTGACTCATTTGGAATGTCCTCAAGAAGCGTAATGAGTTATTTTCAATTAATCCCTGCAGTCAGTGGAGGATAATTGGATCCCTGCCAACTGTGTTAGCGGGTGAAAGGCAGGGGTGTCGTGTTCTGTGTGTGTCTGTGTGTGTTTGTGTGTGTCTGCGTGTGTGTGGAGGGGGAGCTACAACCCTTTGTGGTCAATTAGGAGAGATCTGCAGGCGGTCGAGCGTGGAAAGTGAGGGGATAAAATCGTGGAGGAAAGACAACTTTCACCTTTTTGTCCTTCATCCTTCTTTCAAACACTTTTTTTAGCCTCCCCTTGCAATCAAATACCAGAAACCTGATGTCTTCAACTCCACCTACGGCACATTTACATTCAGAACAGTCAAAATTGTGAGAGTTAATTGTGATCATTTTAATTCTGGAGGGGGTGTATTCCTCAGACACTACATTCAGAAGAAGTTGGCCTGTTATGTAACCGTCTTTCTGGGGTGTTATTTTGTAGAATATCTATTCTCTTATCACACATACTCGCCCACCTCAGTCGAAGACATTACCCAGAGAAGATGCAGCACTCGATGTGAGACTGTGTCTTCCTTCAAAGCCGTTTCAGTCGTTTGGTGCAATTATTTTCAGCCTCGCTCCCCTAACCAAAAATAATAACAAATTCATTATGCAGAGAGGAAAAGAGGCAGATCTCCAAACATGTTTTTTTGCTGCTATTATCTGGTGTGCAGATTTTTCCCAAATCATCCTGCAGATTGCTAATAAAAATGAAAGCTCTTTTTTTTTCCAGCTAATGGCCGAGACCATTAAGAGGCTCTCCTGCAGGGTATTTTAAATTTGGTGTAATTAGTCCCGCTTTTATCAAACAGTAATGGACACAGAATCCAAAGCTTTTCAAAAAAATAACACCAAAATTGTTCATTTCTAGATGTTTTTTCTAAATGCTAGCAAAAACTGGCTGTTTTTTTTTTTTTAAGAAAAGAATTCGTAAGGAGTTGTGTCCTTGACAATGGTTTTGGGGCAAATGCAAAGGTATTGTTACGTTTCAGCCTGTCATTTACATGGAAACAAAAACTGAAGGCCCATCAAAGTGACACTTACAGCTCTTTTGTTTATGGTATCCATGGTTACCGCCAGTTACAGTCATCCTTCTTTCTTCCGTTTTTCTCAATCAAATCTTTTCTGACAAGATTTTACTCAAGTTGTGTGCAATTCTTGTCGTTATGAAAACACTGGCAAGGGGCAATTTTACTTTATCAAAAACTTCATAAATACCACTTCTATTTTGTGAAATGCAGCTCCTGAGATGAAAACTTTTTGCGTCTTATAAAAAAGTCATCTTGAACAAATAAAAGCAGTGTTAGAAACATCCTTGTGATAGTGGGTGCTCATGGGAAATGGAGTCTTCGTATCAAAAACGCTGTACGCATTCGGACCAAAGGTGTTGCTGTGATTGACGCCAAAGAATGAGGGAGAGTACAAAAACCATCAGGATTAGAATTGGCTTTTAGCTTATGTTTAACTTTAAAGTCCTTTTTCCTGCCTCTTCTCCCCCCCTGCTGTTTTTCTCTGATGTGAAGCACGATGAGAAAAACCTCCTCAGCTCCTGGATGGATTTAAGATCATTGTTGGAAAATACTCAGTGGGCTTAAAGTATTACTAATGTATGCACTGATATATTACCTAAAGCCTCCGTCTGGCTCAGGCCTGGCTGGATGGCTCTGTGCAGACTGAATGACTGATGCTGCTTCTGTCTGGGAAACTTTTGGCATGGTACGAGACTAAAATGGCTGATGTACCGCAGACACAGCTCAGAATGTTTTCTCAGAGTGGTAGGATGTTAAAAAAATGCACAATAAATGATGCCCTGCTCAGTTAAAACAATGATAAAGCAGTAGCAGAGGAGAAGTTTCTTCTCTTCGCTGCCCTTAATGTTTCATCTGAAGCTTAAAAAGACAGTGAAAGTAACCAAACATCTTAAGAGTTGAGTGTGTGTTTTTTCCCTGAGTAATGTTTCAGCCGGTTGCTGAGATGTTTCTCTGCCATCCTCACTAATCATTAAGCTGATAAGGTCAGTTTGTGGAATTCCCCCTTTGTTGTTTTGCACAGATTTCCTGCTCTGTTGACTTTATAGTATACCTCACCATCTGTTAGATGACGAGCTTGTAGCAGAGCCCAGTTGGGGCAGTCTCATCCACATAATGGCCAAATCACTTACTAAGTAGCGAGTGCTCTGATTATTTTATATAGTGAGGAGATTTTGAATTCTTCTCAGGGATGTTTGCACCATATTTTGAGACAGATTTTTACCCTTTTGGTCTCTTTTTACAGGTCAGCTCAAGAGAAAACAGAAAAGGCCATCCCATACTCATGAGTGCTTATCTTGTTTATATTACACAGATCTTCACACCTTTGTTTAAAACTGTATTGAAAGGGAAGTAAGCAAGAACAAAAGCTTTAAACTCCCAAAACAGATCCATAAATAAACCTAAACCCCAATCAACATCCTGTTTTTCTCTATGATGAACATGCCCTCACTTGTTAAACATCTTCTCATCCAAAGCTTTAATGTCGGTAAGGGTTGTTTTGGTGTAGTGCTGTCGCAAACACCAGTATCAGCTGTTACTGTATTGTTGAGATGATAAAATTTTGGCATTGCATACAGTAATATCTTGGTCAAAGCCCGGGTTTAGTATTGGTAGCGGTCTCGCTGGCAATCTGTATTGTGCTGGAGCCCTTTTCAACTCTAAAGTCCAGCTCATTTGGTCTGTATGACTGCAAGTGAACTGTGTTCAGGCAAAATACACCTCCCTGCTTTGGCAAGATTCGGAGAGGTGTGCTTTGGCATGGTACTTGACACAGGGAGGAATGCAATAATGAAAATCATTTTAAACAAGGGGTGTTTTGGTCCAAAAATAACTTAACAGAAGCCAAAAAGTAAATAAAGTCGCAACCATAATTTCTGTGTTCTCCATCATGCTGACTCTGATGAGACCACGTCCTGTAAACAGACACTTTATGATGACGTAGGTGTGCCATGCGTGCCGGCAATTGTGTTTAAAAGTCTGGTTCATCTTGGCAGAGTGTGACCGCGAGCTGTACTGGCCAGTGGAGGAACAGCACTGCAGGTGAGGGGCAATCTTGGTTGAGTTGGACTTGGTTGGATGGCTAGTGGGGTTGGTGCAGCCCTAAACGTGACCATGGAAGAAGAAGCTGTTGTCAGCCAGCTCACCTTTACCACCCTGTGGGGATTTTACTGTAGCTAAAATCATGGCTCATCATCAGGAGATGATCTCTGCCTGAATAACAAAACAGTTTCCCTGATTAGATTAGAAGCTTTTGAGGTATTCTGTAAAAGATGTTAGCTTACACTGACAAGAAGTACACTGCGTACACAATGTACTCGCTAGAACAGTGGATGAATTCTTGCCAGGTGGTGTTGTCTCAAATCAAACACTGCAGCTTCGCACTTACAGGACATTACAGCCACATTTCACAACCATTTACGAGTGTTTTTCTGCTGTTTTATTGATTTCAGCCAAAACCATTGCCTGGTCCATTTCTGCCCCTTACCCTGACTAAGTGTCCAGCAGTCTAAGCTCAACTTTTTGACCGTTTTGAGTGCAGAGAAATCAAAGAGCACTGCATTTGTTCGTATTGTCTGTGCTCTCAAAATCCTAAGTGTGAGTACAGAAGTAGGCGATTTTGGACACAGTTTTTGTGTCAGTGGAAACTCCAATCTGCAAAAAAAAAAAAAAAAGTGGAACAAGAGTGACTGCAAAAGAGAGAAAATGAAAAACATTAATCCAAAGCTACAGAGTGCTTAGTCTCTAGTCTCACGCACTCAGTCTCTCCATCCCTGCACCAGCTGGGGATTTTGATTAGTTGGCATATTGTTGTCAGATGTTTGGCCTTGTGGATGTTTTGTAACAAGTAGATCTGGTTGTCTTGCCAGCATTCATTCTTGTTCTATCTTCAGTTTGTTTTCGTATGAATAGAGTATTTTTGGAAAAGAACAGCAAAAATGAAGATTCGTCTGACTGTTATTGTACCCGACAAACTCTGATCATCTCACACCTCAAGCTGCAACATGTTTGAGCTCTTAAACGCACTCAAATTGTTGAGGGTTCATTGTGTCAGTGTGTCACGTACCCATGTGACTGCTAAGAGAGTTTTATCAGCTGTTTAAGAGTTTTATCTCTCGCACGCATTATGGCCTCAGCAGTGATGCGTCAAAGGTCAATAACCTGGAATATAATCATGTGTTTTGTTTCAACAGGAGTTTTAAGTTAAGAGTTTGGAAAATAGAACGAATTTTCCGTGTTGTCGTTTTGATCCTTGCACCATTTCATGCCAGACATTTTTTTGTTGCTCTGTTCTTGGTGAAGCGATGTTGCCTTGGCAGTTAACAGACTCAAAAGTCTTTTTTTAACATCTGGGTTTGTGTTGTTGATGATTTGTTCCTACTTAAAGATAATCAAAAGGGAAGACGGAGGCTTTCAAAACTCTGACTTGATGTCAACAAGGTCGTACAGGAGGGGGGGGAATCGAACTCTGATAACCCTGCTGTTATCACCGTAAATCATTACATGAATTGCTCATTTTAAAGATTGCTCCCCAAAAACAAGTCAGTCACAGCAGCTTCTTTGCCAAACTTACTGAACCAGTTTGTGTAACTTTCCCTGAGTCATGATTGAGCCGAGCTCCTCGAAACCTGCTGAATGTCAGTTTCAGCCGACGTGCAGGGGCCCTGTTTTCAAAGAGCAAACACAAAATAAAACAGGGGATGATGGACGGACCAGCTGAAGCACCAGCGGGCTCTCTCCTCACATCCTGACGCCGCCTCGTCTGCTGTCAGAACAACAGTTAGCTCCTCTCTTCATTTGTATGCAAAGCTTGACGTCTAGTTGGTTTCAGTATTTCAAGCTTATGACTTTTGTGCTGATGAATCTGTTTCAAACTGGTGCAGAGAAAATTCCAGGGTACCAGGATGATAATCTCAGTGAGCACGTCGGGCCCGTCTATTTTAATCCACACCTGTGTCTCTGTAATCCTCAGGATCTTAATAACAGTCTTCATGAGCTTGAGAGATGTGTTCAGGAGCTCTTTACAGTGAAAGTGTTTGGACACTGAGGTGCCTGCAGACCTGAAGATGGTAAGGGAAACCTTTCACCTCTGTCTACCTCCAAGCACAATGTGTCTATTGTTTGCACCGCCTTTAAAACCTCCAGCTGGGGGAGGTGGATGACATTCCTCTGACACATTCAATGGCTTTTCACTGTTGCTTCTAGACAAGGGCAAACACCGCCCGCCTCTCATTTGGCTGTCCATCAGTGGTCTGTCTGTCAGCGCCGTGCTTATAGTTTCTGATTTGCAAATGTGACGCCTCCCTCCCTCCTGATTTCACATTTGACTGCTGGACCATGAAGGAGTCGAGTTAAAGTACGATTTAACACCTGTAGGGAGATATCTGTGTCAGGGTCAAGCGATACGGCATCTTATTCACATCTCAGTACTTTTAGGCCATATCACAATATAAGATATATAACTTAATATTCTGCCTTAGCTTTGGGATGATGCTTTGATGAACACACTGGACCTGAAACTGCAAAAAAAAGATAGAAGTACAAAATACAAGTGAAAACTTAAACATATAATAATTCATTTTTACAACTTAGAATGCAAATATAAATTGTAGATTTCAAAAACCAATGTACAAGTTTGCAAACAACACAGCTAAGTGCATCTATTTGCATTAAAACAGGAAATTCTCAGATGTTTTTATGCAACTATTTACAAAACTATCAGTTGTTAACAAGTCCTTTTCAAATTCTTGTCATAGATCGCCTTATTGCTCGGACACAAAACAAAACAAGAAAACTATACTACACACCAGCGATGTAATCCAAACACACTAAAAGTCATAAATCAGTGAAAACTCACATTAGGACATAGTATATTTACAGAACATGTATTACTACTGCTAGTCATCTGACACTGAGACACTAGAAAATATCATACTCTGTAGCATCCCTACAGTGTAAAGACCAGGATATGACAGATTTTTGTTTTCAAAAACTGTCAGAGACTTTCAATTTCTAAGTTAATGAATGAGCCAGTAAACTGAGGGATAGAGCAGGGAATGACATAGCTGAAAGGGACCTCAGGTGTGAAGATAACCTTAGCTTGGCCCTTTATGTGAGAGTTGACTATTAAGGGGGCCAAGCCCTAAGCTCTGAAAACTTTAATTTTATTTTTTTGGAAAGACATTATAGGCACCTTTGCTGGAATAAAAAAAAGAAAGAAACGTTTGCAGTTTTGTCTATATTAAAAAAAGATGCATCTCAATCAGTGAAAACCTCTATCAGGACGCGCTGAGATAACAGATCCAAGGACTCGTATTTGTACAGACACACACTGTTTACGGCCACCCAGCGTTATCTACTACACTCTTCCTTCCTCCAACCAGCTCTGGTTCCTCTGCTCAGTCACTGAGTCCTGTTGCTGTGGTAACTCTTCCGTTGTACACAATGGCATGGTGGTTGCATAATGTTTTTCTGCCGGTGCAGTTTGTGGCCCACACTACAGCTGAGTGGGCAGGCAGCACTCAGAGCCGCCCTCCCACACTTCGCTCCATGCTAATGAAAAGCTCGGCCTCACCGGGGAGTTTTCACACTGAATCATGTCGGACAGCAGAGAGCCGCGGAGCCTCGGAGCCTCGGAGCCTCGGAGCCTCTGGTCGCTGCCCCGCTGCAGAGTTAACACATCTGACTTGTTGGTCATCGGTTGGACTACACAGGAATCTAGAGTAGCAGTTTCTTCGATGCTCCTGTCTGAACCTAATGAGACTCACCTGGCTTTTTAAGATGAGTTCATCAAACCTCCCTGCTGGCTTATCATGATACATGAGAACTTCTAACCTCAAAAACTCTGCACCGCCTTAGGATTAGGTCGTAGTTCCTGTTGTAGAGGTTGCCTCCAGCATTGACCCTTTGCTTCACATCATCCTCAAGCAACAACCTCTGATGTTGAATCCAGTGTCCACACTCAAATAAAACCACATTTTAAAGCAAAATTCAAAATGTTTACTGGTCCTGGTCCTGGTCTAAATAGCTTTTTATATTCACACATGAGGGTGAATTATTTTTAAATTGTCTGATTGTAAGATATATAGACTGAGAGATATTGCATACATATTTGCACAATGATGGGTGTGGTTCAGTTGATTTAAGCTTGGTTTATACTTCTGTGTTGACTCTACGCCATAACTACAACGCCTATGGCAGGGGTGGGCAACTAATTTTATAAGGGGACGCAGTATCTAGTGTGAAATGTTTTCTTTTTTGGACTGCTAACAAAAAAGGTGAAGACAGGAAATAAGAAAAGAGAGAGATGTTGATGAGTCACAGCTAAAATCTCCTGCAGGATTCAAGTCAGGGACCTTTTAACTTTGCACTCACTGGTTTTATTTTGCAGGGAAGAACCAAAAACATTTAGTTATAGGAGCCAGAAAAAAAGCTTCACTGTTCCAAGCTGGAACTGATCAACAAGATTATTGCAAGAAAAGAGTTTCTGATTCATTTTTCATCAATTATTAGTTTCACCTTTATCTTAGGTTTTGTTAAGATGACGTAACTTGCAATGAAAAGCAAAGCACATTACTGATGAAATTTGTCAGCAGTTTCTGTTCTGTTCTGCTTTTCTGCGTTGTCATCTGTTATCATTTCCTTTAGGACAGAAACAGAGAAGAAGTGTGAAATAAACGGGCTGTTCTCAGAGCTGTGTCCTCTCCAGTTCTGGACGAGTGGACTGATGTGAGGAATTTAGACACTGACAAAAGATGTGTGTTCTGTGCCCGGGGACTTTATTTATCCCCCATGAGCCAGGGACAATTTAATTAACTTGAGAAGCAGGAATCTAATTGTAGAGACGTGGTGTCACTCACAGAGATGAGGATTAATGTTGCTTTCTTTTTTGTATGAAGATAGGGATTGAAAATAAGCACAGGGGAACTTTTTGGAAAGATGAATTTAAGCGCGTTATACTCGGGTGAATTTAAACTCAGTTAATGATAAAGTTTAGAGAAAGATGGATATCCAAATTAGAAAACTGTGGCAATCTTTAATTTACCGGTGCCGGAAAGTGAAATCTCGTGCACACTCACTTTCACAGCTGTTTTGCTCTCTATCTTCTCTTCTTCCCACTTTGTTTTTATTCTCCTAAGAGTGAAACAGTTTGGCAACGCAGCAAAGATGAGTTTCATCCCCATGAAATATTAATCTCTGGAATGAAAATGCAATATGCATTCAGCAGCACAGCGCAGCACATCCAAGGTTTATCTCTTTTTTTTTTCTTCTTTGGTTTGTCATCCAAATGACTTGGCAGTCCTGTTTTAACCTCAAGTTCATCTTCTAATCCATAAAACGCAGGATCTGCTGAGTTTCCCATTTAATCTGTGGAGGAATTGCTTATTCACTGAGGATGGAAAGGAACTCAAAAACCCAAAGTCAAAAGGGAAAGTTGGAAAACTATAATGGACTTGCTGGCCCAAGTTTCCAAATGCTATTTAAAGGGGAGTGAGGTCCAGTTATAGATTTCTCTGTATGTGAATGACCTTTCAGCACTATTTTTTTCACTTGTGTACCCCATTTGTCAAAGCTTCAGCTCATGTAATGAGTTTCACAGCTTACCATTTACATTTTTGTGCACTAAAGTTGTTTGAATTCCTTAAACCACCTCCTTATTTCATGATTAAATCTTTAATCTTTGTCCTTCACCTGATGAAACAGTCTTTTCCAGTAAGCAGCAGAGAGACAGGTACCTTTCTTTTGAGCGCTTATTGATTTGCTGAGACCGTCTGTTGTTAGAGTGCTGCAAACTCAGTGAGTGGGCACATTCAAGCACTCTACCCCGACAGAAGTTGAATAAAAGCAGATCAAGGCAGTTAAAGGAGAGGTTATGTGGTGCTGTTATTACTGTACACATACCTCTGTTTACTACTCTCTCCTTGGATGCTGGGCTTTGATGTAAATTGTGCAATAAAATAGGAACAAAGTTCAGTCTTCACCTGTGCGGGGGGTTTAAAAGAGATGAGATGTAATGTTTGTATTCCACTGAATTCAAGCGTTCTGATCTGTGATAGTATATTCTTTCGCTGCTCACAAAAGGCCGGGAACAATTGACGGCTCACTGCCAGGCTGACATGATGATACTGTATGACTGAAAGCTGCTTTGTCTCCAGAGCTGACGTTACACATCCATACTCGCTCCAGATTATGACACCTACAGCTGCATTATCCAGGCTGAATCATAGACCTATATTTAAACCCTTTAAGCGCTCCATTTTCAGGATGTATGTTAATCCATAGATTAGATGTAAGGCTGCAGAATAAATAAGGTCGAAGCACAAATTGGCAACAGTAGGTCACGATAATTGAAGTAAAAAAATGTGTTTGTTACAGGCGTTTTGAGGTCCATCCGTTTGGCATCGATACACTTGGCCAGAATTGATAGAGTTTTTCTAAAATAAAGACTCCATTTCCCATGAGCACTTTCACCCACTGGTAAGAACATGATACTTTCCAAGACATCAAACAAACTGAGATAAGACCTTCACACCACTTCATTCAAGACAATTTTTCCCAGGATGTAAAGTGATGACGAAATGTATTTTATCACATATTAGCTCACTGATTGTTCCGCATCCTTGGAAATCTTTTCCAGTGCCGTAAGTGTCAGAAACCTGCAAAAACTCAGACATCAATTCAGCTTACTTTTCTTCAGATGTATACCTCTGAACACTCATTTAAGGCCTCATTCACCTGATAAACTACTATCTTATTTTCAGATGTTTGAAATACTTCTGGAATTGTTATTGTCTTAAAATAAATACAAGGAGTGATTTTTTTTGGAGAATTAAACTGAAAAAGTTGTTGAGATTTGAGAATTTAATAAGTTGTACTTTGAGAGTTCATATGCTCTTAAACTGTTCAACGTTTTTACGGTTTTTAAAATTGATTTTCATGGTCCTGGTCTCGGCCTTGAGTCTCAAAAGTCTTGGGTCTTGTCTTGTTCTCAATGCATTCTGGTCTCTGGCAAGTCTTGGTCCAGGATAGCGTGGTCTTGAGCACAACACTGTTATTTGTAGGTATGTAGCCCTATTGTTCGAAATGTGAAAATCTTTGTTAACTCCGTAGGTTTCTTAGTTTAGTTTCCAGGAGATGAGCAGATTGTTCAGTGTTACTCACAGCCCAGTGCTCCAGGACGTGTCTGTAAAGTGTAACATTAGTGAGTCCTTGTTATGTCCTACCAGTGCTCATCTACCAACTTCAACCTGACCATCTGAAAATGTGAAAGGAATCTGCTTCTTTCATCTAATAATCACAAGACATATCTTAATGTCTATGGAAAGCTTTGTAAACAACCTTCTCATTGCTAGATTTTGGTTCAGAGGCATTTTCATAGCCTGCACTCTTCAGCTGTTCTATCTTCTTAAGGCAACAATACCAGAATACATACAGTATCCGCTCAGCACAGCAGATACACACACTTAAAGACAAACTTTTGAACATTATGAGCCTGTGAGGAGGTGGTGGGGACCAGAAATAGAGCAAAAAGATGATCAATACATTGGCTTGCCTTCATCACTTGGAAATATCTTAAAGTAATAACTTCAAAGTGTACATTTCTGCTCATAAGATGGTCAGATTATGTGACTTGTAGTTTTTTCATTTGTCACTGGGAAAGATGAGTCACATCCAAAAACTTCACCAAAGAAAGCATCCTCTGAGGATCACACAAAAAGAGAACAGTCTGAAGGTGAGATTGTTCTCAATGTGTTCCTGCTTGTGCACTTGTCCATGTGCATCATGTGCATCAGATCTGACAGAGAAGTTTTAGCGTGTGTGTGTGTGTGTGTGTGAGTGTGTGTGGGCTGTGTGCCTTCTTGGAGCTCTGCAAGGCTGCCTGCTATTGTACTTAACACTTTTCAGCCTCTCAGCACCCTCTCCTCTTTCACAGTAGTAATGCACAGAGCCAATCGATAGCTGGCACACAATGGTGCATGGGAGATGGTACATGCTGTAGTACTCGAATACCATCACACAAGGACATAACACGTATCCTTGAAAGCAGAAAGGGTATTTGAGGTATCACTAATTTGGAAATGTGTTTTTTTTTGTTTGTTCTTTTAAATTACTTCACAATCGATGTAACTGGGGTCACCTGTGGCTCTGCATTTTCTGAGCTTCAGCATTGGCTTCTCTGTTAAAGAAATACAAGATTGCCCTGTGTCTCTAAATCATCACTATCACCTAGAAATCCTTGACATGATCCAGCATGAGAAAGAAGACCGCAGTGTCACATTGGGTCCCAGGTTGTTATGTTTTCCCGAGCTGTCACTTCTAAAGACTAAATGATTCACGATGCCTCAAAGAATCACCAAGCCCAATTTAGCAGCATCAGAATGAATTGCCACTTTGCTGTTATTTAAAATGTGATGACATTTACGTTTAACAGATTGTGCCGTTTGATCTTTTTCCAGCTGTCAGGTTTGATTTCCCTCCCTGGTTTACGGCTCTTTGAAGTTGATCGTAAATCATGGTACAGTGAAGTGAGCCCGGGACTTGTTTTTAACAAAGATTAACTGAGCTGAACTTTAGTCTGTTTTGAGTTGTGTGTGTAATTTAGAGGCTGTTAGAACAACATTACCTTGTTGTTGTTGTTGTACTTTGCTGTGTGTCCTCTTTTAGAGCCAGCAGTGAGTCAGCGCTGATCAGTGAGGTAGCAGCTGCTGGAGGAGCTGCATGGTTAGCTTTGAATAATCTTTGATGTAAAGGCAGCTTCTTGACTATCAGTAGATTCAGTAGATATCAGTAGATAATTCAAGACACAACAAGAAAAGAGATGCATATGTACAGTAAATTCTCATTTTTTGCTCTTTTTAATCTAGAGGTGTGTAACAGAGGATGAGAGGACCCAGCTGACAATGGAAGAGCCACTATGACTCAGCAAAAAAAGAAATAAATAAGATGATGAGTAGTTTGAAGAAATTTCTAACCTTCTTCTTTATTAAAAATAGGAAATCACAGCAGTTTTTGAACAGGTTATACTGGGACGAAGTAATAAATATTTTTTATGAACAGCTTAGCCTATGTTTTAGCCTTTAGCCTGTGCTCTATCACTCTCCTGTTTAGCTTTACTCTGTTCCTCTATCCCTTATTTGTCAGACAGTCAAGCACCAGCGTCCATTATTAATACAAAATAAATCCAATAACTTGTTTTTAACTGAGAAAAACACAAATTTCCCTTCTCACTGCTAAATTTCGTCAGCCAGCCTGGTGCTGTCATAGAGACTTTGACTTGCCGTAAATCAATCCTGTCCCGTTTCTGATCTGAAAAATAGCACGTAGAAACAACCTATTTTAGCGCCTATAATCTCATTTGAACTTGGTGATTTTGATCAGGCATGGATCTAGATATCAGACTTTTTCAAGATCAAATAAAAAGTCCTCACAGTCCCTTTAAATTGATTCATACATCATGTCTTCCATTTAAAAAAAAAAAATACTCCACTGGATTTTGTTTTGTGAAAGTTATTGAATCTATATAATGAGAAATGTAATAAAAGATCAGAACTTTAGCCTAAAATGTATTGAAATACAGTAAATTTAATCTTTTTTGGAAAAATTACAAATTGTTTCAAGAAAGATGACTATTTAAACATCAGTTTCATGTGTTTTATTTTTTTATTACATATGCAAAATAATGAAATAGATCACTGCCATGGAAGACCATTGGTTTCACTAGAATATCACATGTATTCACTGAGACTTTGTGTGTCTGTATTTAACACGAGTCTGTGCAGACAGTCTGTTGTAAAAAGCTTCTGTTCTATCATTACTTGATGGGATGATGTGTTTTTGGAGTGTGTAGGAGTGCCAATCTCCAAATGTCATGATATACGTTGCATTATCCTCCCACACAGTCGTCAGTCTTTAAGAGGCCGTAACCTATAGATGGATTATTGTAGGATTGAGGCCAAAGATTAGACGGGTTTATATTCCACATTGTCCTCTTTCAACAGTCTCCATTACAGGTACTTATATATTACATTATTCTGCAGTAAATGATTTACATCCAGTGCTGTCCAGACATGCATTCGCTTAGTCTCAAAGAGGGTTTGGTCATGCACCGTCTGGCTGGGAAAATATTCAGTTAGTAAACCAGCAGGTCTCGTTTCTGCGTTTTAGTATCAGGAGTGCTGATGCATAAAGATATCAAGGAGAATTCTCTCTGCCTCTGAGATCCTAAAGCCAGCTGGAGCACACGCTGAAATCAACTCCCCTGCAGGGATATACACATTTTCCAGGCAGGTAGTGTTTGTGTGTGTTTGTGTGTGTATGTGTGTGTGTGTGAGAGGCTGTGTCATCCTCAGCTGCTGTTGGCCCAAGCTGTGCAAGACATCCTGCTTTGAGGACTTCAGACTGAGCTTGTTATCACCTGATTCTCGCTCTGATGAACCTGCCTGATCTGAGGCGACACATGAGGCTGAAAAGTTGTCCAACAAACACATTAACAGTAACAGCTCCTCTCTGTTTGTTGGAAAGCTGGAGTTGATCATTTTCATTATTTTGCATAAAACATTTACCTTTAAAGTTGGACTTCTGTTGAGGTGCTTGTTCTTCTGTTATAGGAGATGATGTAAAATGTGAATTTAAATCTTTGCTTGTATTATATTTATGCATGACATCCTGTATATGAGAAACTCAGTGAAGCTTTATTTTTTTATAATACATTTTGGACAACCTTTTATTTACATTAAGTTCTTGTTCTACGTCTGGTGGCTTATTTGGCAGATAAACTAAAGATGTCAGTCTTAACACTCAGGTTTCAGCGTCTCATCGCTGGCACACACTGAGTGTCACACACACCTCTGTCACAGGTCATATCAGCTAACACGGGGCAGCTTCAATTCTGTGAGTAGTACTTGATGATGTGCCAGAATGAAACTTACCTGAAGTCTGGTGTAATGTCTGCATTCAGCCAAGGATTGTTTCTTAGCTAAGAGACTCAGCTCTGTTTAGTTTTTTTGAACTACAGTTAAACAGCTTCCTGCTTTATTACATAATTCCTTTTCGTTGTTACTGTGCTCAACAAAGTGATCCAGATTTTGAAAGCTACAGGTGATATTTCAAAGATTCAGAGAATATTTAACAGGGATGAATCATGATTTTTGAATAATTCAATAGTCATTTACAATCACTTAAAGTTATCTTGAGAGTGTATTTCAGCAACACAAAATTCCAACAGCAAAGCAACAGTATAATATCAAAAGCTCCCTGGCAGACATCAACTCAAATATTTGCATACAGAAAGTGGGATCAGGCGTTCACTCTAAGAACTTAAAAACACTCAGGCTAACCAAGTTTGCAGCTAAGGGTCAGACTGTAGTTTTTTCTTATTTCTGACTTTGGAAACAACAACTTAAACAATATGTACAATAAACTGTAGTCGTAAATGGCAGGATGGCAAAAACAACACAGATTTGAATCATATTTTATGCTCCACATATGCATAAAATCCGTACATTGCTGAATCCAAAGGAGACCAATATGCAAGAGGAAAGTGATGAACTGTTTCCTTTTGGAAGGCTCTTACATAATGATGTATATACATTACAGAATTACTGGTTTGTATTGAAAGAGAGGATATCGCTTTACCAAATATAACACTGAGTTGAACTGCAGTGCATAGGCTGAAAGTTTTCTGTAAGAAAAAGATCAGTTTAAAAACTGAACCCACTCACAAACAAGTTTTGTCTGTAATTGTTCAGAATGTTATAAAAGTCTCTCCAATTTCCTGAAACTGTAGATGGATAAACCATCTGGAAATGATGAACAATTATTTCATCCCCAGGGCGACAGCTAACAGTTTTGGAGGCACTTTCACTGCTTGTGCTTTGAGGTGTATTGTTTTCATGAATCAATAAAAATACCATAGCTTAATGTCACAGGGAACAAAAGTTGGCAGAAAATCTTTCACGTCGGGGCTTTAAAGATGATTCAAATAGATTTTTATAATCAGCATGCAGATTAGATTTCTCTCAAGAGATAAACCGTGTCCTTGTCTGATCATATGAAATCTGTTACGTTACATTAAGTTGATAAAGGAGGCGCTATCGTCTGCAGCAGCGTCTCTTAATTCTCTCAGAGTGAGGAATCTGTCGAGGTGTTTGCAGCATTAGAGCCACGAAAACAAGGCCTGTCAGTCGCTGAGCTTTGAAGCAGCACTATAAAAGACATCAAATCCAATTTGCTTGTTTGCAGTGTCTCAGCTGTTGCTCTTAGCCTGGCTTTTATGTGTCTGTTTGCATGTAAATTGACTGGAGTGCAGGTCTGTTTCTAGTAGCACTGTCAGTCACTTTGTACTTTGTATATGCAACTGTGCTGCCATGTGTGTATATTCAACAGGCAGAGTGTACACAGTAAACCTGAAACATCAGTTGATGGAAGGCAGCAGTGAATCGTCTCTGCTGCATCGAGGGCAAAGAGAAGCATGAAGCAACAAATCTGTAAACTGCCGCAGTATCTTTCCACGGATAAACACTCTGCAGCCGGCAGTGTTGGGTAATTCAAGGCTCCGCAAGGTATTGTCACACACCCAGGCAGTTCTGATAGGCGCAAACAAACCTCTCTGCTCCTCTCCTCTCACCCCCCTTTCCCTTCAGTCGCTTTACAGAAACAAGTAGGCCAAAAGTGGGAAGCCTTGTCTGTGCTTTGAGCACAACAAAAGGAACCAAGCAATTTGATCCCACAGACTACCCTGTCGCTGGTTTTACTCTGCATCATGTTGAAGAGGGGGAGCTACTCTTGAAAAGCAGCCTCCCTGCCTCTGTTTGTCACAGATTCCCAGGAAGGTTTTCCTCTGTCTGCTCATTATTCCTGCCCCCATCTTTGAGCTTATTCAGCAGCATTGGTGCTGTCAAAGCTCTCCCCCAACACCCCCGGAGGCAGGGAGGGATTTCCCCGACCATAGCCTGAGCTAGTAAGTACACATATAGGGGCAATCCTTCACATTAACTCCTGTTAACCTCGCTCCTCGCTGGGTCTTTGAGTGCTAAATCTTAGCTCTCGGAGAAGAGAGAAGCTGGAGCAGAGTCGGGGGTGTTTAATTTTCAATGCAGCTTTGGGTTTTGGTTTCCCTTCACCACCTCACCAAAGGGGAAGAGCTCAGTTGAGCTGCTGCCATTTTTCCCTTGTTTGTGTGTGTGTGTGCAGCTGGTGTTGTGAACAGAGGGTGGGCTCACTTTTCCCTCTCTTTGTGTTGGTACAGTGGGAGAGCTTTGGAAAGAGCAGGAGATTCTTCTTGAACTTATTTTTCGACGTTCGAATCGTATGTGTTCTCATTTCAAAAACATGTTATTCATCCCACCCTTCTTGTTATTGGCCTGGATGATCCCTGTTATGCTCATTCGAGGCCTTGGACAATCTCTGTGTGTTTCCCAACCTTTGAGGTGTGACCCCTTTTCAGCATCCTCCCACCATGAAGCAATCCTCCTGAGTCAAGGCAGGGCTTTGCTGCAGTCTTAACCTGATACCCTCCAGGTGTTTTCACCATCCATACATAAGATCATTTAATGTCACCACAAAGTTTGTTCGATGTTCACTTTGCAGAGTGTAGCATCAGTTTACCTTTTTAAAGCTTGTACTCCTTCAGAAATTTGCAGCTGGCTTCATAAGTCTTCGGCTTCACTCTCAGGAGTTTTGTGATCACTTTAAGACTCAGTCTGTGGAGGTTAGAGAGGGATAAGCTGTTGTTCCTGAGTCGCTCAGAGTGAAATGATGCTCCAAGAAGATTGCTTGCACTGTCTGACACTAGGGCTGGGCGATATGGCAAAAAAATGACCACGATATATTTTTCCAAATCATCTGATCTTGATCAATATCACAATGTTTTATATTATTTGTAAACATCTGGTTTTAAAGCATCTGTACTGAAAGATAAAGATAATAGAGATTAGTTCAACATTTTATTAACATACAAAGCAAACAAAGCAAAAAGTATTGTAGGTATGCAAGACCAAAAATAAATGAATTGCCCCCTTGAGGATAATGAAGGCTCGTTAGAATGTAAATATTTTCATTATCAAAAGGAAATTGAGTGGGTTATTATTTTTCTCATCCTTGAATGTTGCTTGTCGCTGTGGCTGAACTACTAATGCTATGTCTTAGTGACCAGCTGTGTGAACTCATGATAAAAAAGATTTGTTGTCACATGCATTCTCGCTACGTTTGATCAATTAAATATTCTCACAGCTAATCATGAATCACAACCATTTGATTGCCCAGCTTTATCTGACACCATGTCAGGATGTTTCACTCTGAACTTTAGCTGTTCAAATTCCCAGTGTTCCCTTTTGTCAGTCGTTCTTTTCTGTCTCAAGAATGTTTTTTCAGGGGCGCTTTTGCCTTCATTTGATCAGAAAGCTGACGAGAGACAGGAAATGCAAGGAACAGAAAGTATTTGAAAAGCAAGGTCTTTCTCCTCTATATTAGATACAAGCTTTAATCACAGGGCTGAGTCTTTTCTCTCTCTTTACATTCCGATGAAATATGTAAAAACCTGTTCATGGCGTGGGCTTGGCCTTGTGGTTAAGTTGTGCTTCACCTTCCCTGTCTTTTTCAAATGAAGATGTAAACCCCACTCTGAAAATAAGAAGAAAAACTGGAAAAAGTTATTTCTGTAGCACTTTTGTGATGAACTTCAATATAGAAACTTCTGAAAAACGAGAAACCACCTCATTTTTTATCAAGATTTGAGAGGTTTTTCAAAGTTTTGGTGTTCCCATGACCTCTTTTTATTGCGATTTTTAGGTTTTGGGCAAATCTTTCTTTTTTTTAAGTTTTTTTTTTTTTTTTGCTTTTGTGCCTTTATTTGGATAGGAAAGAGAGGACAGTAGACAGTATAGGAAACAGGGTAAGGAGTGGGGAGTGACATGCAGGAAAGCGGCCACAGGCCGGATACAAACTAGGGCCGAACTATATAGACAAAATTTCTTATCTCGATATCAATGCCAGATATCTAGATATTGATACGATACAATATGACTTTGGAATTAGAGAAAACTAAGAATTTTTCAGAAAAATAAAAGTATCACAACATGTCAGGATGTGGAAAGTGGACTCAATTGATTAGAGCTCACTGTCAGTCATCACCATTAACAGAAAGTCACCATGATCGAAACCCACTAGGCCATCTGTGCTCCAGTTTTGGGCAATTCTAGATATAATGCAAATGCAACTACTCACACCTATTCTAGAAAGCTGATTTTTACAACAAGACTAAAGGTTTAAAGCCTGATGGAAAACATTTTTGTTGAAATAACTCATTTCTACGTCTGCACATACTGTAAAGTTTAGTTTTTCTTTATGCCAACCACCATTATTGGGTCTGATTATAGTCTTGTAAATAGTGACTCAGACATACCTACATAATGTCATGTGTCTTGAATCTGTTTACATCTGTGGGGGTTACAGATTATAGTTCTGTAGATAATGGTAGAAAGAAGCTGCACTGAGCAGCAAAGTGGATTATTGGAGTGAATTTAGGGGAGGTGTGGTTATCAAGTGCAGTGAGAGCTCTTTGAAAATGTCAATACTTTCAAGAGTTAGCATTTAAGCTTTGCAGTCTTACTGTATATATCTCACACTACACTGTCTCTCCCTGTTTTAACATATCTTTCCAGATGAATCCAAATTTTATGGATGTTTTTGCTTCATTTTAATCAATCATCGAACCAGTGAATAGAACCATTGTGAGGCTCTGATCGAGCTGCACCTTGTGGACAAATAACTGCAGGAAAATAAGCGGTATGATGTAATGTGTCACAGGATGTCTTCCAAACTGCGCAGATGGTGCATAATCAAGAAGAGGAAATCAGATGTGTTTTCTTTTCTCATCCTCAGTGTTTTCACACCAAGTCCCACGGCTTCACAGATTAGACTTTTCCTCTGCATGAACTTTCAGCGGTGGAAAGTTTGACAGCACAGGAATGAGGTGATGGATGATCTGAGAAAGCTGCTTGTTGAGATTTTTCAGTCTTTCTTACTTTTCTGGTTTTAGGGTTTCAGATTTGAAGGTTAAGCGGTTAGAAAAAAGGAGAGTTTGCTTTTTGCTTTTCCCATGTTGGGATGTATGTAACAGGCGTGTAGTCACTTGAATTCAAATCAAAGAGCTCTGTGTTTGTGCATAATATTACATGTCCAACAGCTTTAAACTGGCTTCTGTCAGATTGGAGGAAAAAGATCAAATCATGATGTTTCTGTCCACACTGAAGGAGGTCTGGCTAATAAAAGAGTGCAGCCAGACTGAATGGGGGTGGAAGTGTTATTAGCATGAGAAAGCCCTCTTCCTCAGCTGCCTCTTCCTCTTCACATTGTTCACTTCATATGTCTGGCTCACTCGCAGGAAAAGTCCCTTCCTTAAGGACACATCATTTCCTTTTGTTTGCCTGTTCAGTGTTCAGCAAACAAATTTATGAGTCTTCTCTGCAAACATCATTGTGGTTGTTGGTTTTAGCAAAACATTTCTCACACTTATTAAGAAAAAGCCATGCTTTTTTAATGTTTTTAGTGCATTTTCTATTTTATGATACTGATCTATGTCCAACTAATGCTCAACAACAACAACAACCAATTTGGTGTTGCCGAAGCTGAGGACAAATTCAGTTCCTGTGTTTAAAAAACTGAACCATGCATCTTAATCAAATCATAAGCCTTTTAGTTACACAAGTGGACCAGTTAAGAAGCATCTTTGCACTTCTAACTTATGAGGCAGCAAAAATAGTCATTAAACACTCAATATAGTCAGCTTGAAGCAACACCAAAGCTTCTCTCCGCTTATTTGCTGATCATATTTGCTTCTTTTTGAGAAACAAGAGAGACAAGACAAGAAGAAACTGTTTTTACTTGAACAAATGTGATGGGCATGACTCTTCCTGAGCTGCAGTGCATTTCATAACTTTGTCTATGGTGCAGTTAGCAGAACTGATACGGCTAAGATCCGAGTCCGTCTTGGGTAGCAAGTTGTCAAAGGCCCCATTTACACGACATTTCACCTGAAAAAATCTGTTTACTCAGAAAAACCAAGGGACTGAAGACTCTTTACTATGGATGCTAGGTCTAGGACGATATAACTGTATGGGCCGTTGTTGTGTGGTTCACACATGGCAATTTACAGCATGAAATGCGCTAACGCAAGGCGGAGTGGGATTTCACTGTTTCCACTGAAAACTCTGGCATCCTGTTTACACTGCAATGGTTGTCACAGAGTTTCAGAAAAATTCCACTTTGCAGGCTGTTTTCAAAAGTTGTGAAATGATGTGTCTGTGCAAATGAGAGTTGTTGATTGTTGTGTAAACAGCCCCAAAACCTCAAATGAAATTAGCACAAAATGTAAGTCAATTTGTGTTTAGTCGATTATGTCCTCGTTGCTTCTTGGCAACAAATCATATACCATTGCACTGCCTGTTTATACACCTTTTCATTGAGGTCACATTTTTAAGAAGCATGCATTTGTTGGATGAGCAGAAAAGCTTAGTGTTAGGGTTGTGCCAAAGAAAAATTTGCCAAATCTTCTCTGCCAATGCCAAACAGCTTATTCTGCAATCGACTCCTGTTCGGCATTTTGGATGATTCAGGTTTTCTCAAGACGCGTACGTCCGCCCTGGCTCTGATACCTCTTGTTACATCGAGGTTTCCTTCACTGTGGAGACGGTATTGGGGGTCACACCGCTGCTTGGTTTTGCAGCTTGAAGTTACTATATCCCACAATGCCCCATCCAGATTAGTCAAATGTGGCATGCTGATTCTTGGAGCAGATAACCACTGATCACCACAACAGGGCCCAAGCTCACAGGTGCTGACAATCAGGTGCCATAAGTCAATAGAAAAAAAAAACAGAACAAGCTTTTTGGCATTGTCAAAAAAGATTTGGCATTTTTTTTGCATGGGACAATAAAGCTATATGGTCGATAATACACACTTTGTGATACTTTTAGCCATTGGATTTGATTCTCTACTTTGGAAGAAAGAGCTGTTAATGTCCAAAATCTTCTTCATCTGAGGACATGACATTAGATGAACCCAGAGGACACCCTACAGCAGTGGGTCAGATCAGGGTGACGTGTTTGTTACTGACACCCTCAGAGGAAGTTTTATGTTGCCTTGTTTCTTTTCTCCTTTAAAGCGCCTCTCCAGAGCCTAGAGCCTTGTTGACAGGGTCCTGCATTTATCTATCAGATATCATGACGCACGTTGTAGAGAGAAGATAAAAACTCTGAATTTATAGCTGTATCACCGCTGCTTCTTGTTGACTGCTCCTCTCAGGTCCTGGCAGCACTGAGGAAGTCAGATGACAGCGCAGGACTCTCTTTTTACGGGGGTTATTTTTTACTTTTTGCCAAGGCAGAGGAAGCTTTTTCTCTGAAGCTGAAAAATCTGGCTGAAGAAATCAGAAAAAATGTGACAGAATGTAGCCTTCTCGTTTCTCTCACTCCTCTCTCTCTCTCTCTCTCTCACCCCCTACTCCCTCGTTCTCTTCCTCCTCTGTGGGTGTTTGGTACACTAAGTGCTTCATGATTGCCAGGGCCGCGAGGAGGCACTATCGGCGGAGGCGTCAGCAGCCCTCAGCCAAGTGTCCTTGCTTCCCGAGTGGATTTTTCTGGCAGTGTTGTGGCGGAGTGACAGTGCAGTCAGCGTTATCCAGCGTTTAACAGCAAATCTGCTCAGCAACAAGCTGCTGGAATTTCCATAACAACTCCCGTGTTGTTAATACGTTAGAGTAATTTGTCACGCTAAAATGTCACACAGGCTCACCACATCCAGAGTGACTAGACGCTTAAAGTGCTTATGTGTGCACTTCAGCTGTCTGGAATTACACGGACAGGATTTTTTTATTCCTCTTAACTCAGGCTGTGTCTGCTGCAGCCTGCTAGCACAGTGTTGATGTAAAACCAGGCAGGTGAGAGGGTTGACAAATACACCTCAAAGTGTACAAATCCTTGAAGTTGTTGCCCAAAAATGTGCATACGTTGGCAGGACATGTTTTACAGTGCTGCAGCTTTATCAAAACTTTGCTACAGGTTAGAAAATATTCTCTCTTAACCCCCACAATCATGGACTATAAACAGAACGGACAGCGTGACCCTGCCTTTTACCATTGTACGTTATTAAAGCCAAATTGCCCTCCACTATCTTGCAGCTGGTCTGCACAGTAAAGGATCTGTGTGGTTGGGTGATGAAAAATACTCTTAAGTCTTCTTGGCTCCCTCCTTGATGTATCTTACTATTTCTGAAAAAACTACACAAGAACAGCATCTGTCAATCATTGTGAAACATGGTGCGAAACCCCATGTTTAAAGTCTAATAACTAATGAAAAAGAAACTTTCCAGACAAAAAGAGGACTTAAACACAATGCAGCCAAATAACATCTTTATATCACCACAGCATACAGACGTGAGAAGCATTTCTATAAGGGGTATTTGTTTTTTAATTTTGAACACAGCCCCATTCAAATGAATAGGGGAGACAGAGTTTTTGACCTGTACTGCAGCCAAAAACACTTTTTGTGCATCTTACCACAGTTTAAATCAACAAAAAATCCAGTTTTTAATCTCAGGGGATAAGAATAAGTTGGGAACCTTCTTGCTAGGGAAACTGAAATCAGTGAATTTTACATTTCTGGATTTAAAAATGACTTTAAACAACTATAGAAGTCATCATAGCTTCTTGTGTCAAAAGATCAAATACAGAAGTGTTAGCAATGTGGAACAAAGAGTTTGTTTGTGTTGTTATATGACAGCAATGCCAAAAAGAAGTTTAGAATTCGATAAAGGATCCACCCAACTTGGAAAAATCAAAATTAAAACGATTAACGTAGAGTCTAAAAATCAACAACATTGCTTTTTCAAGGGTGGGTTTGGTTGCAAAGGTTGTTTATTGAGCCTTTTTTCATAGAATGGACTTAACATCTATAGTTTACATGCATTCTTTGACCCATTTAGACTGAATGCACTATTTGTGCCTGTATACCTTTAAGGCCAGATGCCTGCAATGTGCATTTAGGTCATTTCAGATGGTGTCATCCATCAAAAAGCCAGTCGAAAAAGAAATAAGAATCAACACAAACTTTTCATCCCCTTCACGTGTTAAACAAGTCCCAAAATATGCATGTCTTTCCCTCCTTGTGTATTTCAAGCAAGTCACATGTCTTAAATATGATGATACCATTTGAAATGACCCACATGTTGCATCTGACCTTAAAGATCTAACTCAAGAGAGGCTCAAGTTTCACATTTCTCTTGATACAGTTTTGCTGTTTTGCATCAACAGCATTTAAGAAGTTTGGGGAGTAAAATGCTTCTCATCAATTTTCAAACTGTGTGGGATTGAAACTGTGCCAAAAAAACAAACAAGCAGGCTCTTAACCAAGACAGCAGCAACTACATCTGAAGCTATGGCTGTTGCTTTAGTTTGTAGTTCATGAACAGTTTCTGACCTGTATGATGTGTTTACTGCGCTGTGCTGTAAATAACCTGCCTGGACTTTGTTGTAAATGTGTCGCTTCAAGTCATGTTTTCTTCTGTGTGTGTATTGGTAAAAAAGTCAACATACAGCTTGTGCTTTTGTTTGTGCCAGTGGGACAAGATGTAGACGTGGATGCTGACAGGTCAGAGAGCATGTGTGTGCTGATGATTGACATCAAAAATATCTAATTGTGATTTACAACCACCCAATACAAGATCCAATCAAATGCAGGTCATCTCCATAATTTCCAAGACACATAGGAAATGACACACATCGACTGTAAGAACTCCATACTGTAGAAATTCAAGCTCTTTAACGTGTGTGCTTGTTTGATGTATGAACTGTGAAATGCGTCTAATATAAGCCCTGAAAAGCTGTGCTCTTGTCTAACACGAGCCTGAGTGTGTTTGTCAGCTGTGTAGATGTTTCGCTGAGCTTTGATTGTTATCAGTTTGTGAGAGTTCTGCTTCCTGACTGTAATTTACACACAGTCACGCTGAGGATGAAGGTGAAGACGAATGTACTTTTTGTTCGCTGAATTCTGCACCAAAGCCAGCAGAAAAGTGTGAGATATGATCTGCACAGATCATCATTTCATTTCTGTAACGGGAGGATTTTTACATTTGGAGTGAGAATCTGAAACACCTCTTAATCAAACACTCGTTGCTATTTCTGATTCCTGGCGCCATCGGTTCATGGTGATTCATGATTTGTTAAATTAAAGCTGTTTCTGATCAACATCGTAATGCCTTATTGTTGCGCCCACTCGTTTCGGCCTTGATGTTTATATGAATGCTTTCAAAGCTGTAACTTAGCTACTGAGTCATTATGTTGACTGACTTGGTAGCGGCTTTATCAGGTATACTTTGCTGGTGTAACAGGCTGAAATATTCCCCCGTCCAGACTGAATAGTTGTGCTCATAAGTTTACATCCCCTGGCAGAATATATGATTGCTTGGCCTTTTTACATATCCCAGTTTTTAATATCATGTATCGCCTACCTTAACATCAATGACAGCTTGAAGTCTTTTATGGCAGTTGTGGATGAGGTTCTTCATTTTCTCAGATGGTAGAGCCGCCCATTCTTCTCAGAAAAAAGAACCCTCCATCCTGTAAATTCCTGGGCTGCATTGCATGAACTATACATTTGAGATCTACTCAGAGTGGCTGAATCATATTGAGGTCAGGAGACTGAGATGGCCACTCCAGAACCTTCACTTAATTCTGCTGTAGCCAACGGCAGGTCGAAGTAGCTTTGTGTTTTGGATCATTGTCATGTTGGAACATCCAATACATCTCACGTGCAGCTTCTGGGCTGATGAGTGCAAATTTCCTCCAGTATTTTCTGATAACATGCTGCATTCATCTTGCCATCGATTTTGACCAATTTCCCTGAGCCTTTGTAGCTCACACATCCCCAAAACATCAGTGATCCACCTCCGTGTTTCACAGTAGGAATGGTGTAACTTTCATTGTTGGCCTTGCTGACTTCTCTGGTTGTGGCCAAAAAGTTCAATTCTGGTCTCGTCACTCCAAATGACTTTGTTTCAGAAGTTTTGAGGCTTGTCTCTGTGCTGTTTGGTGTATTGTAAGTGGCATACTTTGTGGCAATTGAGACGAAATGGCTTTCTTCCGGCGACTTGACCATGCAGCCTATTTTTCTTTAAGTGCCTTCTTATTGTGCATCTTGAAACTGCCAGACCACATTCCTTTTCCTGTTTTGTATAGTTCAAAGACTTTTTCCTGCAGATTCTTTGACGATTCTTTTGCCTCAGAATCCAGAAACACCAGTGCAGCACTGAATAAAAGATGCAAGGGTCTGTCAGGAGCTCAGAAACTCACTGACCTTTTATACACACACACACTGATTACAAACTGGGAGATTCGCCTGGGATGTGGCAGATCTCCCGTTTCGCCACATCCCAGAGGAGTACAGTGGCTGATACTGCTCTTGTGTGTTTGCTAACCCAGCATAAGTTGAAAACATAGCGTCTCATCTCTTTTTTCTTCTTCTCTCATCAGTGGCCAGTTTGCTGTAGTCAGGAGATGCCGACACAGGACTTCAGGTGTGGAGTACGCCGCCAAATTCATCAAGAAGCGGCGCAGCAAGTCAAGTCGACGCGGGGTGACAAGGGAGGACATCGAGCGCGAGGTGAACATCCTGAAGGAGATTCAGCACCCCAACATCATCACCCTCCAGGAGGTCTTTGAAAACAAGGCGGAGGTCATCCTGATCCTGGAGCTGTGAGTACACCTATAACCTAATATTGAAGTGCAAATATCTGCAGCAAAGAGTAACTATTTAGTTACGAAAGTCAAACCTTTGTAAGATAACGTTACAGAATGAGTAAAACATCAACTCAAAGTGGTTTACACTTCTCATATAGTGATATCCAGCCTTCAGGCCAATGTAACTGTTGCTGTAACCCATCAGAAGTGTTGTTTGGCTCAAGGCCTTCAGTGAACCAGTCTGACCAGTTCACACCGAGCTCCAAACGCTGTGAGATCAATCATGTTTACACCACAAGCATCCAGCCAACACAATCATTTAGAGCCAATAAGCAAGAAAGCAGAGTACGGTGCCACCTCCGTTAGTAGGTCACCTTACAGGCAGCAGGAATGAGAGAGACTGTGGAGAGCTGCAGGACAGCATTCCTGACCGCTGATCATACTCTATAGAGCTGCAAAGAAGAAACAGCAAACAGTGTCCAGGCAGACTGTGCAGCGTGTGTGTGAACGATAACTACATGGCTCGTTTCCAGCTCCGAACTGGTCCAACAGGAGTACAGTTCAATGTTTGTGAAGCCTCACAAAGTGATTCAGAGGAGAATGTTGCACACAAGTTGAAACGAGCTTGGCAGAAAAGCAAATAAACAACCTAATTTGTTGTGCATTTAGCCTGCTATTACATCTGCATTTCAAACAGAGCTCTATGCTTCTGAACAAAATCTTAAAACAGAGGAAAAATTACAATAACTCACATTTGACACCAGTGATTGTAAGCAATGTTGTACAAGGAGCTTTAACCTGCAAAAAGAAGAAACAAGAGTAAGAGAAAAAAAAGAGATTAAGCCAGTTTTTAAAATGGGCATAGGGAGCTCACAGAGGAAGAAAGAGTTTTGAATTAAAACAGTTAGTGATGCCAAATGGTTCCCCCATCTGTATTATTTCAGTTGGGCTTTAAGAGGCATTTCTGCTGTTAGCAAAGCTCAGGTCTTTTAAGAAGGTGTGACTTTTCTTTCTTTGCGGTTGAATTTCATTTTCCAACAGTAAAAGAATCTAATAACCTGGAGAGCTTACAAGATTTACAGAGCTTATACCGGATCAAAACTTGTCCAATGCGTCAGAAAACAAATGTTTGACTTCTTAAAACCAAGAAGGGCTGAATAATCTTTATTTGTGCATTGATTGGAAGTGAATTGATTGTGTGCATGTGGATAAACCTGAGAACAATGTTCAAATATCTGTCTTTTCATTGGAGCAAGTAGGAACCTGAGCCGCTTATCTGATATATCAAAGGCACATTATCCAGATGTTTGAAGTGTTACAAAGAAAACAGAATATACTGAACAATTTTGAGAAGGCTCTGGCTGTAAAAAAGTTTAAAACACCATTTTAATGAACCATAATGAGCAATCTCAGTATGCTGGAGTAATATAAGCCTTTAGTCAAAACAACTGGATGTGACTTATGTAACTTATTTACAGCTTTCTAAAGTGTCTTTTTAAAAAATATGTTTCATACTGAAGAGATCATCTCCTGTAAAACACAAACAAATCAAGCACGAGAATGTTTTAAGATAAAGTATTTGGTGCATGATACACAAATATCTGAAATGCTATACTAGAAGTGACTTCCTACGCTGCATAAATTAGAAGCCAGGAGTGGAAAGCAATCTTATTTCAGAAATATTCAGCTTATTTCTGGCCTTGCGGAGGAGGTTGGGGTTTGAGAGGTGAGGTCTGCAGCCAGACTGTTTTGACAACTTATGGGAATTTTAAAGCTACATTTCTGTCTGTCATGAACCCATAACACAGCAGATAGTTTCTGAGTTTGGCTGTAGCTGCAAATGCATCACTTGATCTATTGGGGGAGATTCGTCAATGTCATCTCATGTTAATAATGTCTCTGTGAAGGAAGAATGAGCCATGGATTTGTACTCTAAACTAAACTTGGGTAAGTTTTGCTACCAATTAAAATATCGGAGAAAACGAGATTTGCATAAAGGCACCAAAATCAATGCTGAGTCACTTTTCTGAGAACAACAGCTGATCGCCTCCTGCTGTTTTTGGTCATTTTTGGCCTGTTCAGCTCCTCAGTCAGGACCCTGCAGCCTGGATCAGATCAGTCCTGTTAGTTCTTTCTCTCTCCTCCAGCTGGCATCAGTCCTGCTTGTTGTTTGGCTCAATCTCACACCTTCACAGCACACGTTGTATCTCACACATCCAGGCTTGACTCTGAAACTGCTCACTTCCACAGCGCATTATTAAACTGTGTATGATAGATTAAAATAAAAGGGTTTATGTAGTGAACCTCTTGAAAGTGGTTTCTTCTTGCTTGAACTCTAAGAGCTTCAATACAGTGAAGGGAAACTTTGCCCTAATAAGGTGATACTGGAGTATGCATTTTGTTTCTTGGAGCCTCTTTGTTTTAATCCACCTACCCAAAAACTAAGCTCCATACTTCAGCGTTTAAATAATCTACATGACAATCAATTATAGCTTTTGTTCTGCTGTCTAAGGAGCAGACTTGTAGCAAATAGCCGCCAATATGATGCAGATTTTCCTGTCTGATATGTTTAGCCTCATTGTAAGACTTAGATAATGTCTCCTGAGCAACTGTAGCTAATGTTTGTCATTGTTATGTCAGTTTTGAGTCTGTTTTTTACGAGATGATCTATTAACCAGGAAGTGCAGACTTCTTAAACGTGGATAGTTTACATAGTTTTCTGAAGTTCCTTGATTTGATTGATGGCAAATCTTTTTGAAAATGTTACCTCTTTGTGTGCTCATTGTCTGATTTCACTTTCTAATGACTAACTGTGAACTCTTCATTAAATCAGTGCAAGGACAGACTTTTTGTCCTTTGTAGTCATGTAAGACTCTTGTATTCACTCACTGCTCTGTAACAGGTCTGATAACTCACATATCAAATAGTCTCAGATCTACATATGAACCTGAGCTTTTCCCAACCTTATTAATGACTTCAAATACTGGTTTATGAGTTAAGCAAGCCAGGATTTGTTTATGATGTGATACTTTTTCATTGAAACCAGCAGGTCAACAATGACTCATTGTAAATCCTGAGCTTTTAGTTAACTTAGGATAAAAAGTAAGGCACTTAATGTTTGAAATTCTGTTTATTTTCCTTTTAAATGGGACCACATTTGTAATGAACATGTATTTGTGGAATGAACGGCAAAGTCAAGTATTTGGGTTTGATGAAGTCTGAAGAAAAAATGACAGTATTTGGCATTGGCAGAGAAGATTTGGCAGTAATAGAGACAGAAAATGCTGTTGAACTAATTATCTATAGAGTGAATTATTCCCAGCTTTTGTTTCTTGGAATCTTGATAGTTATGGCCTTCAAATAATAAAAAAAAATCAGTGTCACAGAAAATTTGAATGTTGCGTAAGATCAAAAAAGAGATAACATTTTAATTAGATAAGTCAGGCTCTTGAAAACATGTTCATTTTTCAGTATCATTTTTGTGACTTGTGACTGCTTTTTTGCCTATTTAATCACTATTTTTTACTCTTTTTGACCATTGTCTGATTTTTCTCCAAATTTTCCTCTCATTTCTGCCACGTTAAACTTATTTTTATTGCCACCTCTTGTCATATTGCCATTTTCACCACTTAGATTGTTGTTCTTGCAAAGGTATTTTTCAGTCATGTAGCTCTTTGCTTGAGCAGTGTTGAGTCACACTGGTGTAGAGCAAAAAACATCAACTGCAAATAATATATTTGATATTCTGACCCATTTGAGATTAAAGAAATATTGTACTGTCTGGGATTAGTATATAGCAGCAGGTCATATTGTGATCTAATCTAATTTGCAATGAATTGCCCAGCCCTATGAGACACAGAGGGAATTGTCAACCACATAAATTGTAACCTCAGAAAAACAGTCATAATTGGATCAGATATATCCAATATGAGAGCAGAATATTAAGTCCTTTGTGCTGCATGATGTCATTTAATGAATCACAACACTTGAACAGGGTTTTTGTGAGCATCCAAAGCTGCTGCAGTAATATTGTTCTTTTATTTTATCCCTGGGCTGGTAAAACAGCACGTGCATGCTACAAATATTTAGCCTCATATATGCCCTTTCGTCCTCCCCATCCTCCCCTCATCTCCGACCTCTGCTACAACCACGACAGCAACTGTCTCCTCCACATTGACCAGCCTCTACACAACAACACAGGGGACACACACCGGGGCAGAAACCTTCTTTCCTGTTTGTCTGTAATGTGTGTTCACACTCTGCTAACCACCGATGCAGATGATGACATAAACACGTTGGAGCTGGAGCGTGGGTGTGTGGTGGGTGGAGGCGGTGGAGGTCCCAGCTGTGCAGCTGGTCTGGTGTTTCCTCCCTGAAGGGACGAACAGTGTGTGGTTGTGTATTTGGGGGTTTGTAATCCTGCAGAGAAATTTGTTACATAATTATCTGTGGGGAATTCTTGAACAATAAAAACTGAAGGTCACATTTTTTAATCACACAAACTGGAGAGTTAGCAGTGAGTTTTAAGTTCCTCACATTTGCTATGAGAAACACGTGTGTTTATACGACAGGGTGAATGCTCTGCCACCAGATCAGCATCGCTTCAATTACTGTGATCTCCTCTCCTCCCCTCTTCTGCTTTCTCTGTCACACTTCCCCTCTCTGAGGGCGTTCACTCTCATCAAGCTGTGACCGAGACTTTCTCTGCTTCAGACTTTTTTCCCCTTTGAAGCTAAACTGAGCATCAGGTCTGATTTTAAACAGGCTGAAGAGTCATCTCATTAAAATCAAAATCCATGTATCAGCAGTGAAAGAAAGAGCTGACCTTGTTATAAACTGGCGTAGAGGGGAGAATTTAATCAAACACATAAGAGTCCCTTGACATTGTTTATTCATAAACAGTTGATTAACAGTTTCTAAGTCTTATTAGGTCTTTTTATTTATTTCCACAGATCAGAGTGAGGTGGCCTAATTTTTCTTTTTTTGTGCACTTTCTTTTGTTTTTGTTTTTTTATTTATGAATGTGAACTTATTTTATCCTGTTTTTATCATTAGTCATCACCTCCTTGTTCTAAAACTTTAATTTCAAGGGGAAAAAGTTGCTCAACAGCAGCTCTGGGGAATTTTCTCTTCTCCTTTGTTGTTGTTGTTTTATTTTAACAGAAGGTTTTTCATTATTTAAGCAGCATTGGATAAAGCGTGCTCGGATGTGTAAATTAGTCGCACTCTAATGCAGCAGGATGATTAGATTACATCAGCTCAGCTCTGTTAAGCAGGGATTTGTAGCTTGCTGTGATCCAAGAGATCTCACGTATTAATTCACCCTCTCTCTCTCTATCTCTCTCTTTCCCTCTCTCTCTCTCTCTCTCTCTGTCTCTTTTCTCGTGCAGAGTGGCCGGCGGTGAACTTTTCGACTTCTTGGCTGAGAAGGAGTCTCTGAGCGAGGAAGAGGCCACTCAGTTCCTCAAGCAGATCCTGGATGGAGTCTTCTACCTGCACTCCAAACAGATCGCACACTTTGACCTTAAGGTACTGAAGCAAGAGAACACGGGAAATTTTTCCCTTTCACTTGTCTGGTTTCTCTACGCATCATTTTCATACAGGAGGCTTTTGAGATTTGAGTTTTTATGGAAGAAAATACCCAAAAAGAAGTCAAAGTTGAAGCACGGTAAAATCATTTACATTAAAGAGCTTATTCATTGTTTTTCAAGTGGAGTTGTATGCAGGATGTATGTAAGAGAAACAGCACACAAGCAAGGCCAGGGGTCTCTCAACTTTCCCCTGAAATAGCGGATCTGTAGACTGATAACCCCTTGCTGTGGCTCTACACTAATCAGTCAATCTGAAAACAAACAAAACAAACAACTGTAAAGGCCTGGGATACTTAATTTGACTCATCAGTAGAAAATGAGACCACATATTGTGCACATATTGCTGTGCTTCCTAAATTAATCAGACTCCATCATTATCCTGGATCAGTCACCTTGAGGGTCTTGTGACAACAAAAAACCCTCAAACATGTTCAATCTGAATCGTTTTATATACAATTTAAGCCATATATTGGCTTCTTTTTATGTGATAATGGATGAAATAAACAATTGTTAATGGATTTGATTTTGGAAGTCATTTGGTGACCTCTTTATCAGTCAGTGTGTTTACATGCAGCTCAAGAAATTAAAGCTCCATAGACACACCTAGATTATGTGATTGCTATCAGACTGCGGGTAGGCTCGGCAGGACTTGGCTGGTTTTTGTGCACCTTGGTGATCAACGCAAGCAAATTTCAGCTGGAAGAGGAAGTAGATGACCATCATAAATAGGGTTGCTGCTAAAACACAACAAACAAACAAACAAACACCATGTCACATACACATATGAAGAGCTGCATCCATCTCAGCCATCACTGTTAGAATATTAATTCCTCTTTGGGTGAACTAAAGTTAGTTTGATACATTAGCAGTTTCATTTATCAAAAAAAGGATGCAAGGCTGCCTGTTGTAGCAGAGTGAGACGTTTACAGCCACAGGTCTGTTTCTCTCTTCTGCACGTGAATGAAGACAGGACTAGATCCCCCATGGTGACCTTACGATCAAACTGAGACCTTAATCGAACCGCTGAGTGCACATACCGACTGTTTCAAGGCCCTCATTATGGGAACCAATGAGCTCGACTACAGTTGTCTGTAAATGGAGTCTAGTCGATTATGTAGTTTAGCCTTTTTTTAGACTTTTTTTATGACACTGAACTTTGTCATCAGAAAGCCTATATGATTTACAGATGCAACACGGGACTGTACAGCATTGTGTATTGATTCCTTCACACAAGTCACCATGGAAGAAAAAAGGCTTCTCAGCGCAGTAAAGCATTAAAGGAAGCAGCCAACATGGAGCATTTTTCATAACAGTAGTCTTATGAAAATGTTTGCTTTTTAAGTTTAACTGATTAAAACTTTCCAGGGTCTGAGTCTCACCAATAATGACCCCTTCCTGTTCAGTATAGACGAAACAAATGCTACACCAGCTCTCTCTGAACTAACAGTATTTTAAGGAATATGAAAAGCTGGTTATGTAAACCCGTATTTCATTTGGCATACAACGGCTCATGTGTTTGTCCTTCATGGATCTTTTGTGTTCAACAAATGCAAATGAGCCTTTTCAAGTGATTAGCCCCAGAAACGTCCTCAAAAAGAGAAGCAAAACAAAACATGAGATGCTCTCCTCTGATCATTTCCATTTTTCAGACACAAAAGATGATGACAGTGACTCGTTCAGGGTCATGTAACCGTTACACAACGCATCACCGTGTTTTCTTTTAAAGGACTCCTACACACACACGGGACAGAACACAACAAATGTTTTCTCTTTGTCAAAGGTCGCTGTGAAGTGTTTCTCGTTTTGTGTCATCATTGACATCCATTACCCTGAATGAGCGTGCACTGAGGAACTACATTATCAATGCAATGTGAAAAAGCTGGTCCTGTTTTCAGTCACTGTCTTCTCTTCAAAGTCTGTTTGTCTTTTCATGTCTTCAATCAGTTTGTTTCCATTTTTTTGAGTCATCTTTCTGCAGTTCATTACCAGGACTAATCGTGTTTTTGCTTTTTCTTTGTTTATCAGACTGAGTGCAGTTAAAAAAAAGTCGCTGTGTACTCTCAGAACCGATACACTGCAGGACTCTTGAGGTTTCTGAGCATTAAACTGTCTCTGTTTGGTCTATTGTTGCTCTAGTTTCTTAATTAAATCTCGATCAATGCCATCGATGTGGTCCCATTGTGGCTGCAGAAATAGCAGTTTGAGAATAAATAGACCCGCTCTGACTCCAAACAGAACAATAATGCAGGTCATACTTTTGAGCCCAGGACATTTGGCTTCAGGTTTACACAGAATAATAACCTCTGTGCCTCTGCCAGCCGCATCTGATCGATGCTGGAGCTTTTACCGACCGCACAGCCTCTGCTTTATGCCCCAGCTGCTGTTATTCACCGTCTCATACTGCCTCAGATCAGGACTTAATGTGTGTAGCTGAATGATGACCTGTCATGCTGCAGTATTCCAATCCAGAGGTGATACGTTTGGTGTCTAAATTCTGTTTTTGCTCATGTTTATTTTAGGGATGCACAATATTATCGTCAGGCTATCAGTATCAGCTGATATTGGCTTAAAAATGAACTGACATCAACTGATATCTGCCAATATAACATAATGGGCTGCTGCTTTTTTGATTAAATGCCCAACCTCTGTCGTCTGGCACAAAGAAGACGTGTGCAGTGCAACATTTTCCCTGTGAACAGAGGTTATAATTCCTCACTCTGTCAATCGTGAAATTAGCCATATTTGCCCTGGTTGTGCTTATTCCAATACAGAAGAGAGTTGACGATCCCTGCAGTTAAGTGTGCGGAAAAAAAAATAGATAGTAAGAACTATCAGCATATTGGAATGAAATGTACCCATATGAAATGTACGCACATCTAATCTAAACCTGAGTGTAGAAAGTTCACATTTGAATGTATCATGTAATCAACCAGGAGGTATTTCATCCTGAATTTTGCTGCGTCACCCTTTACTGCTTCATCAACTAATGCTTCTCACATTTAGATTAAAGCGAAACTTGTTAAACTTAGGACAAAAGTAAAGAAATCTGTGCTTGGAAGATTATTTCTTTGTTGTATCAATGCTTCTTAGCTAATATCTTATATATATTATGCAAAGTCTGTTTGTTGCCCTTTTAAGTTGCACCCCATGTATTTGTGAGAGCTAAGTTTGTGGGTAGCACCTATGAAAATGTCTAAATTCCAAAATCTTCTCTACCAATGCCAAACAAATGACCCAAGTATTATTTTTGACTTTTTTAAAGTTTTTGTCTATCCACAAATTAATTTAAACTTGAATTGGTAAATACTTTTATTATTTTTGTTAAGATGCAAAAAAAATGTGCTCGTACAGTCACTAAAGCTGTCAAATATTATACTTGAAGCACATTAGACATGATTCCCCTTTCCTTCTTCTCGGACATGAGCCTGAGCTGAAGCTTGGTTGTGTTTCCTCAGCCTGTCTTCTCTTTCTGCCCTCCAAACTTAACCCTTGAGCTCAGTTCACAGACGATGTTTGGAGCTAAGACAACCCTGGAATTTCCCTCTTCTGTTGTCTAGCTCTGCTGAAGGGGAATCTATCCTTTCTGCCACTTCCTCGAGAGGTTGTTCAATTCATGTTTTGCATCAGATTTCCATGGCTGATGAGCCTCCTTCCTGTCAGGACTGTTCCTGGTTTTGTGTCGGACTCTGTGGCTTACTGCCTCTTTGTTTCTGAGTTTGTGTCCGACAGTGAAGATTAAAGGAAGAGTTTGTCTCTGTTATAAATATAACTGTCATGTTTTTGATGGAAACATGCAAATGAAGCTCAAGCAGACATGGCCAGTAAAGAACTGAGTCTCTCTCAGTGTTTCCAACTAATCACCCCTCTCTCCGTCCTCCACATCTCCTCTCTCTCATCTTTGTTAACTCTGTTTCTCTCCTCCTCTCTGTCTAGCCGGAGAACATCATGCTGCTGAGCCGCTCAGTGCCTCACCCGCGCATCAAGCTCATCGACTTTGGCCTGGCTCACAAGATGGATTTTGGCAATGATTTTAAGAACATCTTTGGCACTCCAGAGTTTGTTGGTCAGTATCTCTTTGCATGACTTCCTCATCCTTTTCTGTTTATTGAGATGATATGTATCAAGCAGTTTCATCCCTGATTAGATTGCACCAATAAACCATCCAGACTCTCTTTGCTGTGCGCACAAAAACAAACACAGAACTGCACCACCCTGTTTTGCTGGCTTCATCCCAGGAGTTGAGTAATGTGAGAGCAGGGGCCAACTGTGCCATAGGGACAAAGTGAGGGAGACCTGATAATAGAGTGGAGACGATGAGAACTCCTCCGTCTTGCCAGCACACACACACACACACACACATACAAACAAACACAAACACACTCGCATACTGATAGACACATCAGTAGCTCTGTCCAAACTCCCTTCAAGTCCCCCTCTGCCCTCGGGAGTCTGCCAACACTCCCGTTCTCCCGCTCAGAGCGTCAGAGCGTCATCCACAGCCAAAAGCAGAACCTGTTCCCAGTTCAGCAGGACAGCAGCATGCAAATGGTCTAAATAAAGAGCAAGAGGCAGAAAGCCAAAGAGACAAGAGGGAAAGCTGGAGCAGAAAAACAGGGCTTTGAAACTCCTCAGGTACAGAAATGATATAATAGACAAAACAAGGATTGTTGATGTGTTCATGTGTTTATGTGGCCATTTTAAGGCTCCGTGAGGACTGATATCGTCTCACTTTGCATATTTGCTTGCTCATGAACCACAATTGTACACTTGGTCTCCCAGAATACTGCAACGACTGTACACTTTTTGTGTATAGTTTGGATGATCAGTAAAAAGATCTAAGAATAAATTGATGGAATAGGGAAAAAAATCAGGACACAAAATGAAAGTTTTGATTATTTAGAGCTCGATTCACTTTCTTCCAAACACTAAGCGGCATCACTCTCTGAACCTGTTCCTTCATCAGATATTTCCTCATCAAGACTTTGAAGTAAGGCCCCAGTCTTTGTATCTTCATACCTGCACATCTTCATTTCTCCTCTTTTGGGTTTTGGGTGAAGCTACAGCTAGATTTAACTTCACAGAGCTTAAAAAACAAACCAAACCATAGAGGCAGAGAAAGAGCAGGAAAATGTAAGGTATAGGAAAATGAGACACCCCTTGTAAAAAGCAAACAGTCTATTTGGCTGGGATGGTCATTCCAGTTAGAAATATTAAGATCTTTTTGGTGTTTCGAAGTTTTAAAGATAAGACAATGTTAGAACAAGATAAACATATATTTAGTTAAAATAAGATTATCAGCACAGAAAATGGTTATTCCTGAAATATACCATAAGACTCTTTAATGACAATACACCAGCTGACAATATTTTCTTGGATTTACTTTGTGGTGGACACTGGAGCTGGGCCGTCAGAGAGAAAAAGGAGGCTTGGTGAGGTTGGAGTTGGTAGATGAGCACTGGTAGGACATAACCAGAATTCACCAATGTTACATGTTACAGACATGTTCTCAGAGCACTACAAACTGAGTTAACAAAGTTTGATTATGGTCACACTATAAACAAAAGCTCTATGTAACTACAAACAAATACAGTACTGTGTCACTTTGCATCCTAAAAAAGAAAAGCTGTATTGAACACCAAACAGCTGTCCTCACAGAACCTTCTGTTACTCTTTCTCCTCATATGTTAAAGAAGCCTCTGACCTTTGTTCTTACATAAACCTACACAGACTGAATAGAAGCAATTAATCTTATCTTATCTAATCCAGTGTAATTATTGTGTCATATATGTTATCTTACCAAACAGGAAAATGAATCCTAAATCTATGATGAAGGTTTTTCCTTGTCTCTTACTTTGCTGCTTGTGGTCCTCACAGTTTTGTACTTAGCATCAGAATCCTCCTCCTCTTGTCATTCATGAAATGATGACGTAGACATTCAATGTATTTATGTTTTCTGACATTTACACTCTCTCATGTTGCCGTTGTGTTTCCTGTGAGTCAAATGGCTCTTGTGAAAACAGGGAATGATAATAGCTTTATGACTGAGAGTCTGTGAACCTAACTGAATGTGATTAAGCACTTCAAAAGGACTTGTCAGGACGACATTACATGAACAATGACATTAACTGAAAAGACAGGGAAGAGGAAAATGTGAAAGAAGTCAATCAAAAGTGGAGATTTAGTTTTCCCTTTGATATGCGTATCAACTTGAAGAGGAATAATCGTCTGTTTTGTGCGTTCACCCTGCAGCTCCAGAAGTAGTCAACTATGAACCTTTGGGCCTGGAGGCAGACATGTGGTGAGTAAACAAAAACTCATTACCATCATAAGCTGTTTGCTTTCGTTCTTCTTTCTAAGGAGCATCTGCTGCTCAGTAAGCTTGTTTTTTTTTTCTTTTACACAATACGCTCCTGTCAAGATGCTCTAAACTGTTTGATGTGAAGTTTAAAACCTCTCGTCTCTGTGTCTCTCTTCAGGAGCGTTGGCGTCATCACCTACATTCTGTAAGTACCTGAAAAGCCAACAGTGATGATGGAAGGTTGTGTGACATGTTAACCTTGTATACACTAAAAACATGCGTCACTACAGGCTTCACCTTTGTGTTCACGGTGTCGTACACGCCCTGAGGCGTCGTCTCTCATTGAATATGACAGTCAGACTGGGTGTTTGTCAACACGAGGAGTGATTAGCAGCCGCTCTTTGACCTCTCTGCAGTTGAACTCGCTGAAGTGTTGGGTGTTTTTGATGCATGTCAGCCTGCAGCGAGGACCGCTGAGCATTTTAAAACTGCAATCAAGCTGTTGTTTTGCTGATACAGCACATATTCACTCCTTTTTTTAAGTTTAGAGCCACTCTGATAAACTTCAAGTCATTTTTTTTGAATCAGTAAATCTTTATTTAGGCTGTGCCAAATCACAACATACAGTATCTCAAGACACTTTATGAAAACAAACAGATCTAGACCTGTGAATCTTATTTTATTAACAGGTCTCTTCTTAACCCACCGTGAGTAGAGACCTTTGCAGCATTCAGAAAGATACAATGGCGAGGACAAACTTCCTTATGACAGTTAGCATGGCTAGCTCTTCCATCACATTGGAGAAAGGTCTTATATTCCCAAGGACGGATTCATGTCAACTCTTCAAAGCAGACACAGCAGTACCAGCTCACTGTCCTCGTCTCCCTCTCCCCAGCTCGCGGGGGATAATGGGTCTAGCACCAGTTAGCATTAGCATGCTACAGGTTACTTACAGATGAAATCTTGTGTGTAAACAATGCAACCATGGTTAGAGGTAGGATCTCTGCACACACACAGGAACAATAAAAGTAAAGCCACCACTGCAAACACAACCATCTTTGGTGTCCATGACCAACAAATGAGCCTTAAAAAGTAACAACAGGCTTTTAAAACTAAGAGAATCAAAAAATAAAGATAAAAACTGGAGAAAAAAGAGGATCAAAGACAGAGCTGTTGAAAAAAGCACAAACTTGCGCAGTGCATAGCAAAAGAAAAAAAAAATGCAATGTGTCTCATTTGATTATTATTGCGGAGGTGAAAGCCGAGAAATACAAATTAAGACTTTTACTTCTACTTTAGAGACATTTGCATTGAGTAATGGCACTAATATATTTGATAAAAGAAAACCACTGAGCGTGCAAGGGGCAACATTTCTTAGCTGGTTACTCTATTCCACAGGTTACATGATACTAAAAATGATCTTTTAATGCAGGCCTTTAGTACTCGTACTATGTTTTATCAGAATCAGAATCAGATTCAGAATACTTTATTGATCCCCTAGGGGATATTGCTTTTTAAGTATACAGTTACTCCCATTCAGAAAGTGTTAGAAATATAAGAAAGTACAAGTTTAAGCATAAGTGTCTTACCCAAAATTGAAATCTAAGCATAAAAATATCAAATAAAATAAAAATATATTGCATTCACACGCACACATCCCATGACTTAACAATTGTGATGGTGGAGATATTGAAGTTTCAGAATTAAGTTGCAATAAATGATATGAAATGTTTCACCAATGCAGCTTTTTTCTTACAATCCAGTCAAACGGCTGACCTCATCCTCAGCAGCTACAGTAAGAGCTTTTAAGCATTCGTAGGCAGACATGTCAGCGCAGTTTAATTCAGCAGTCAGAGAAAAGTTCCTGCCCTCTTTGACCCTCAGACCTTCGCTCTCGAAGACGCCGTCCTCTTCACTTTACACCTGGCTGAAAGGTTTTCTGAGCTCCCACACATCTCTGTCCTCCAGAGAGACACGACAAAGTTACACACCAGGTGCATTTACCCACACAAACATGTAGAGAAGTCTCATTAAAATACAGCGAGGTAAATAAATGCCAAACACTAATGTTTTCTTTAAATTGCATAATAGGTAGCTCCAATATTCCCCGCTGAATTTCAGAGATGCACTCTGTGGATGCATCATTTTCTTTCTGCTTTACATGAACTCGTGCTTTCAAATGCATCCATGCACACATACAAACTGCACACATTCACCTCACGCCGTCCACCCACACAGCTGTCACAGCTCTGCCCGGCATGAGAGAAAATAGATCGCTCACTGCCTATTATCACAGCGGAGCAACTGCACGCCGCACTTACAGCTCAGCTCCTTCAGTAAAGAACAACGAGAGGAGGAAAATGGGAGCCGGGATAATTCAATAAGTGATCGAGGTGATTATTAAGAGACAATCTTTTCAGAGGGGAGCGAAATGTGGAGCGAAATACACAAATGTAATGGAAGCTGAACAAAAACGCCATTAGGAAACTGCGCTTTCACAAAAGCTCCTTCTTTCCCATCTTTGAGAAATGAGGGACTTCATTTGCCTGAGAACATAAAACCTCAAATCATTCGGTGTTTCTGCGATTTTCTGCTCTGCTGGAGGGTGATGGTTGTGAATACAAGTGTGTTTCAGGATAAAAATGGTGCATGACGCATGGTTAAGTCATATTTGGAATGATTTTGGCAACATGATTGATATAAATGTTCCCACAGAATCCTGATTTAACACCTCCCCACCGGTTTTAACGCCTGGCTTGCTGAAAAATTGCTTTAATTATGTGTTTGTTGTGAGCAGCTGCACCTCATACAGTCGATAAATTCTTACATTTCCACTCAACTTGAGCTTGACCTGCACCACCTCCATGTCCGTCCCAGCTGGCATGTTAATTAGCTGCTGGTGCTGACGAGCTGGAGAGGTTTTCGAGAGGAGGGGAGGGTTAGCATGAGTTTCGAGACCCCGTCAACACGCCCGACTGCTCAGTGTGCTGTACCTACCGTCCATTTTGCTGCTTCTATCTCCTCTATTTAACTGCTCATTTTTCAAACACATCACATTCCCAACCAATCATTTTTTATTCTGGCTATCCAGGGTGATAAGGAGGTTAGTTATTACACAGCTCTGTGATTAGACTTCCCCAAATCAACCATTAGTAAAATCATGGTTTCAGTTTCAGGGGTTGAGGATAATTAGTGTTTGGTGAGTTAGTGTCTGAACTCAAATCCAGCTTGTGCTCTTTCCCTTTGATTAGAAGATTCACTGATGCATGTGAGACAATCAGTGAGCTTTGTATTTTTTGTTACCGACAATTAGATTTGTAATTCATAAGTGGTTTAGTTGATTAAAGCAGCTGAGTATGCTGTCAAAGAGACGTCAGTAAAATACAAATTATCACCAGATGCTGGATTGGTTTGGTGGCTCAGTTTCCTTCTCCATCCATTGTTCTTCCTGCAAAAGAGAACTTCAAAATCATTTAAGTGATCATGAGTCCTGGCTAAGACTGCAGCACATAATAGGGCTGAACAATCTGATCGAAATCACAATTCAAGATATTGTGATCATGTGATCGCCAAAGCTCAATTTTTTTTTTTCTCCTGATTGACACAGGATCTGTTTTGTCAGCTGTTTTTTACAAATGTGTCTTGGATGTAAAACTGTTGGAAAAGATCTGCTTTCAAAGATTGTACATGCACTTTTTTTTTTAATTCTCAAAATTTTGTCTTTTTGTCTCATAACTTCAACTTTTTACCTCAAGAAATGACTTTTTATCTCACAATTTCGCCTCTCTGGCTCAAAATTTTGTCTCTTAATCTGAAAACTGACTTTTTGGCTCAAATTTTTGTCTCTTTGACTCAAATTTTTGACTTTAATATCTCATTACTTTGACTTTTTGTTTCTATAATTTGACATTTTGCCTTATAACTGCAACTATTTATCTCAAAACTTTGTCTCTTGATCTAATAACTTTGACTTTTCAGCTCAAATTTTGTCTTTTATCAAAGTTTTGTCTTTTTATCTCGGAATTTTGACAAATATATCTCAATGTTTGGACTGTATTATCTCGAAATATTGACTTTTTTGTCCACAATTTTGACTTCTTATCTCTTAAGTTTTTCTTTCAGTTAGAAACTTGACTTTCTATTAAAAAAGAAGATCCTTTATGTCAATAAATGACCTTTCTCTTTTCCAAATTTCAACTTTAATTCCTCAAAGTTTTGACCATTTAATCAAATATTAACTTTTATCCTTTAAAAATTTTGATTTTAATATCATAAAGTTCGGACTATTATATCAAAATATTGACTTTTTAATGCAAAATTATTGATAAATACATTTGGGAACAATTCTTATCTTCAGTTTTCATCCTTGCATCAGAGTAATAACTTTTGACGATTCAATGGTTTGATGTAATTTCTGTCAAGTTTGTAAATGTTATTGTTCATTTTGAAAACTTCACTGAAGCTTGATTTGAAGAAAATCGTGAATTGAATTGAAATCGCTATATCTGACGGAAAAATCGCAATTAGATCTTTTTCTAAAACTGTTCAGCCCTAGCATATAATGTTACAGAATAAGAGGTCGTTTGCTCAACAGCGGTTTTAGGATGAACGCTGAGGTATCATTGTGTTTTGCCCTCACATTTACACAGAAATTTTTTTTGAAAATGGCCTCCATAGTGGAATTTTTCTTATCTTACACTGTATGAATTATGTCACAGAAACAAATTCTGTTCCAAATTATGTGTATATTTACATTTTCTGTCAAGGCCACACCTAAAACCAAGGTCTATCAACTAAAAGGTCTCAGTAAACTATATACATTTGGACTGTGCAAAGGCTACTTGTATAAAGCTAAAGCTCTGTACATTCTGCAAAAACTCGTCAACTCTTACAGCTAACATCTTCAAATGAATGTATTTATCATGATGTGAAAATGTGAGTGCTAAAACAACACATTAGAGGACACGAGACAAGATTTAAGTTATGTGACGGTGCAGGATTTAAAAAAAAATGATGTCAGTCTGAAGGCTCTTGGTCCTTTCTAAAATTAGGCTCTTTTTAAAAGGTTAAAGGTGGGAAAAAGTGCTTTTATTGTTCATGTGATCCATGGATTCGTCCCTCTCATCACTGTGTGCAGCTCATGGAGCAGAATCTAACAGCTGATGGTTTTCAGTTGATCCTCTAATTAATCTGTGTGTTTGAGAGAGTGGCCTCCATATTATTTCTACTCCACAACCCTACAGCTGCTACACCAAAGCCCCATCCATGTAGAAAATGTCTGTTTTCATCAGTGATCTGTGGTTTTCCTCTCTTTATTAAGACTTGTTTCTCTCTCTGATCTGAGGCTCCGTTCTGTCTGTTTAACGTCAGTAATTGTTGCCTCATTTGACTCTCTATCAATCTCCATCCCATCACGCAGTCTGAGCGGGGCCTCTCCGTTCCTGGGAGACAACAAGCAGGAGACTCTGGCCAACGTGTCGGCCGTGGACTACACGTTTGACGAGGAGTTCTTCAGCGGCACCAGCGTCCTGGCCAAAGACTTCATAGCAAGGCTGCTTGTCAAAGACCCCAAGTATGAAACACTCATTAAACGCTCTTGTTTTCACTTTCTCATCAGTTCTCTTCTTCTCCTGAGGCACTGATTCATTCCTCTCATGAAAAGAACCACATTCTTCTGCTCTTTCTTTTTCTTCTTTGTTTGTTTGAGGTGGTTTGGTTCATGTGACCAAGTACAAACCACATTAAAGAGCAACAATGGCGCTTTTCTCACCGCCTAATCGAACTGATGCGACTCTCAACAAATACTAAATCTCCAAAAACCCTGTTAAGGGCCTGTTACTTTCTTCCTCCTGTGCCTGCGACACAGCAGAGAGGAAGAGCAGGATGAGTCACAATCTGTGAGGAGATCATTATATTGAGGGAGGATACAGTGAGAATGAGCCAGACTTCTTAAAGAGAAGGACAGGGAGCCAAAGAGGACTTTACAAATTTAAAGTAATGGGGCTTTTACAAGTCTTGCTTGGAGTGCAGCAGACAGGAACAGCTTTTAATTGATCTACATGGTGAGCAGACACGAAGCCGCTCAGCTGGCAGGAAGATAAATGAGGACTCCCGTGAAGAGGACCCAGATATCTGTTTAATAATGTTCACAGTGATGCTAGACTGCAGCAGCACAGCAGGACACGTGGGTTTAAACTCGACCTCAGACACGTGGGACAGACATAGACTGTCAGAAGTGGAAGTGGCGTGTTGACTGGACATCAGTTTCCATTAATGGTCATGGTTTAGCAAAGTGAAACCGACAGAACAATGAGAGGTTGTTCTTAGTGTTTGTTTTCTGCTGTAAGGATAAGGGATGTGGTGTGAGGAACTTCCCCTTTAAGGTTAACTCAACTTTAACTGAATACCAGAAGAGTCGATATGATGTGCATGTCAACTGAGCTTTTTTTAAATATCTACATTTTAATCATCCTTACTTATTAACTCACCTTTTTACTTGTTGAGGACAGTGGGAAAAAATTATCACTACAACTCTCGTCCAATTCAACCTTTATGGGATTACGCTGCTTATATTCTGACAGATGAGACACTCAAAGGGGAGTTTTAAATGTCAGACAACCCACACTTGACATTTTTCATCATCCTGTCTTGTGTCATTGACGGAAACATAACTCAACAGAACATGTGTTATATGTGACATGTTTTTGCAAATTATCTCCATCTTGAAAAAAAGGGTAGTTGAGTATGTATAGTCATTTTCTCATTTAGGAAATCAACATCATTTGTCTCGGTATCTTCTTACAGGCATTATTTGTAAAAGTCTTCAGTATGAGTTAGGATAAAATTTTCAAAATAAGAGGAAGCCAGAATATTTAAAAGGATAAAAAACATCAAATAAATGCTAATACTGCTTATAGAGTGATTGTTTCTGTGGTCATGAAGAGGCTCCTAAAAGGTCTAATCTTGAGATACTTAGGTTATGACCATACAAACTCAAGAAAAGTGGCAAACCTACTTGTTTTGATGTGAGCAATAAATATTATAGGCTTTAAAAATGAGCCCAATCCCGCCAGTTAAAAGAATAACGATGAAAATTTTGCTGTGTAGAGATTTTTTCCCCCGTATTTAGTCAAAATCATGAAATTAAAGTCAAAATTATGAGACAATTAAGTCAAAATAATGAGATTCATGTTCTCCATCTGGCATTATAGTTCCTGTATCCCCTTACTCTTCTTCCTTAAAATTGTTTGAAGGATGTGTTTGCTCAGCACCGTGTGAATCCACCAGCTAAGATAATATTTCATCCATGGTATGGCCATGTTAAAAGTAAGTCTCTGTGTACCCACAATCCATTTCTCTATGATATTAAACAGCAGTGAGAGCTCATTCAAAGTTAAGCGACTGCTTAGTAAAGTTTCTTCCTTTCAACTATCTCATAATTTTGACTTTTTATCCTATAATTTTGACTTATTATGGGCAAAAAAATCTCAACAATGCAATTTTTTTTTTCATTTTTCATTTTTCATTTTTGGATTTTTGGTTTTTGCCACACTGTCAACAAGCCAAAGTGAAATGGACCTGATTTAAAACGATGTTCATCAGGTTCACTACTTATTCACATTCCTGGATTTACCTTTTTTATAGCACATTCAGTCATGCACAGGGCTCATTTTTCTGAAAGTGTGTTTCTGAAAATCCAACGTCTCTTAACAGACATTTTTCTGCTTCCTTCGTTAATTTTGTGTCCTTTTTATGTCCACAGAAAGAGAATGACCATCCAGGACAGCCTGCAGCATCCCTGGATCAAGGTTAGACTGAAGCAGCTTCACTCAGAGTTTCTGGCAGAAGAAATCATCTCATTGATTTGTGTTCCAGCTGTTATTCAAACACTTTTTTTTTTTGTTTTATCTAAATCAGCCAAAAGACACTCAACAGGCTCTGAGCAGGAAGGAATCTGCCGTCAACATGGAGAAGTTCAAGAAGTTTGCAGCTCGAAGAAAATGGAAAGTGAGTTTTTTTTTCTTTATGCAGACTCAAACTTTTGACCACCCAAAACTTCAGGGAATAGAAATGTTGCATTTTTAACCTAATCTACCCTGAAATAAACTTTGCTGTGACAGCCTCCCGCAAAAAAAAAAAAGAAAGTCCTTCCTCGACGTCCTCATCGGATGTCACCATAAAGTGCTCCAGGCGAGCCACAGCCATCCAAACTACCGCCAGGCTGCTTTAAGACCTCGTCTGCTTGTCTGTTTTGGTTCATCACAGCTGACCCCTCTTTGCTCCCAGGCTGCGAGAAATGCTGGGATGGCTTTTTTGTGGTGGTTTGGCGTCGCTGTCACACCACGAGTCTGGCAGTTTCTGGCTGTGCTGCAACCTTCATCGACTTTGAGTTTATTTATTCGCACTTATTAAACTGACACCAAAACATGACACAGCAAAACAGAGACGTGCATTCAGAGTAGTGGAAGTGAGGTTTGAAATCTGCCAGGTCGATGATGCATCTCATGAAATCTACGAGCAGGTGGTAAGAAAAAGAGAAAATCATGCAGAGTCACCAACAGCTGAGATGATTCAGGAAATGTTTACACTGCTCTAGAAATCAAGAAACCAGAGAAGTTCTATTTGTTTGTTTGTTTTGAACCAACCTGGCATTAACAAAGTTATTTAGTTTCTATAACAAACTGAAAACATACAGGGAGCCGTCAGGGAGACATCAACAACTTTACAAAATCAATCTTTAAGCTGGACTCAGTATGACATTGAGCTCTTGTTCTCCAGCAGGTCATTTTTTGCTTATGTCACATTTATTCGCTGTGATCTCAGCAAAGTGAAGTCCAAGACTTTTATAGATTCAAGACAAACATGACTATAGGCTGATGTAGCTCAGTTGTGTCTTCATGCAGTGTGATACAATTTAAAAACGGCAACTCAGTAGAAAATAATTTTTTTTTTCTCCAGATTGATCCTTTTGAATACTGAAAAAATAAGGAATTTGTGCATACAACACATTTTTTGGTATTCTCAAGCCTGAGTAAGAGAAGAAAAATATTGGTGGTGGTACTACTTTCGGAGAAACTACAGATTTTGATGTTTGGATCTCATTGTGGTCTCATTTGCAATATGAAGTCCAACACCACTAAGAGTTTTTGTAGTGCAAATACAAGGTAAATGTCCATCATCCAGGGCTTCCTAAAGCAGGAAAAAGTTTAGAAATGTCTATTTTTACAGGACTTAGTAAGAGAAAACAGTTTATTTTCAAAGAGAACAAGAGAAACAAAGCAATTTTAAATAAACTCTCCTATCTTCTCTGGTCTGTTGGGTTGAGACATGTTGCTGAGGTCACTTGTGATACATTGAGGTACCCTCGGAAACTTGAGAATCCGAAAACTACACCAGTTGTTTCAGTTTTTGGATTGGGCAGATGGTTTGTAAAAGCCAGATATTTGGAAATAAATGGTATTTTGATCCTGGGTAAAGGTTAGGGATCCAAAGGGTTAATAACAAGTGGACGAATAACTTGAATAACACCAATCCAATCCAACCAATCCAAAGAGCTGCAAAAACATTGATAACAAACTAAATTCTAAAAACACTTAACGCCGAGAAAATATACTAAAACAGTAAATAGTTGTTAAAAACATAGAAAAAATAGATAATAAAGAAGACACAGGGAACCACACAGCTCACACAGTGTTAAAAGAATAAGAATAAAAAGTAGGTCTGAAGACATTACTCAATACACTCCACATTTATGCATGAACAGTAGCTAAAATTATTTGGAGCACATCAACTAGTTTTGCCTTTCTCATCCATGATCCTCTCTCTCTTCCAGCAATCCGTCCGACTCATCTCCTTATGCAACCGCCTGTCCCGCTCCTTCCTATCCAGAAGCAACATAAGTGTGGCACGCAGCGATGACACGCTGGTAAGACCTGAGTATCTGCCTCTCTGCTGCACTTAAACTCAGCAAAAACACACTGAAGAGCAGAGCAAGCAAGATCTTCTCGATCCATATCATTCACTTTGATTGTGTTTGGGGCGATTAGCACCATCAAGGCTTTAAATTATACTCAAAGCCACGACTTCAGTCTCCACAGTCTATCTTTGATATGACAGAAGGCTCTCAGCTTAACCACTGTCTGATTACTTTTATTGAAGTGTGTTTTCTTATTAGCTCTCAGTTACAGCTGCGGTATTTTCTAACTCGACAATCTCCCAGAGAATCTGGAGCTCCTACGAGTAATTGATCTTTTCCTCATTTCCCTCGAGTGCCACAGGTCAGCCGTTTGTGGGATTGCAGGAATTTGGTTGTGTCAGTGTGTGTAAGCAGGTCAAGCTTTGCAGGAATGCACCTCCGGAGAAGGAAGCTCATTCAGTTTATTACGAGTTTGAGCACAAATATTGATTAAAGGGAGCTCTTATATTTGTAAGAGATGATTCAGACAAGCCTGTAGGACGTTAACGCTGCTGCCACAGTCAGAGGTTTAATCATTAACCTGGTGTTACCTGCAGGCCAAGGCCACACTTGTTACTTTAAGAGTTTGCACAGCAACAGGTGAGCTCACAGGTAGCAGTAAAGACACTGTTACGCCCCCTTAAGTCCACAAAGAGAGCTGCAGCTGATGTTTACCAGCACAAGCTTCCTGAGAGATGATTGTCTTTACTGGCAGCTCTGGGGTTAAGTGCTTTACTTCAGAGTAGGTTTTATGGCAAGTTTTCAGCTGAGGAGTTGTTTGTGTTGTGTTTAAAAGCCTCTATGTCAGGAGGTGGAGGTCATTCTGCGAAAGGCCCGAAAAATGAGAAAGCACGAAGAGTTAAAAGCAGGAGGATACACCGAGCCCAGAGATATTTTTTAATCACTGTTGATGTTTCTTGCCCTGATAACATTTTGCTTCATAGCATGAAAACACATGAGTCATCCTGATGATTAAATAATAAAAAGGTTGTATTGCTCTGAATGCTGCAACACTCACAGCTTTTGAGAAGAGGCCAGTCAGAGATATGAATCAGGTTTCCATTTTTTCAGTGTTTTCAAAGCACAGCTCACACTCATTTGCTGATATGTTGCAGACTTCCAACAAGAAATCCTTTCTCTTGACTGAGATTTTTAAGGCTTGCTGGGGAAACAAGAAACGTGTGTGGAGGGAGAAACAGCCCTTTACTTTTAACTTTACCCCCCCACTTTGTCAACTTGAAGTCATTTGTCAAGACTTCTGCTCTGCTTTTCAGGCTTTTTCAAGGGTGACCCAGCAAAAATGAGGATGAAATATTTGATGATTTATTACATGATTAATTTAAATGTAAATTTTCTTCACTCAGGTATAAATGAGTTGTGTGCACACTTCATGCAGGTACATTTCATTGCAAATAGAAGCGTTCGTTCATGAAATTAGTACTTCTTTTGCTACCCAAAATGAATTCTGATTGTAAGAACGAGCCGCACATTTTAACGGGAAATGGGAAAAATCTCAGGACTGAAAACTGGAATTAATTCTGATTGTATTGAATGTCTGAATCAAGAGGTTGATGCTGAACAAGAAATGGAGAAGGGACTGAAATCAGTATTGATTAGTCTCCCGTTCATGACACTGTCATCCTGCCTCAGTGCTCACCTGGTGAACTCCACCCTCCTGACTGTGCTCTGATCCTTCATTCACTGCTCCTTCCTCCTTTCTTCTGTGACAAGCTTTGGCTCCAGTCTGTGCATGACTCTCCTGACAGTCTCCCTTCCAGCTCCGACTCTGGCTGCAACTCTCCGGACACTTCTCCATTTCTTGTTCCACATCAATCTCTTGATCCCTCTGGTTGTTTTTCTCTCCTGAGTCCTTCTTGCAGAGTAGAAACTTGAGGAGATTGACAGTTGAAATGTGTGGCTCCTTTTAACTTGCATAAGACACTTCAGATACTTCAATAGTCAGAATTAATTTTTGGGTACTAAAGGTGCTAACGCCATAAATAAGTTGAATTTATTTTGTAATAAATCACGAAATACTTCATCCTGAATTTTGCTGGGTCACCCTTTATGATTGATCAGAGAGGACAGGTCAGTGAACAAAACAGGAAACAGGTGGAGAGTTTGGAGAGCAAGCAGGAAAAGACACCACAGGTTGGACCTGAACCAGAGTGTGGACATTTTTGGGCCAATATCAGCTGATACCAATAACGTGCCAATAATATTGTGCATCCCTAGTTTTTATAGAGTACTGTGCCTTCTCCCACAGATTAAAAGCAAGTTTTATGAGTTAATTTGTGTCACTGAATTACCTTAAATTATAATCCTGGCTAGGTTGACTTTTCCTTCATGAGATGACCAGTGTTACTCACCCCTAATGCTGCTGCTTCATTATCAGCTTTGCCTCTGTTTTCTGCTGTAAAGTGCGTAAAAAGTGAAGTTTTCTGTACTTGAAACCTCACCTGAGTCAGATTTGATGTTGAAAATTTTAGTTTTTCGTTGAATTTTTGTCTCTGCCTAATAACCTGAACAAGCATTAAACTGAAATCCTCCTCTTGCATGATGTATTCCACATTTTGGGATACCAAAGGTAGTTGAAAAGATTTCCTCTGCCTCTCGCTCAACCATTGCCATGATGAGCTCCAGTCCTCTGCAACCTTGGATAAATATTGAATAAATTTGTCGAGCTTGAGCATAATGACAGTCACTTAACTACATTAAATGTTGGTTCTTAAAAAGATGTTTTCCATTTGATTTCCAAAAAACATCCCACACTATGCACACATTTCTACCTGAATGTTTTTCATCACTCTTATGTCAGACTTACCCCTTCACAAATTTTGGACCAAATAACAGTTTTAAAAGACCCAGAAGGTCACATTTGTTTATCAAAGCACTGCTCAGTTTCCTAATCTGGAGACTGAACAGTCATCACCCTTTGATGGATGGTCTTGAGGAGGTTATTCATGGTTCCCCACCAGCAGGATGATATCTTAGGTCTAAATTGCAGAAGAATCAGAAAACGTGGCAGCTTGATAAAACCTCTCACATCCCATGTCATGAATAACAATTTCTAGAAGGTTAAAATCCCTGATGACTGTGCTGACATCCATCCCCAGCAGGCGTTCGGCTGCTGGTTCTCGTGTGTGTTGTATTCGCAGCTTTTTGAGGTGGTTTAGTCATGCCTCACCCAGCAGGGAGGTTATATCCAGGAATGTAGCTGCAGAGCAACGCTTGGCAGAACAAACGCCACATCAGCCTCCCCTCCCCTCCCCTTCCCTCGCCCCCTGCCTTCCTCCTCCTCCGCCTCCTCTTCGTCTTCCCGTGCAGCGAGCCGTCACTGGTGATTTCTGTGCCCGTGCGGCTGACTCCGGCTGAAGGTCAAAAGGTCACATGTCACAGCCGGAGAAGGAATCTGGACCTGAACTTGGAAAAGAAAAGTCTGTTTGTTTCTGTGTGTGTTCATGCATGAGAGGAAGATGAAAGAGAGACTTAGAGGAGGCATGTGAGAGAAAGAATTCACAGATTAATGTTCACAGGATTAGATCATGTTTGTGAACAGTGGAGCGGTAACTGTCTTTCCCATCCATCCAGGATGAGGAGGACTCCTTTGTGATGAAGGCCATCATCCACGCCATTAATGACGACAACGTCCCAGGGCTGCAGCACCTGCTCGGCTCCTTGAACAGCTACGACGTCAACCAGCCCAACAAGGTGACTAACAGATACACGGATACAGAAACAGATTAAGATTTGAAAACTAGAAGCTTTAGGAAAAACATGACTCATCCCAATTTCAAGAATTTATTCCCCCATGTCAAACAAACCTGCTCTCCTTTGGCCGGTTGCATGTGATCAGCTTCAAGAGTCAGATCACATTTAAATTCCTCAGTTCAAACAAACTCCGTCTGCTTTGTCAAACAAGGTAACTCATTCAGCAATGCTTCAATTAGTTTCTACATGCATGGAATAAAATCTCCAGACAGTTATCTCAGGACACTGAACGAAAAGGAATCGATGTGAACCCCAGTATTTGTTATTTTGATTTAGGAGACGAAAAGCTGATCTATTCTGAGTAAACATTTTGAAGCTGTGGTAAAGAAAAAGAACTTAAGCAGAACCTGACTGATGGAGAACAGCCATCTCTCTCTGCTATGATGGCTGTCAATTCACAGATTTCAGCTAAATTTATGATTTATAAATATTTTATATATGTTATTTACAGTAATCGATGAAATATGCATCTGTGAATAGTTTGGGATTTTTGAAGGCATTACACCACCATCCCCCATCAGACCCTGAGGGGGATTTGGTAACTACTGTTTTATACGACATAAAAATGTTTAGGTGTGTAAAATCTCTGCAGTTTTCAAATGAATTCAAAACCACGACTCCCAGAAAACATGACACTCAAAAATTTATATGATAAAAATATGCAGTGTGGTTAACTTTCCCACGATCACAAGTCAAGTGAAAATGAAAGCAGCTTAGTTTGGAAGCAGGGCTGAAATAGCTACAAAAAATGAAGACTCAAGACTCCTCAGAGTTGAAATATGTTAAAAATATACACAAAGAAGCTTAAGATGCATAAGTTGCTGTGTGTCAACTTCCTTTTTTTTCGATTTCCTCTTTTTTCCTTTTTTGAAAGATAAGCAAAATACAGATATGAACTGAACTGAAAAAAAAAGACGCTTACAGTGTTTAATTTATTTATTCTTTTAATCCAGAGTACAGATTGTTCAGGTACACTCGGACTAAAACAGCTCCCTCATCTTCATTCTACTCGCTGCTCAGATGGAGGAGAGGAGCTGTTTGTTGACAGCTGATGTGTGATGGGAGGATTTGATTTTATTAAACTCAGTGAAGTGTAGAGAGAGAGATAAAAGAGTAGAGATTGAGCGTACAGATATTTGAAAGGAGGAGAAAAAGACTACAGAGAGCTTTCAATTTTCAGCTGGTAATCGGATTAATCATCTAACCTCAATTTAGACAAGCTTAATGAAAAATGTGCATGTATCGATAAGCTGGTTGCTACTTTTCAACTGAGACAAGCTTCCTTTTTTTTTTAACTTAGTTTTTATTAATTTTTTTCTTTATCAGTACAATACAATATATGCATTTCAATACAATTCAAAAAGCTACTGTCCCATTTTTTTTCTTTTTTACCTGTATTTATATGTTACATATCTCCATATGCATTATATGATGGTAATTAAAAATGAAAATAATAATCACAACAAAAATACAGATCATGTCCATTCAAAAATATGATGTCACAGGCCCATATCTTAGTCAGAATCAGGATGACAACATGTTCAGTATAGAGCAGGTGAATTTTCATGACACAAATATACAAATGATTGCAGCAATAAAGGAAGCATAGGTTCCTATCTTTTAGTAAACGTGGCTTTCTGAAGCCTCAATAAAAAAGGGATCTGTTCCATTTGGTAAAAATCCCAAATGTTTTGAATCCATGTATTGTATGAGGGAGGTTCTGATTTCAACCAACAAATAGTTGTACACTTTAAGGCTGCAGTAAGTAATATATACAAGAGGTATTTATCTGCTACTAGATCCATTGGGATGTTCATTTTGAAAACCTCTTTAAGGGCAGTAAAAACCTCCCTCCAAAACACATTTAACTTTAGACATAACCAAAATATGTAAGTGTGATTGGCGATATGTTAACCGCAGTTCCTCCAGCATGAACTCTGGTGTTGTGGACCCATCTTGGACACTATTACTGGTGTTCGAAAATACCTAGTGATTATTTTCTATTTGAAGAGGCGAGCTTTTTGTAGAATGCAAAAAGCACATGATAGTTATGTATTTGCCTATGTGTGTGTGTTTTTGCAGCATGGGACTCCTCCCCTCCTGATCGCAGCCGGCTGTGGCAACATCCAGATCATCGAGGTGCTGATGAGGAAAGGAGCAGAGATCCAGGCTCATGACAAGGTAAAGACTCATCAGCGTGGTGTGATCAGTGGCTCACTGACAGACAGCTGTGAACTTTAACAGACAGGCCGTAAAGGCGTCAGAGCTGCAGTAATGAGGGCAGGAGGGAAATGACACACCGTCGTTTGGATTATCCACACCAAGAATAAATGCAGACATGAACTGATTACACCCGACTGTACTACTCCGCTGACTGGACCAAACAACAAACAACAAAGTGGTTTTAAAAAGGATGAGAAACATTATATTTACTTGTTTTTTTTAGTTTCAGAATTCAAGCTCAACAACATTTAAACTACAGCAGTTTACTCCGATGGTGCAGTGCAGGACCCATGAAGGATGTTGAATTCATTCTCTCTAACAGCAGACACACCCCCTCTGAGTGTGTGTGTAATTCCATAGTTAAAGGTCAGGGATAAATCCTGGAATCTCTCATGTCTCCCTCATTCAGAGTGGAGCCAACGCTATCTACTACGCAGCGAGACACGGCCACGTCGAGACCCTGAAATTCCTCCATGAAAAGAAATGTCCTCTGGATGTCCAAGATAAGGTGAATGAAGTGCCTCTTCTCTGCTCTCAGAATGTCTCACACACACGCAGGCATGTGCAAAAACACACACTTAATATCCTCTAACAGTTATCTCTTTGCCGTTACTCACACACTCCTACCCACCCAAACCTCCTGAGAAGCTTCACTTTGATTCTCCAAAACAGTCCGACACACACATTCACACGTTCACAGCACACACCTGTGGAGAGACGCAGTTACTCTGGCATTTTATCAGCTTATTTGCTGTTGCTATAGGAACAGGTCTTGCTGAGAATGATGGGATGTGTGCTTGTGCGTGTGTGTTTGTCTTTGATGCTCTATCATAGAGCAAGCTTGGACAGACAAAATTCCCAAAGCATTTTCTAATCTCTTCAATCTTTCTCCCTCTCTGCTGGTGTCCTTCTTCAGTCCGCACACACCACAGCAGAGTCCTTCTCCTTCTGCAGACCTCAGCTCATCTGCACTCCACGCTTTCTCCTGATTATAATCCAGCACCTGTCCAAGGATCATTAAAGTTTCATCCCACTTTATCACTCTAAGTCTGAGAGATCACCTGCTGAGGTGTCTGCATCGCACCTCTCAGCACCTTTTTAACAAGAGAAATCTCTCCTCTTGTTTCTTTTTAATTCCTCTAATTAATCTGCGCTGTACAGCTTTCTTCCAGCGTTAATCCATTAGCTGCTATTTAAAGTGCTTCACTTCCCCACCTACATGCCAACTCTGCGTATTGGGTGCCATCTTGCACAAGCACCTTCTCCTCTGACGAGTTTCCGCTCTGACTGGCAGCCATAAAGTTAAAGCCGATGGATCAATTTCTAATGAGTCCGCTGTCTGCAGACAAGGGACGGTAAAATCTGAATGTATTTGTTTAAATGGAAGTTTATGATTCACTGGGAATGATGTGAGTGACAGGAAAATTTGCCTTTATGGCCTCACTTAGTCGGATGTCACAGTTTTGAAATATTTTACATCTGCTTTAATATTGTGAGAAACTGAAGACATCCTTTTGTTTTGCTTTTCACATTTATCATCTAAAATACATCCCAGATATAGACACATCTATAAAGACATGCATGTTATCTTCTCAGTGGCTGGATGTGTGGAAAGGGTCTCCAAGGAGGTTTTTTAAAGCTTATAACTGGGGACTCAATCAAGTAAAGGCTAGTCAGCTAAAAAAAATAAGATTCAGGTTTTTTATCTGTACTGATCAATATCTGTGTTTTTATTTAAAGACATGACTAGATCATGCTGGGAAAAAAAAAGTCTATCAGCTGTTTCCCACGTCACTCCCCACTCTCGCCCCCTTTCCTACTCTATCCGCTCTATCCACTGTCCTCTCTCTTATCCAATAAAGGCACAAAAAAAAACCCTCCTAGATTGATTTGAGGCCGTTTCCCAAGCACTTTTAGATCACCAAGATCACATGAAGTTACAAGAAGTCAAAAAAGTAGCATGACAAGTTGATGCTAGCCCCTCTAGAAATCTGATTGGCTGCTCACCTAAAAGAGTGGCTTTTATCACATTTAATTTTTTTTAATTCAAAAGTTATACATTACAATGACAGTAGTTAAAGTAGACGGTGACAGAAAATAGTAAATGCTATGGACTTGTTGCAGTATGCACTCAAACCATGACTACTCATGCTTCTGTTTAAAATCTCTCTGATCATCAACATAAAACTTTCTATAGCATCTCCAACAAGCTCTAACACTCTACGTTGTTACGCAGCCTCTTCTTAAAGCTTTCACACTAAACTTTTTGTTTGTGATTTTGGTACAACCTGTGGACAAATTGATTGCTTTTTTTTCCCGTACCGGCACAGATTATGTTGTCTGACAAAATGAATCTCATCTTTCTTTCTTTTCCACTAGTCATTATGATATGTTCAGTGGAAAAATGAAAAAAAAGAGAGAGAGGTTTTTTCAGCTTCTTTCCCCCCTGTTGTTTGCAGACATAAAAAACTGACAAACAGAAATCGTCAGCCTTAATGCTGATTGTTAATAGTTTGACTTTTAATGTTGAATGATATTTATTTGTTGTCTCTGTTTTCCTGCAGTCAGGGGAAACCTCTCTCCACGTGGCTTCTCGCTATGGCAATGTGGATGTAGTGAGCTACCTGTGCACCATCCGAGCAAACCCGGACCTGGCTGACAGGGTGAGCAAACGCCCACATTCACATTCAGGAACACGACTCTGTGATGCTTTAGATGACCTGTCTCTTACACTTTGCTTTTTCCTCTTTTGTCTCCAGGAGCAGGAGACCCCACTGCACTGTGCTGCCTGGCACGGATACTCGGCGGTGGCCCGATCTTTGTGCCAGGCGGGCTGCAACGTGAACGCAAAGAACCGCGAAGGAGAGAGTCCGCTGCTGACCGCATCTGCTCGAGGCTTTGTGGACATCGTGGAGTGTTTAGTGGAGCACAAGTCTGATCTAGAAACAACTGATAAGGTGATCAGATTGGATTATTGTGGTTCTATGAAAAGATTCTTGGTTTTATCCTCTGATAAAAAGCCAATCACTTCACACTCTTCATGAAAGTCGGACAATCAGAGTGTATTGTTTACCTCGCAGAACTGATTGAGCCTCTTCATGTCTTTGCTGTTACCTTCCTGCTGCTTTCACACAAACTTGAAGTTGCAGAAAAGTGTTACAGAGTATTATCATTCAATCAAGTGACACAGTCTTTACACTGATTTTCATTCGCCCATCCTGTCTCCAGGACGGTCACACAGCCCTTCACTTGGCCGTACGTAGGTGTCAGGTTGAAGTTGTCCGCTGCCTCCTCAGACACCGCTGCCACCTAGACCAGCAGGACCGCCACGGCAACACGCCGCTGCACATCGCCTGTAAGGACGGAAACCTGCCTGTGGTCACCGCCATCTGCAGCGCCAAAGCCAGCCTTGATCTCCCCAACAAGGTGAGGATGCACCTGTAAAAACACAGCCCTCATGTTCTTATAGAGATGTTCCTGGATGATACACTGACCTCAAGCTTAAATGTTACACAAGTGATGATTAGTTCTCAATCAGTTTGGGAATCACTTTAAATTCAATAAACAGACAAAAAGTCAACTTAAATGACTCTCATAGAGAGGCACACATGCTATGATTTGATTGTATCACAGCAGGATACCCCAACCATCGACAATATTTTTGTGTTTTTGGCCTTAAATTTCATTCAAAGTGGCATCAAAAAGGTCTTAAAAAGTCTTAAATTTGACTTGCTGAAACCTGCAGTAACCCAGTAATAATAACACTGTTACTAATAATAATAATACATTCCATTAATATAGTGTTTCTCAAAACAGGTTTACAAAGCTCAACAAATGAATAAGAAAATGAAAGAAAACAAAAGAGAAATGTCAGGAACAATTTTAAAATTAAGAACTGAAAATAAAATCAGAACCAGAAGCACAAAACATCAGAATCGAGAAGGAAAACAACTTGGCAAAGATATCAAGAGCAATGTCAGAAGAGAAAAAACAACCAAAAATTGAAGTTAAAAATCAATAATAAGGTTAAAGATTTAAAACCTGCCTGGGGCGGAATAAAAGCACCATTTGGAGGATTTAAAAAAAGCTACTATTACATCTCTAGTAAAAGCAGAAATGTGTTTTTAGAAGAGATTTAAAAGGGGATAAAGAGTTTGCCAATTTCTCTGTTCACCTGTAGTCCACATACAGAACATACATACATACATACATACATACATACATACATACATACATACATACATACATACATACAACATACAGACTTTAGAGTTAATCTCTTCGGTTTAGATATTATTTGTAATCCTCGAATTCAGTGGTCACCAAAAGAGGACAAGCAGTCTCCTTTCAACATGCCAAGGGCCATGAGGGCACTTTAGCCTGAGTTTTGACTCCCAAGAGGCCACTTAAATATTTGTTTTGGCTCCCAAGATGGCACTTAAGTGCAATTTAGCTCAGACAATTGGCCCCATAAGCTTTTATTTAGTTCAGACAAGGACACTTTAGAGCTTTTTGGCTCCCTAGAGGACACTTTGGCACACTTTTTGGTTCTCAGGGGGGCATCCCCCTCTCTCTGTGCACTGATCTAAATCAGATGTAAACTTTATCTTCCTTTCCTCCTGGATTAACAAGGTTATTCTGAATCTGCTCCATCATCAGGAACCAAATATACATTTTTGTGAATTTTTGCCCCAAGTGCAGGTTCATGTTTCTGTTATTGTCATTCCAAATATTAATTAATAAATTTTCAGAACTTTCTTTTTATCTTGTACTATTATTTATGTAATTTGAGTGATGTGATCTTGCATGAAAAAGTTCCTGCTTCCATTGTTACAAACTCAGCTTTTGTTTTCAAGCCCTTGAAGCATATCGTGATACATTTTGACACACTGATGAGTCAGCTCTCACTCGCTGTTAAATGTTCTAGCAGCATTAAAATCATCCAGAGTATAACACAACGTGAGTGAAAACATGTCAAAACTTCAGTTTATATCACTCTTCTTTCCATGATCTGAGTTGGATGTCTTTATTCCAGTCAAACACAAGTGAAGGGCACAGGATACATTAACATTTTAAAGTGATTCCAGCTTTGTGATGCCAACTCCACTCCATTCATCTCACACTTTCGTGTTAATCTTTTGGACCTCCTGTCTCTGAATGAGAACAAATCTCTTCTGCCATGTTCTCCCCAAATGTTTTAAAGAGCCATCCAATAGAGTGGAGGCTAATACATGAATTTAAAGAGCCTGTTTAACAGTGAAATATAGTCTTTTGAGCATGTAATGCTGCTGGACTTATTACAGGCCAAACAGAGGGATGAATAAACATAGAAAGCAAACATATTACACGGATTAAAGGGATTCTGTAGGTTTAAGTACATGCTTCTCCAGGGTTTTTGCTATTTGATCCAGTCTAATCTGGACTTGGCTCATTGATTTGCTGTTCACTGTACTGCCTTTTAGGGTTTGTATACAGAGGGGGCGTCCGGTAGGAGGACAATTTGGGGTGATGAGGCAAAATATGAGCAGATTGACGCTGCCTTTCATAGTTTCCAATAACCATAACCATGTTAACCATGCAGCGATAGTTTGGCTGTTTAACTTGCCACTGTTTCTAGTAGGAAGAGGAAAGAGCTGTGACTCTCCTTCACAACCTAAAGAACACTTTGGAGCAACTTTCCAAGATGAACTGAACAAAATGAAGAGCAGAGGAAAACGTCTGTGCTGCAATGGACTAAGAAGCTTCTGGTTGGGTTGACACCAGATTAATGTCAAACAAATAAAGGAACCAGAAAACACACCCAGGCTTACACCAGTATTTGAAACGACCTCTATGGAAAGCAGCTGTTTTCTTGTAGGAAACAGGAAAACAACATACCTGGTTTACAGTTGACTGAGTCTCCTGCCTTGTTCTGCGTCTTCCCACATATTTCACCCTTCTGTGGTTTCTATATTGACGCCATCCATTTTAATGTGTTCTGTGATGGGATGCTGCTGGTAGCTCCTCTCAGCATCTTCACACAAACCTGTTTTTTCCCAGAGCAGTTCAGGGAAGTGATGTGGTGATTTATTCATTATACTCTGCTTCCTGTGTGTGTGTTTGCGTAAAGCCTGATCTATAGCAGCCTATCGCACATTGCTGAGTCTGTGCAGGGTTTGTCTTCTCTATCAGCTGCAGAAAAACAAGAAGGGTGGAATTGGAAATGTTGTCAGTTCTGTTTACCGCAGAATAGAAACTGGATGATTGCTTCCTTGTATTTTTCAAGTTGTGACAAACAGGAATTGATTGAAATGTTGCTTTTTTGTGCACATTTTCAAGTGGGCGTTGATTTTTTTCCTGAGCTTTTCTTGGCTGAAACTCTGTTACATCAAGGGATGTGAATTAACAAAATAAGTACTCAAGCACACATTTTTTGTTCAAGGTAGAGATAAACAATATGAGCTCTCAGGTTGTGTTCAGCTTTCAGCATGGTGTTCGAGTTAGCCGTACTTTAAGTCACTTTGTTTCTTTAGTAAATAACAGGCTTCCCAAGTTCCCACCTGTCCTGAAAAACTTGGGAAATGATTGACCAATTTTCTAGTCATGGAGAACATATGGAAAATGAGAAAAAAGGTCCACGGTCAGGCTACTTTGTTAAACCAGACTTTGGCATGATTGCCGACACACATGGCCTGATGACGACATAATAAAGTGACTGTTTATAAGATGCAGTCTCTTCGAAATCAGTACAATGGAGAACACAGAAAATCTTATTACAACATTAGTTACTTTTATGGCCTATGTTGAATTGTTCTGGTCCGACATTGTTTGAAATGACTTTCAAAAGGAATCAGTCGTGGCAATCATACAGTTGTGCCTAAAAGTTTACACCCCCTCCAACAGAATTTTCTGATTTTTTGGCCTTTTCTCAGAAAATATGAATGGTAGCACAAAAACCTTTCTGTCACTCATGGTTAGAGGTTGGGTGAAGACATTTATTAACAAACAACTGTGTTTCCTCTTTTTAAATCATAATGACAACAGAAACTTCTAAAATTACCCTGTTAATCTTTTTTTATACACACACTGATTACAAGCAAATAGATCAAAGGTGAGGATGGTTACCTTTAGTAGACATTCAAACACATTTATGTTAATTTTTGTGCATTTATTAGGCCAAAACCACCAGAGTTGTGTAAACTTCTTAACAGGGTCATTTCTGAAGTTTCTGTTGTCATTATGATTTAAAAAGAGTGAACCACTTTTTTTTTTTCAATAAATGTCTTCACCCAACCTCTAACCATGAGTGATAGAAAGGATTTTGTGTTATCATTCATATTTTCTGAGAAAAGGCCAAAAATCAGAAATTCTGCTGGGGGGTTTAAACTTTTAGGTACAACTGTACGTTCTACGTCTGCATGCTCGTACTCGTGCATGAAGTTCCTAAGCATGGTTTACTTTCGGTCATACTGGCCAAAAGAGCTGGACTTTAGGGTTGAAGCGTGCTTAAGGATGGGACAATTGGCCAGTGTGACAGCTTCTCTCTTGCAAGTGCTTTTTATTCTTCACCTGATATGAAATCCGTCTGTTTATTCTGCCTCTTCATCAGCATTAGACTTTATTTCTTCATTACAAGCTCCAGATTTTCAACTAAAAGTCACATTTCAAAGCTCCACATTTCTTTACTCATCATCTCACACGTTCCTCTTTCCTCCAGTACGGCAGAACTCCCCTCCACTTAGCCGCCAACAACGGGAGCCTCGAGGTCGTCCGTCATCTCTGCCTGGCAGGTGCCAACATCGACGCCGTGACAAATGTGAGTCACTGTGCCACTTTTCTCGTATTTTTTTCATGCCTGCCTTCATCATTACAGAGCAGAAACATGATGTATGTTACAAAGCTTCATAACAAGAATTCATCCCTGGCTCTGCAGGTATTTGTAAAAGACATTTTTATAGACATTACCGTAAAATCCAGCACAGAGTCCTGATATTTTGGCTAATTATGCTCTGCAAGCTGGTTTATATTTGAGAAGCGCTGCTCTGGGTGATGAATGCATTAGTATGTAGAGAGGATTAAGAGCCATGACAGATGTGTGGTATCTCTCAGAGGATGGAGCCATGGTTTAACCTAATGGATCATATACTGTAGCTCCTACAGTGTGCAAACTAAAAACACACTGTTTCTCCCTCTTTTTTAAAACTGCTTAGTTGTTCATGAGTTGTTATTTTCTGCTTGAGCTGCGGAGCACGTCACCGTTCACTTCCTGCACACACACACACTCAATAAAAGAGGAAAAGCTGATTGCAGCTTTTTAAATCAAAATGGAATTAATCTGCTGAAATGTATTATTAGCACTGCCCTCCTGATACTGAGCTGCACCGCCTTTAATTCTACAATCCTCTGACCTCACCTCTGTGGATTTAAAGCTCAGAAATCTTAATGTTCCCTCCTTTCTATTGTTGAAATGAAATTAACCTCTCCAGCCCTCACACTCTTTCATTTTCCTTTTAAAGTAGCTCCGAAGTTTGATGAAACTCCTGATCACTCCAAGAATTTAAGTGTATCTTACTCTCTATCTGCATATGTGATATCCTAAATTCATATATAAGGCAGAGAACATTTGTTTTAAGTATTATTGGATAGGGATGTTTGCATAGATTCAAATGGTGTCATTAAAATTACAGGGTTAACCCATTACGTTCTGCAATAGCACCAGTGCTTTATGTACCTTGGCTGTAACTCTTTCACTGTTTATTCAAACGAAAATTCAAAAAGCATTGGAAACAAAACAATTTGTGCTTTACAGTGATACATGGTTCATTATGGTGATCACAAGCATGTAATGTAGTCCTGTAAAGCCAAACAATAGATATGGTTTGTCTTAAAGCATTTTTCCTTAAGTCAAATTGTGAAGCTTTCAGAAAAGAAGACATAAGATGTTTTTTATTGATATTTATTATTTCTTATGAGTGAAAGTGACTCTATTATAGTCTAAGTTTCAAGATATTGAGAAAAATATGGTGATAACAAGACTCCACCAAGTGACCTGAATCTGATATAACAAAAATATTGTATTGTAGTTTAGATTAAATGAAATATGTATTGAAGTGTAGAAAAACAGTGAGAGGATATGTACTTTATGGATCATAAGAGATCAAAGAGAATATTTGGTCTCTTGTCCTCTGTGTTTTTTTTTAATTGTTGTTCCCTTAATGCTTCTCCTGTTGTGTTTTGTGTCACACTGTGTAGTGTTCATTGAAATGGTTCCATCGCTCAAACAATGCGATTAGTCTTAAGTCTCTTAAGCCAATCTGGCTGTTAATTCCCTGAAATACAAAAACCCTCAAAACCCCAAGGCAGTGCATGGTGCCGTCTCTAAGTCACTTTAATTTTCAATTAATCACATCTGTATTTCTTTAAAGGCAGTTTATTTCCTCAAACTGGTGTCTGGATACAATTTTCATCAAGCCATTTTTCTAACATTTGATGATTTCTAAAAGGCTCGGCGTCCAGATGTCCCTCACGAAGGCTTTTTTACTCTCACTGAATCCTGGAGCTGTTAATATTGTATGACAGCTGATGTGCTATGCATGTTTAATCTGGAAAGCACATACTGGGATGTATAATTCATTGTCCAGTGGCCTGTGGTCAGTGGTTTATTGAGGAGCAGCTGAGGGCGAGGTTACAGCGAGCTCAATACTCGGTTATTTGTGTCCCAGTGTTATTGAAAAAGGGCTGAAAACAGGTACATGACATCCACGGCTTTATGCATTTAATTTATCTCCTTAATTTGTTCTTCAGTTTTCTAATCATAAACACAAACACAGGCTTAATCCACTTCTATTAAAACCAAAGCAGCGATAATACAGTTCCTCTTGTGTCCTCTACTCTCCGGTTTTAAGGCAAACACAACACCAGCCGGTCACATCACCTCTGTTGCCAAGCAGCGATGGTAAAAGTTGCAACACTGTGCCATCTGTTCGTGCAGGACTCATGAATTTAGCCACAACTGAATCCCACTAAGTGGTCAAATTTGCTGCACTTCATTTACATTCACATCTCTGACATTTAGCCGAGGAAAACAACAAGGCCAGCGTCCTCCGAGCTCTCGTCGTATTATGTGACCTTATCAGACAGTGAAGATTGAAAAAAGTGCAGGATTAAGCACTATGAGGAGTATTCTTTCTTCATTTCCTCAAACTGAAATGATCAGTCGTCTCTATGGCTCTGAAACAAACCCTGTTGCATGGATCTTGGTGTCGTGGAAGTAGGGAGCTCTCCGTGGGCGTTTCTGGCTGTCAGGGCAGTTTTGTCTCATGTGAAGCAGCAGTGAGAACGGACAGCGACAGATGGCTCCTGAAGTGAAAGAGACATGAAACTCAACATCTCTGTGGTGTCTCTGTGTCTCAGTGCGTTTAGGAAGAAATCAATAAAGAATGAAGACGGTTTGAGAGTTTGATGGATTGTCATTGTGTCTCGTGATGTAACTTGAGTCAGCATCTTTCAAAGTCCTGAAGTAAACCACAATACAGGAAAATGTGAAGGGTTATATGTTTCTGTATGCATTTATTCATCTTTCTTTTATCTCTTTATCTTCTTTGTTCTCAGGATGGAAAGACAGCAGAGGATCTGGCGTACAAAGATCAACATGAACCTATAGTTTCTTTACTGGGCAAGCTTAAAAAGGTACAAACAAATACACACACTCACATTTTTAAACTTTTCCTCTCTATTTTTTTAACTTTTTAAAGCCTGAAATTTAGTGGAGAGGAAATAAATAGTCGCAACTTTACATGATGCTGTTTCACAAACTCTTTTTACACCTGGTCTATTTCGGTGCAGAGGTGTGGAGAGAGACTTCTGCAGTTTGAAGGTGTTAGATTTTATCATCTCACTGTTTTTAGACTGCGAGGCAACACTTTCTAAAGATGATGAGAAAGGAAGAAAAAGTTGGAAAAGACAAAGTTTGAGTGCATTTTCCCAGAATCCTATACCATCTTTCTATAAGTTTTGAGCTACTAGATTTCACAACATCACAAGAAGAGGCTTGAAGAATATGAGACACATTCTTCGTGATAACGTGAATAATAAACATCCTTGTTTTTTCTCCCCTTTTTGGGATGAAATGCATGAAAAGGGTTCGTTTCGCTTCATTTTTATGCATTATTGTGTTTCAATCCGTGAAAGTAGGGATTAATAGCCAGATTTTTACATAGGAGCATATCATGATAAACCATGTATTGATTTACACTTTTGAACAGAGTAATGACGCTCATGTCAGATATAATCTTGCAATTAATATTGTTACTGTGAAAGATACTCTTGTGCTCACATTTCAACAAATCTGAGAGAAGGATGTACTTTTTTAATGAAAAAAATCTTGGCTCTTTAATTTAAAGCCACTAGAATGGTTTAACAACATTAGTGTGGCATCTGTTGTCTTGCTCAGTACCCATGGGGTTTTGGTCAGAAATCTGAGAGCCAGTTTCCTGTTTCTCTTTAACGTCATAATCGAGTGCCTTCAGTTTTCAGCCCCAGTGCTCAGCCCTGCCTCGGGCCACATCCACCAGAACACACCTGAAGCTAAACGTCACTGACGTCTCTTCTTCTAATCCAGTTATCCAGAAAACCTGCTGAGATCGAGCGCAGAGCGTGAAAACACGACAGCAGCAACTGTGAAAACAGTCATCCTCTGCATATGTTTGGCTAATTTAAGACGCTCTCACACATTGATGCCAGTTTAGAAAGAGGAGCTGACTTTTCAAATCAACCCAGAGGAAATAAAACACTCATCTCCTTTACTCTCACTTCAGACGAGTTCAGTCTAATGTTTCCTAATGTGGAGTCGTGTTCTGCCCAGACATGAATCACAGATTTTCCAATTAGAATTCTTATTTATCGAGTGTGTTCGGAGGAGTTGGGGGTGCGTTCACAGCCCACAGATCCACTCACAGTGTTTGAGGCCACCTCTGATGTGTGACTCATCTGTTGATGGTTAAGAGAGAGATTACATATCAACACATTTTACTGAACTGCCTCTAGTGAAAAGTGAAGCCAAAGTGGAGGAAAAAACCCAATTTCTTACAGCCTGGCTGACAATTATCTTGTGACTTATTTATGACTTGATTGGCCCTTAGATGCATTGTTACTGTATCTGTTCTTTGTTGCTCTTATCTTGGTTAACTGTAAGTGAGTGTTCGGTGACTGCCACTGTTTGTTTGTTTCCACAAACCTCTCCTAGTTTGGTGAAAGTTAAACTGAGTTAGCCGTTCTTACATGGAGGCCACCATCATTTGACCACATCATGTGTGATTCAGATGTGTTATGTTTTATGGTCACTTTTTCAGCAAAGTCCTGCAACAAGATGGGATTTTAGGGTTTAAAGCACAACTGCATAACATACAAATCTGAAAACCTCACAGAACTAAGGGATTCACCATAATGGTACAGGACGGTGTGCAATATGATATGATATGACACAATGTTACATAAAAGGATAGGATGGGTTACAGTAGAATAGGACATTATACGCTACGCTAGAAGATACAATTCAATATGATACAAAACATTTAGAATACAATACAATGCGGTACGACGTGACAATTTAAAATAGGCTATGTTTTTGTGTTACAGTATAACACTAACTTATGATTCAAGAAGGCACAACATGCAAGCACAAAATATAACCAAGTGGCAAACTACAGTCTGAAGACATGAGACGATCCAAAAAAGCTAAAATCTGCTATTTGTCGAGTGTTCGCTTGAGGCTGGAAGTACCGGTAGGTTACGATACAATACAATGAGTTACAGTACAATAAGATACAATATGATACCCACGCTCTACAACACACTATGTTGTGATACTGTGATACTGTTCTCATACTACATTACATGATAATGTTACTGTAGGGTACAACATAATATGTTTTGAGAGTATTGGATACGACACAGCATTTAATGAAATTCATGAAAATAAGTGTTGAAGCTGAAGTTTGGACAGGAATCTTCTTTTATGCAGTAGATTAATGTGAATCTTACTGTGGCCTCTAATGTCAGTGGTTATTAATGAATCTTTGCTCTGTGTCTTCTTTTTTTCTTTTTTGGGTCAGGACAACCACAAACTGAGTTACATCCAGCAGCTGCGGCCCACTCAGACCGTGCAGCCCAGGATCAAGCTGAAACTGTTTGGACACTCAGGAGCCGGGAAGAGCACACTGCTGGAGTCTCTGAAATGCGGCATCCTGCGCAGCTTCTTCAGAAGGAAACGGACAAGAATGACCAACACGGCGCGCCATCCCAACTCCCCTATCAGCTCCAAACCTGCTGGTGGGTGATAAACGGCTCTGATGAAGCTGAGATAATCCCCCACAAGATTAAACTTGAACACTTGAGTTTAATTTATAACCATAGACAGCGACAATTGGCACAAAGATGCTTCCATTTTCTTCTGAGATAAAAAAGGTTCTCCACGCACAAACATTGGGCTGCATCTCACCCCAATTTACTCTGGCAACTAACCCGGTAACCCTTGTTAATCCAACAACCTGAACGTGAATCTTCATTGGGAAACGGTCCATCTTTCCTGCTCCTGGTTTTCACAGTGTAGAAAGTACAAGTCTGTGACGCAGCTCTTTGACATGTTCAGTGTAGTGTAAAAACACACACACACACAGTCCTCAGCCTCTCTGTATTTGCCCTCTCTGTGCCCTCTCTCTTCACACACACACACACACAGACGTACCATTATGTTTCCTTTAAGCCCTCCATTCTGCGGCGCTCACAGCCATTACCTCGCAGACAGCCGTGATACTGCGATAATAGTCTGTTAGGTTGAAGCTGTATAATGTTACTGATCCCATACACGGCGCTATCTAGAAATCTGCAGCCTCTGGTGCAGCCGAACGAGAGGCTGAGAGCGCTTTTTTTTCGACCTCTGAATTCAGTAACAGTCCTCTCTGAGTGCATTTTATATCTTTAGAGATGTTTGACACAAGTCCTCAGAAAAAGGAAAGCATCAGTTTACTTAAAGTGCGGCTGTTTAATGTACCTTCGTGCTGAGTAGCTGCTTTTGCAAGTGGAAGTTTTCTACAGCAATTTCTTATCCTTGAGGTTCTGATGCTTCATTTATTTGAGAAGAACACCTGTAAAAGGACAGGAAGCATTGAAGATGTTTTATGGCTGGCTTGAAAAAAGATTTCTAGATTTCTTTTATTGGATTGATAAATGTTAACGCGTGGAGGTACAGTCGTTAGCAGTGTTGCTTTGTAGCGAGAAGGTTCCTGGTTCAATTCCCTGTTCCCTGTTCCCTGTTCCATGTGTGGGTTCCTCTCCTAGATCAAAACAAAAGCTCATGAGGCTGATTGGTCTCTCTAAATTGCCTGTAGATGATAGTATACAACTCTAAAAGTGGTAAAAACAATGGATTGGTTGATAAACATTAATTTCTTTATAATAATCAAACGACAAGACTGACCTGCTGGGGACTACAGATGAAAAACAGTCTTATCTGAGATCAGCCTATGTTGACGAGTACTGAAATGTTCATTAATATGCACTGTCCCTTTAAATAAATGTATAAGGTTGAGTTTTTGAATCAATCATAATGAGACATCCCCTTATACAAATGGAGTTAATCTTTTTTAACAAAGTTAAAATTATCTCAACACAAGACAGGATTTGTTTTGTTGTTGTTTTTTGGGTCAACTCTGTATTGTGACCTTGTGCATAAAAGCAACTTAAATATATTACATAAAGCCTGACCTTGAGCATACAGTGTGTGAGGATCAGAAATGTACTGAGGACCTTTGATAAGAAGCGAAAGAACTTTAAAATCGATTCTTCGAGAAACAGACCACCAGTGCAGAGTTTAAAGCAGTGGAATTATTTGATCATCAACAAACTCCTGTGTAGCTCTAGAGCCCAGTCTCACCTCAAACAAGTCCTTAATATATTTTTTAATTCTGTTAAGAAGCTCTCTGATTGAAAAGAAATCAACTAACAGAAATATTTCAATAAACAGATGGTTTCAGACCCAGATCACAGCAACTCTTCAAGCTTGAAATTCTGTTCCTCATTAAGTTATTAAATCTTGTTCAGCTTCAGGAAACAAAACAGAAATCAGTGGTCTTACTAAGAAGAATAATACTGCAGCTGTGGTTAAAATGAGATGTCGACGACCCCGAGAAACAACCTCTGAAAACAAACTAGGTGTGGCTGAACAGAATCAGTTAGCTCCAAATGTCAGGTCTACAGAGTGGATTCATCTGCAGTAAAACAGCGCCCCCATGTGGAAAGAAGGGTTTTTATAACAAGACTTTTCATTAAGCTCAGAAGTCATACATCTGCTTTTATGAGATTCTGTTTTTGAATGTTTTGCAGAACATCCCAGCTTTTTTGTAATCTGTGCACCAGTGTTTTGGTAACATCTTTCCCCTCTTCTCATCTCCTCTCTCTGTGTTCAGTATCCGTGAGCATCTCCAACCTGTACCCCGGCTGTGAGAACGTGAGCGTGCGCAGTCGCAGCATGATGTTCGAGCCGAGCCTGACCAAAGGAGTTCTGGAGGTTTTTTCCCCTGTTCACAACGCTCTGTCTGCAGCTGACGAACAGGCAACGAAGGCCATCGACATCCAGCACGCCAACATCCACGGTGAGGGCCAGTGATGGCTGTTATTGCACAGTATGCTCTGTTCTCTGTTACGTGTTTACATTAATGAGCTGTTGGTGTTACATGTCATCCTTTCTGCAGGTGTTGGAGATTTCAGCGTGTGGGAGTTTTCAGGGAACCCGGTCTATTACTGCTCTTACGACTACTTTGCAGCAAACGACCCAACAGCGATCCATGTGGTGCTGTTCAGCCTGGAGGAGCCATACGAGACGCAGCTGAGCCACATCACCTACTGGCTCAACCTGCTGAAGGCTCTGATGCTGCCGCAGGATAACATCGGTGAGGAAGAGGAGACCAGGAAAGATGTTTGACTTTGATCTTCATCATGACTTCTGCAGTCGTGTTAAGCATTTGGCTCTGACTCCAGATTGTACATACTTTTACATACCCTGGCAGAATTTTTGATTTCTTGGCCTTTTTTAAGAGAGCATGAATGATAACACAAAAACTTTTCTTTCCATCTTGGATTGTGGTCAGGTGAAGCCATTTATTAACAAACAACTGTGTTTACTCTTTTTAAATCATAGTGACAACAGAAACTTCCAACAGGACCCTGATCAAAAGTTTAAATACCCCAGTTTTTAATTCTGTGTATTTCTCAAATGGTAAAACTGCCCAGTTTTCTTGCAAAAAGCGTCCAGTTCCTGCAAATTCTTGAGCTGTCTTGCATGAACTGCAGGTTTGAGATCTCCCCAGAGTGGCTCAATGATATTTAGGCCAGGAGACTGAGATGGCCACTCCAAAACCTTCACTTTATTCTGCTGTAGCCAATAGCAGATCAACTTTGACCTGTGTTTTGGAGTCGAAGTACGTCCCTATGCGTAGCTTCTTGGCTGACTTCAATTTTCTATTCAAAATATGAGATCTTTTGCATAGCCATAGTTCTGTCATTTCTTAACGGATAAATAGCAGCAAAGTCTATGAAGTTCCTGAAATTTAAGCAATGAAGTCAGAAAAGTTAACAAGTTGATTTGATTTGATCAAAATGTTCTATTTCAAACTGGAGGATGGTGAATGAAGCTAAAAGAATGAACACGATAGTGGAAATAAAATAGACTATTTTAAAATAAGGCAATTCAAGAATCCAAATAAAACAGAAATCAGACATTTGTAAGACAACAAATTAAAACAAACAGATATGAAGAGTCTTAGTATCTTAGTACCTATGCTGGCAGTGTGTGATATCAGTGTGTGCTTGCAGGAGTAATTTTCTACATGTTGGTAATGTTTGGCAAATGACCAAGTAGACACAGTCAAAAAAAACAAAACTGTCTTTCTGTTAGTATAATGTGAATCATTGTGTGTGGGTGTCTGTGTGTGTTTTCTTGTGTTTTTTCCAGCATTTGGAGGCCGAATCCAGCAGCCTCTCTCAGTCGTTCTGGTGGCGACACACGCTGACCTCGCTGACGTCCCCAGGGCGTTTTCTGGAGAGTTCAGCTACGACAAGGAGAAAGCTCTGCTCAAAGAAGTCAGGAACAGGTCAGGACTCCATGATGAGCAGACAGCAGGGACATGGGCGACTGTTATCGTGTTGTTGGATGTTTTTTTTTTCTTTTACCATAATGCAGATTCAGTGACTGCTTTTTTTTTGTTCTCAATAGTTTTATTGGACAACATTAGTATTTTATGGAAGTGAATTTCTTTTGTTTTTAAATTTTGTCGATCAGGTTTGGAGTGGACCTGCAGATCAGTGAAAAACTGTTTGTGATGGACGCTGGAGCCTCAAACTCCAGAGATGTAAGGCTGCTTAGGAGTCACCTACAGGAACTTCGCTCCAACATCATCTCTGTGAGCTCTGCAAACACTTCTCTCCAATGTCCTCTTCAGAATTGAAGTGGCAGACAGAGAATAATCTCTCCTCTCTTCATTCTCTCTCTGCAGAGGTGCAGTCCCATGACGCTGTTATCTGAGCGTTTGCTGACCACCCTGCCGACCTGGAGGAAGCTGAGCGGTCCGAACCAGCTGACTTCATGGCAACAGTTTGTCAGTGACGTCCAGGAGCACATCAACCCTCTGGTCAGCCAGGATCATCTGCGCACGCTGGCTCTGCAGCTGCACAGCATGGGGGAGGTAGGAAGCTGCGTTCAAACATCAAAACCAGAACCAGAATACTGCAGGACATTTAACTATGATGGTCCAAATAAAACACTGACTGGTAGAAAAGCAAAGTCTCATAACACCAAAGTCGTGCATCATTTTGTAAAGATGACAGTAACGTGGATTATGACAGGAAAAAGGAAACCTGTTGTTGTTTTTCTTTAGTTCAAACCATCAAAAACAGAAAATAGATCTTAAAATTACCAGAATCTAAATTGCCTTCATTGCCAAATATCTTTGAGAAGCATACAAGGAATTTGACTTCGGTTTTGACTTTTCTCTCTCTGTACAAACATGTATGAATGAACATTACATATCAAACATAAATAAGAAACACATTTAAATTAAATAGTACAATGCAATGCGCAAGGAAAACTTGACAAATAAGCTGAAGTTGCTTGTGAGCTGAATAAGTTATTAGTGTGACAGTTTATCATTGAAGGCAACTCAAGTTTCCAAATTGAGTTTTTCAAAATTACAAGCCCGTAGTTACTTTGTTAAAAGCTTCAAATACAATCAAGCACTTGTTTTATGATTGTGATTCATCATGCTGTGATTCATTTTATCTCCGTGTTAAAATCAAAGGCTGGTAACTGTCATTTCACCAAGATACCACAAGGGGGCAGCATTTTTTCATGAAATACACGTGAACATCAGTAAACACTTACTCAGAATTACCCAAGAGCAAGAGTTTATTTCACTGTTTATTTACCAAAGTGACTCACAGCTCAGCAATGAACTTAGCTGAACTCCAACACTGACTTTATACTCGTTCGCTGATGTCAAAATGAAGAATGCAACTCCTTTTTTCCCCTTTATACCTCTGTTTCCCTTCATTCATCTTGATTTTCTTCTTCCTGATTTTCTCTCTTTCCTCCCCACAGATCAACATCATGCAGAGTGAGACGGTGCAGGACGTCGTTCTGCTGGAGCCTCGCTGGCTCTGCAGCAACGTGCTCGGTAAGCTCCTCTCTGTGGAGACGCCCAAAGCCATCCACCACTACAGGGGGCGCTACAGGCTGGAGGAGGTGCAAGCCCTGGCCCCTGAAAGCGACGTAGACGAGCTGCTTCAGATCCTGGACGCCATGGACGTCTGCGCCCGTGACGTCACTAACCCCACCATGGTGGACATCCCCGCTCTCATCAAAACCAACGGCCTCCACCGCTCCTGGACCGAAGAGGAGGAGGAGGAGTCACTCATCTACGGAGGCGTCCGACTGGTCCCCGCAGAGCATCTCACTCCGTTTCCCTGTGGCCTGTTTCACAAACTGCAGGTGAACTTGTGTCGCTGGAGCCACCAGCAGAAGCCAGAGGAAGAAGGTGGGGAGGATTTCGATGGAGACATCCACCTGTGGACGAACGGAGCGAAGGTGAGCCAGACGGGAGTGGAGGCCATGATCCTGCTGGTCAACCACGGGCAGGGGCTGGAGATCCAGGTGCGTGGGCACGATTCGGAGCGGGCCAAGTGCTACACCCTGCTGGACACCATCTGCAGCATCACGGAAAACCTGCTGGCCTCCACGCTGCCTGGACTGCTCACGGCGAGGTACTACCTGAGTCCTCAGCAGCTGCGGGAGCACCACGCGCCCATCATGATCTACCAGCCCAAAGACTTCCTCCGAGCGCAGGTCCAGAGAGAGACCTCGCTCACCAACACCATGGGCGGCTACAGGGAGAGCTTCAGCAGCATCCTGACCTTCGGCTGCGCTGAGGTTTACCAGCAGGGGATTCTGGGAACAGACGTCCACATATCAGACGTCCCACTGCTGGCTCGCAGGAAGCTCTGCCGCATGCTGGACCCACCCGACGCTCTTGGGAAAGACTGGTGCCTGCTCGCCATGAACCTGGGCCTCACAGACTTGGTGGCTAAACACAGTAATGGGACTCCAAACGGCGCCTCAGAGTTGGACTCTGACTCAGACTCCCAGCAGGCCTCACTGCAGCCGAGTCCCACAGCGGCTCTGCTGCAGGAGTGGAGCGGGCGGGCGGACAGCACGGTGGGCGTGCTGATGGTCAAACTGAGGGAGCTCGGCCGCAGAGACGCCGCCGATTTCCTGCTCAAAGCTTCTCCTGTTTTTAGGGTCAATATGGAGGCGGTGAGCGGCGCCGCTAACGGCTACCCTCCCACCTGTAACGGAGGAACATCGTACAACTCCATCAGCTCCGTCATATCCCGCTGAACCCAACAGGGTCAGCTTCCTGCCAAACTCCAGATAACCTGACGAGACGTTTCCTCTTAAACCGTCACAGACTTGTGTTATGAACATGAAGTGCAATCGTTACCAGAGTCACGCTGCTCCTTCTGAAACACTCCATCAGGTTGGCGTGTGATCCAGATGTTGTGTTTGTGCTCTCCTCACCTGTACAGAAACTTTCCTTCCATTATGAATGTTGTGAAAGAGCTGATCACCCGGAGCTCCAAAGAGGAATCCAGTGCTTTTATTTTGTTCTTAATCTTTGTCGTGCTGCTTTTTGACATCCCTCCTACTCTACTGCGCTCAGTCTCACTCATCTTGCAGCTTCAAACAGACAAGAAACATTTTTAAAGAACTGGAGAAAGATGGCAGCCTCAAGTTTGGACATTTTCAAACAGAGAAAAAAGTTTTCTGTTACCGAGCTGAGGCTGCCGTCTTTACTCCCTCCACACAGTTACATAAAAACAGTCTCCCTTGTTGCTTCTGTGTCACTGAGGTGATATTTGGTCAATCAGCTTAGTGTTGAGTAAATTAACAGCATTTCTCAGAGTGCCTTTGTGGCTTTCTACCTCCCTAAAGAGCACAAATAGTCTTGTTATAAAAGAGGAATAGTCGTTCTTTGTAAACATTTGAATATTTGCTGTGCCTTGTGGGAACTCAGAGTAAAGCAAATTTCAATCAAAAGGCCGGGTTACTTGCTTTCATACGTTAAAGGCAGAGTTTATTGAAAGCTCTGCTCTTGTTACAGGGTTTATACAACGCAAAGCTGGAATCAGAGACCAGATTTCTGCTGTTTGTGTTTGTTTGGGAGCGAAAACATTGAATATTTTACACTCAGAGGTGAGTTTTTGAGATCTGTAGGCAGAGTCAAAGGGAAACATCATCATTTGTGTTCGATCCAATGACAGGAATCCATTAAATGTCGACTCATGTTGATGACGTTTTATGTTAGAGTCCCATTTTCTATTTCAAGAGAATGAAATAATGTGGTTTGAATAAAGCTGCTGCATTGTTACTGATTAAAAAGTAGGCTAGTAAACATTTCAGCTGAACGGAAGAAGGAAAAATCTGTGAAGTTCAGCTGTTTCAAATTTGCGATGAACCCAAAGATGTTCTGTGATTAGTTTAACCGATTCGTGACAGATTTTTTTTGCCCTCGTGACTCTTCTGTTGCGACAGACTAAAACATTATCGGGAATAAAAGTTTGATACAGAGAGTGAATGAACTCAGAGAAACAAACAGAGCAAACATTGTGCCCAGAAACACTTTTAAAAGCTGAGAATGTGTTTTGTTTTCAGTTCACTCTGCTGCCCCCTGGTGGCCAGAATCATCCTTAAATGCAGGTGAAAATCCTTGTTTGCGTACTTGTTTAAATGATAATAACAAGTAAGTTATGAGCTCATTTTCATTATACTCAAAATCAGTTTTATTCTTTTCCAAATGAGTCTTTAAAATGTCAAAAAGTGGTGAAAAATGCTGCAAAGCCTGAGTTGACTCATAGGGTCTGATCACAGAAGTAAAAGCAGCAAATATTCACAAATTAAAGCTAATATCTGACACTTTTCAGGGCTATTTAGGTTTAGACTAACTTGAAATTGTTGCTGCTCACATTTATAGAGTTTACCGTGTGCAGAACTGTGTTTTCAGTTTGTATCAAAGAAATTAACTTGCCCTCCCATTTAAAAGTTAAAGAAAACAAGTAAATGTATCTGATCATTGCTTCTTTGAGCATTTTAAACCTGCTCAGGATGAATACACAGATCATTTAAACTGAAAAAGAAGTTTTTTTTCTTTGTAAACATTGCCAAATTATGATAACATTCCTTTTAATGAACCTTTAAAGCATATTACACTTTCATATTATTTCATTTTTTGACTGTTTGTAGGGTTAATTGGACCTGTGAAATTAAAAAGTGACTCCTCTGGTCCTAAATTTCTCATTTTGACGTCACACAAAAGGACTTAAAGCCATTTAAACAGAAAATTAAGTGTTTCTTTTTCCCAAAACATAGTGTCTTACTGAGAATATCTTCATGTATCCACAGCTTAAAAGGGTCTAATATTAAATCATTAAGGCACACAGGGTGAAACTACAGGGTCCACTTTAGATAACCCAGTCCGTGCGCTCAAACTTTGAATGAAAGTGCCACCAAATCTGACGAGTCATCGGGTCAGTTTTTAAATTTTCTACTGGGCTTAAAGGAGTTTATATGAAACCAGCTCTGCACCTTTTTGATGCCTCCTCGACAGGTTTTCTGTTGAAGCGACCGTCCACGGGATTGTATTTCCAAACAGCTACACCGACGCTGCTTCTGTTGAGCTAAATTTGAGCTTCTGTGCTCGTTTGTTGACCGTGCGCATGGCTTCAGTTGTTTTTCTTTATAACGTGAAGCTTCAGTGAGGCTTGTTCAGCAGAAACAGACACAGAGAAAGCATTTTGTTTGAAGTATTGTTGTAGAAAATGATGCCAAAGGCTGCTGATGACACAAAGAAGCTGATACTTTATCATGTTCGTGAAACATAAACAAGGTGTTGATTCTGAGTCTCGTGTCTTGAATTCAAAGCTTGTGGATTGAAAAGAAACTTTGTTCCAGTACAGAGTGAGACACTGATGATCTCTGTGCCAGTATTTCCTGTCTGCTTTACTTCCCCAGTGTTACCGTCTGTTCACTCAGATAAAACTTTCTTTGCAGATTCTCCACCTCTCTCTCCGTCTTTGCCCTAAAAACAAAGTTGCCAATAACACAGCAAACTTCTCGCTGTGATGTAAATACGTTACACCTTTTCTTGAACTCCATCTTCATTTTTCTGCTTAAAGCTTTTTTTTCCAAGAAATATTCCCCCAATAAGGCAAAATGAATGTAAAACACATTGCTCCCAATAACAGGCAGATCAACTCAAATACAGCATTGATGAAAACAAAGTGTACAGTTACATCATGTCCCCAAAACTGGTCAGAAATGTCTTTATTTTTCATGTTTCATCGAAGCTTTTGTTCACGTTGTGTATAAATATTAATGCCAATGTTTGTGTGCCTAAACACACCGACTCATTCCTTTTTATCGCCTTGTACAGAACGCGAGCTAAGACTTTTCACAAAGGGAAGTGATGATGTGTTACTCATTTCAGAAAAACAGTGATATCATGTTTTTTTTTTCTTTTTTTGGTAAAATCTGAAAATCGTTCGACTATTATTATCACTGTCTCCATTTGGTGTCTTTTCTTTTTTTTTTTGTTCCTGGATGGCTCTGACTGTGAGTCTGACCAAAACAAGTGGAATTAAAGATGTTGTTGAGAATATTTTTGTTTGAAAAAAAGGAAAATTTGATGAACTTATTGTTAGTTTTGAGTGGATTTTCCTTCCTGTGAGACTACGGTCTGATCGCCACATTGCACAAGTCTTTTTGTCGCTATTTATGTTACATTGTTTCAGCATGTCTTGGAATGCCATGTTCTTAGTACTTCTGACACTTTATAGTGTAAAACATTTTATAATAAATTCTTTACCTATTATCACTGCTTCTGTCCTGATTGAAGAAAAAAAACCTGAGATCTCAGGGATTAGCAGCAAAAGCATAACATGGAAATGCTCAGTCAAAGTTTAAAGAAATTAGTAGTTATAGGAAAATGTTTGACTTGTATTGCTGTTGTGTATGATGCCACTTTTACTTAAGTAGAAAGTCTGACGCACTGCCAGCAGCAGAAAATATTCTAGTAAATTATGTAATAATCTAAATGTCTTCTAGGTACAGGTGTTTGTCCTTGTTTTATTTGTCTCCCACAGATGCCAGCTTGTTATTCACACATCCCTGGCTTCATTGCGAAGCTTCAGCTGCAGGGACATCCAGCCCTCCGCCCACACATTCACATGATCAGCCTGCCGCCTGAAGCACGCTGAGGTTTGTCTCAACTTGTCTCGTCTGCTGACGGTGTCGATTGTCTTACAAAAACATCTGAACGGACAAATGTGCATCATGTGAGGTGTAAACCACGTGAACCTGAACCTGTCAGCTTTATCCAGCAGAACGCTATCCAACAATTTGGTTTATCCATCAGAACACTATCCAACAATTTGGTTTATATTTCATTTTTAAAGATGTTTTTATTATGTCTTAGGTCTGAGATAAGTAAGTAGATAAAAGAAGAAAACAAAGACTTCTTCAAAATGTTTGTCAGGGAATGTCAGAAGAGACATTTTCGGCCTTTACATATTCATTTTCATTCTTTGTCTAAAAATATTCAATAAGAAATAACCTTTATTTAAAAATAGTTTCAATGTGACCATGAGTTCAAGCATCTGGTGGATTCAGTTCTGCCCAGACAGTAAATATAACGTTTATGAAGTAATGCTCAGTCAGGCCTGCTTTACTCATGCACATATGGAAGTAGAGCAGACAAAACATTAGTTACTAAAAAAGTGCACTAGAGGACGTGGCCTCCATTAGGTTCTTATCAAAGCTTACAGGTCACAAAGACAGAACGCACCTTATGAATATTTGTACCAGTGATTTAAGCTCCATGAGTCGATGTAAACAACACCCAGGCTAAAGAAAGACAGGTTGAGTTTCATTCTTATCATATTGTCTATAAGGAAGTCAGCAACGTCAATATAATTTTGTTATACCTTACTTAAGCTACAGCCTTATTTAGAGTGAGAAGCAACAAACCTTTGCTGAGACCTAAATCTCTACATACACATCTATGAGGCTTGAAATAACATTTTTCGAGTTTCTTTTTATCACCATGATGCTATATGTATAACCAGGGGCCCCATGCTTTAACAAGAGGAAGCTGCAGCAGTGTTTACAGACTGAAGTATGGTAAATTATCACAGTATCAACTCTCTAAAAGTTAATTCGATCAAAAACTATCAGTCAATAAAACCACATCTTACCTTAAAGCCAAATGATTGCTGTAAATAGACCACATTGTTTCTGAAGGCTTTGAATGAGAGCCTGTTACAGCTCAACAAATAAATCCAGACAAATAACTGACATTTCAAACTTTTTCACCTACATACCAAAATAATGTTACAGCTACTTGCAGTTAAAGCTGTTGATGTATTTGCATCTTTTTTCTCATTTCTGTATCTGTAATGCTAGTGTTCAGAATGCTAAAATGCCAAGTATAATATGTTCAGCATTATCATGTAAACATTAATATCATATAACTGTTTGTTGCATGGTTGTATAACAGTATTTAAGAGTGTAGTGATAGCATTTTGGCTAAAATAGTTAGCATTAATGTCTAATATTTAATATTTGGCTTTTGAGGTCTGACTGAAATAAAAAAAAAAGGTTATATGTTAATATTACAGAGGTCAATGGATTTTGGTTAAATGTTTTAATCTTGCTAAGCTAGTTAGCTTAGTATGATGTCTATAACTGTTTGTTGTTTGCATGTAAAAGCGTTTAAGAGAGGACTGACAGCACTTTGGCTAAAATAAGTCAGCGTCTATGTCCTGTGTTTCATATTTGACTTTTCAGGTCTGACTCACAGTGTATTAAGAGGTCAACAAGAAAACAAAAATGTAACAGTTAAACAGTACTGGCAGAAAGATGTGCATCTATTGGTTTACTGTTTGAAGTTGTTGAGCTGGTTAGCACTATGTTGTATTTTTATTTTAAAACTGACTCATCACAAAATTTTGACTTAATTGTTTCAAAATTTAGACTTTTATCATCTTACAATTTCTACTTTTTATCTAAAAAATGCTGATTTTTTTTTACTGTTATCTTAAAATTTTGACTTTTATCTCAACATTTTGACATATGATGGACCAACACAATTTCTCAACAAAGCCATGTTTTTGTCTCAATTTTTTAACTGGTGGAAATAATAATGCCTCAACACACGCTTCAATAAAAATAAAAATTTATAACCGTAAAATGTTGATAATTCCTCAAAATCTTAGTGCAAGCAGTTAGAGTGTGTTTTCCTGCATGCTGAGAAAAACCTGAACATTTTTGAGTATTTTATAAGATCCCCCGACATAATTTTACGACCAAAAAGTAGGACATGTCTACAGTCACCCTACTTATGTCCTTTTAAGTCTGAGTCCTTTTTAAAGGTTAGAAAAATTATGCTAAAAGTGTTTTCTTCAAGGTAGCTTCCAAGCATGACTCAGCAGAAATAGATACTAAGTTGCTATTGGAGTATAAATGGTAAAATCTTTCCCATTCTTCCTGATAAGACCATGCTTGACCTTCAAATCAAGCAAAGTTGCCCATTTCACCCCAAGTTAGGGCCAAGAAGGCAACTTTGATTTCCTGTATTGATTAAACATGCGATTGACTGCTGGTCTATCAAGACCTTCAGTGTTGTTGTTGTTGTTTTTTTCTCCACCTGGATCAATTGTGTTAACTAACAGTTCTTGTGTGGCTATTTTGTCAAAAACAGCACAGTGTTTGTGGATATGTTAATCTCTTCAGGTCTGTTAACCTTTGTGTGGGGACAGCTGATAACCTTTGTTAGCTGTTGTGTTAGCTGAGCGCTAATCTGAGGAATGTATGATTGACATTGTACAGCATCCAGTCTCCATGTTGACAACAAAATTTACTTTGCCATATTATGCTCATAAGATTTGTGCACTTACATGTTTCTCTTCTTATTTAACTTCTTAAGACTTGGCGTCCACATATGTGAACACAACATTTCTGCCTCTCAGACCCATGAAACTTCATTTCCCAAAATATAAACCTATTCGCCACAGTCAGAGACACTTACAGCTTGGGTCTTTACAGGTTAATCTGCATTCTCAAATACTTCTGCTTCTGTTAACATCATATCCCATGGAGAAAACCTGCTGTCGTCATCCGTTTATGTGAAGTTGGTAAAGCTATAACCAGTTTCCCGAAGATAAAGTTTTGTTTTGGGAGGTGTTGGTGACCAGATTTGCTCACTCATGCAGGAAGCGTTTAGTCAACTCCTGTCATGTGTCTCTCTTCTTGAGTAACTCCATCAAGTCACATAACCAACTGCTGAGGATGCATGTCTGCTTTCTGATTCGTGCAAATGTGAAAAAAAAGTGTATTCTTGGACTAATGTATGGTATGACTGAATGACCACAGAATTGCAGAAAGACAGTTTGGGAACACCATGCACCCATCATGTGACAGCTAAAAGATATGAATCATTGCACGAACAGTCAGAGCATTGTTGAGTGGTAATTGTAAGAATATTGTTATTCATTTTGTCAGAATGGTAAATATTCTGTACATTAAGTTTTACCCATTGGTTGGTTAGTTTAAAGTCTTGAAAAATCTGGACTGACTTTGCCTGAATCTAAATATTAACCCCTTTAAAGTTGAATAACTTGTTGAGGTTGGTAGCAAGACGTTGGTCCAGGTCTTGTTATTTTTTGTTAATACAAAAGCTATGCATTGCTAAACTACTTTACCTAAAGCCAGCAAGCTTGTAGTAAAACCTCCAATCCAGAGAGATTATTTCAAAGTTTGTTTAGTTTGTACAAAAGTTGAATTCACGAGGTCAATTATCTCAACCGCACAGCTCCTTCATTTAAGTATCATTTCCGTATTATCTTAATAGAACGTCCAGCTTTTATCTTTAACACTTTACTCCTGCATTACTTTGTTACAGAGGAAAAGGGGATCTAAATCCACTCTTTTGTACACAAACAAGCCTCCCTGTTCAAAGTTTCAAAATCTTATCAATCACATGAGAATCGACCCTGATTTTCTCAGACTGTGACCGCACATCCAGGAAGTCCTGCTGCATGTTCATTACCTCGAACAGTTGACGTTATCTACATGCTATCTTTCCCTTTACGGGCCAGTGTTATAAACCTAGAAACTGAGTTTTTATAACAAGCTTTACACAATGTTTGCACTATGTGGGAGCGGCTCAACGCTCTCTGAAACGTCTGTAGTATCACTGTTTTAACCAGCACTTATTAAAAAATATGATCTTCAATTTAAGTTTTTTATAACGAGCTTGGCCTTTACAGAGCTGCTGGATTTCAGTACTTAGTTTCTAACAATCGCTATCAGCCTTAAAAGACTTCACATGTAAAACCTGATATGAAACAATTAAAAAATGTCATATATATGAGGTCATTGAAGCGTCATTTAACACAGCAGTCCAGGCTTCAGGGCCCCTTTTGACCCCAGCGCCGTGTACTATTGCTTAGTAATCCCTTCGTCTCAGCCGCCAAGGAGCCAATGAGGTGAAGTCATTGAACAACAGTATCTTAAGTTGTTGTGCAGTATTCTGTATCCCTCTGTTCTTGCATTCACATGCCCTCAATAAACCAGGTTAGTCAGAGAAACTAGGTTAAGAGACAGCTACTGCACTATAGGTAATAACCAGACTGCTAAATATTCACAGGTGGAAACTGATTTGTTTAGATTTCTGAATCTAGACTTAGTACCATCTGTGCAGTGCACTGATTCATTGATTTATTGTTCTTTAATTATTGCTGTTGCAGTGATACTTTCACTGACTGAAGTCTCAAAAGTTCATGTAAAAGGTGATAAGAAGCTCTGGTTGCACATCTGCCGGACCAAAGAGTTGACTTTCCTCTTCTTCCTTTAGGAGATCAGATTACGCTGAGTGTCAAGACAGACTGCAGAAAGTAGGTTTCTTTGTTTCCTGAATTCCAGTGAAGGAATAAAATCACTGCAGTAACACGACACCTTTCTGGTTACTTTAACACATATAAACACTTTAAGTAAAGGTGTCCAGAGTTTTGGCAATAGTGCAAGTAAACAACAAATTATTTGTCACTAAGATTCAAATTCTAAGATCTAGAAATATTATATATGTTACCTAAGTGTTTTACTTATTTTCAGTGAAGAGTTTACAGAATGATCTTGAACTGAGAATGAATATTTCTTTTTGTCTCTATCAATAAGGGGATCTTGAAATACATTAAAAAGGAAAATGCTGAATTGAACTATATTGGTTTTCTCACCAGAAGTCTCATCAAATAAGTACCACTGACTGAATTCGGTCGGTTCCAAATGCACTATAATATTTTGCATCCTTAATCGATATTTTTTCCCTCCGTATTCCTAAAACTGAATATACACAAAAGGATGAATTAAATTTTTTGGGAAAATATTTGGTGTATGCACTTTGATTTTAAGCTTTCCATTTTCAAAATTAGCACTTTTTTCTTCTTTTAACAGTTGGGAAAACTTAGCAATGCACACTTATTTCAATATTCTTTGTCAAGTGAAATTTACTTACTCCATGAACAATGATGTTGCTGATTAAAGTTTTTTTCAGACCTTATTTAGTGTTTTTTATCTTGCAATTATGCTCCCTTTTTTCCACTGTAATTATCACTCCGATATTTAAATTAATTTGTTGAGGGAAAAGTGTCATTTAGCATAATTTACTACAATAATCATCAAAAAAACATAATGTTCTCTTTCTATCACCCACTCCATAGGGGGAGAATCACGTGCAACCACGCGTGACGTCACTGTAGGGGGCGGGGTTTATGGGGCATAAACAAGGAGCGGACCAATCAGAGAGCTCCGTGGGGCGTTGAGCAGATGTCCGTCAGGGCTTTATAAACTTTGTGAACCTCGAACGGAGGCAGTTGTTTTTTCTCCTCACCCTGAAGACAAAACCTACAGTAAGTGTGACTTTAACAATTTATTTTTGCCTTAATGAGGTTAGAAGTTAAAGATAAAAGTGATTTATTTATGAGTGTAGCTTTAAAATGTTACGGGAATTCGTGTTAAGGGGGAATATGCGTCATGAGGACAGAAATTTAACGGTCGAGTTTTTATTTTGTAAACAACATTTTGAAGACATATTTCGTCTTAATTTGCTATTACTCCGACATGTATTCATTTTATAGCTTTATTCAAGCTTTAGCCATCTTGTTTCTTACAGCTGCCTTTGTTGTCGTCCTCCTCCGTTAGCTTAAAGCAGCCATTAGCCTGCTGCTGTTTTTTTTTTCACTTTAATTCTGATAAATAAACGGTGAAACATCCACATGTTACAAGTGGATCCGGTGCAGAGGAGGTGTGTTTGACAGCTACCTGTCAGAGTTTTGGTTTCTTTTTTGGTTTTGCCGGTTTTAGTTTCGTTGTCCGGGGCCGGAGTTAGTGGTTTTTCCTTCTCTGCAGCAGCAGGAGGAGCAGGAGCAGATCCCGTGACTGCCAATAAAACACCAACAGGCTTCGGGAATGTGGCTGAGTTTCCGCTGCACATTTTACAGGAAAACAAGCCTTAAACCACACAAATATCCGCTTTTATTACTTCTGTACAACCCGTGTAGTATTCCCAGCTCTGGCATCGATGCTTTTGTTTTGTTTGGATCCTCATTTCGAGTCGGGAAATTGACCGTAGTGTCGGGAATGTGCATCACAGCTCATTATAGCTGATCTCATTCTGCATGATTCACCAGATACAGGAAGTTGCACAGTATCAAAGGCTCCTGTTGCACGATAAATAATTAAAAACTCCCATAATTTCACCAGGAAAGCACGCATTTCGGAAGACTGCTTTCTGAGGCCTCCACCAATGATTAATCAAGCTCCTCTGAACATGGTGTACTCACTCCGTTCCTCTCTTGTTTTCTCACAGTAGGAAGCCACAATGCTGCCTTTAGCTTTGTTGGTCGTCTGCCTGAGCGCAGCCATGTCAGCCCCCAGCTTAGACCCTCAGCTGGACCAGCATTGGGACCAGTGGAAGAGCTGGCACACAAAGAAATATCACGAGGTGTGTATCTCTTTCTTTCTTTCTCAACCACCTTTCTTCATGTTGTGGAAAGGATGCACAGTCTGAATGACGAGGATTGTTTTGCAGAAAGAGGAGGGCTGGAGGAGGATGATTTGGGAGAAGAATCTGAAGAAGATTGAGCTGCACAACCTGGAGCACTCCCTGGGCATCCACTCTTTCCGCCTGGGCATGAACCACTTTGGAGACATGGTATGACTACCACAAAGCTCATATCATACCTCTTGTTGAGAGTGTTTACACTTAAAGAATGGCTCAGTGACTGTTGGAGCAGATAAGGCAAAAAGGTGCAAAGGTTTGAGAAGTGTCACGAATTAGATAAAGTATTGAAAAGACTAAAACACATGTTCAAACAGTGAAAATACTTCTGCACAGAGAGTAACATATTTTGGAATACATTGAGAGAATGACAAACGCTTTCAAGTCCACACCAGAGCCTTAATTGATAAAAATGCACCCAAGTCTTGGCTGAAATACAAAAGAGCATCTGTTTGCTAACTCCAAACACAGCTGCAGATCCTTCTTTTCCTGAGACAGCCTTTAATTTTTTTGACAAGTTTGTAAATGAGCATCATTAAGTAAAGAAAACTGCAAACAACAAGTCATGCAACCAAACCATTATTTTTTATGATACTGACAACGATACGAAAGCAAACACCTGCAAATATACACTTCTCATTTTTAATTTCAGTGTCACTGACTCCACATTTTTCTCTGCCACAGACTCACGAGGAGTTCAGGCAGATCATGAATGGCTACAAGGGCAAAACAGAGAGAAAGGCTAAGGGATCCCTGTTCATGGCGCCGAACTTCCTGGAAGCCCCACGTTCAGTTGACTGGAGGGAGAAGGGCTACGTCACCCCCGTCAAAGATCAGGTAATGCCGGTTTGTCAATAACACGTGCAGGCTTTAGGATCTGAAACATACACATCTATATTTTACATGGTGTTGTTTGACATTTTCATCTTCTTCACTGTCTCAGTATCTGTCAGTGAGGCTTGTTTTCTTCTTTTCTGCAATAAATATAACACATTTAAAGACTGCAGCTCACTTGTTGTTGCACTGAAATCCCCCCTCCTTACTTTAACTACCATGTTTGCACCACACAAGAGCCAAAACTCCAACCTGATATCAGCTGTTGCAGAAATTTTGTAAACATGATTGAGCAACACGTGGCTCTGGATAGTTTGATTGTTGCAGTGTCGTAATTGGACGGCACTTGGTTCACAGAAGTTAATGTTTGGCAGGGACAGACTGATAACATGGCTGCTGTCGAGTTTGTTTTTGTTATCTTTTTCTCCACGCACACCGCTCCTCCTCCTGGCAGCACAGAGCGTCCACCCCAGCCCCTCGGCATACATTAACGCCCTGTAAGCTGAAACCAGCCCGACCAGCTTACTGTAAACTATGCTGAGGTGGAGCTACTCTCTTCTATTTAAGTGCTGCAGTGCAACGTTCAATCAGATCTGAACTTGCTTTAAAAAGTCAGTCAGAGAGCTCCTGATGTAAACAGCACTCAAGAAATGAATCATGGCAAGAGACAAGAAATAAGCAGCAATTAGCGGGCTTAAACAGTAAAAAATACTATTATTCAAACATGCAAGAATCCAGAATGTGATGTGTATGTAAAGCAAATATGTGTTCAATGCACAAGTGAGAGCTGCTGTTAGCTCAGCTTATAATTAGTTGCTAAAAAGAACCAGCAAACTCCCCTCAGTCGTCCTTTTTTATTCTCGTTGATACTTTAAAAAATCACTTAAGACAGTTGCAAGATTCAAAAGTATTGAGTTTTTATCAAGAAGAGGTGCAAAAACAAGAAGATATCAGTATTTAATCAGTTTCAGAATAAAGAATTCTTGGATTCTTGAAGAATGTTGCGATTGAATGTTAGTCCACAACATGTCTGCTCAATTTTCTGTTCTTCGGCATTGATTCACAATGAGTTGTGCAGCAAACTAGCAAAGAGGAAACCCTTCACTGATATAGAAGGGATTTTCAAGAAATGGTATAAATTTTTAGAGGCTTTCTCTGTTTGTTACACAAACTCTGAATTTTTACATCTCACATCTTTTAACACCGTTTTCTTTTCTCCGTCTCAGGGTCAGTGTGGCTCCTGCTGGGCTTTCAGCACCACCGGAGCTCTGGAGGGTCAGCAGTTCAGGAAGACTGGCAAACTGGTGTCTCTGAGCGAGCAGAACCTGGTGGACTGCTCAAGACCTGAGGGCAATGAGGGCTGCAACGGAGGTCTGATGGACCAGGCTTTCCAGTACGTGGAGGACAACCACGGTCTGGACTCTGAGGACTCTTATCCTTACCTTGGAACGGTACGAGTCTTAAAGGAGAACTGTGTAGCTGAGATGATGTGCTTCTTGTAATTTTTGTCCTTTATGAAAACATTTGTCCTATTTTTCACATTTTTATGGGTGTTAAAAATGTTTTTAGTTTTCAACATGACCCCAAGCAAACCATATTTTCATTGATTTGATCTTTATAATTTTTTAGGATGACCAGCCGTGTCACTACGACGCCACCTACAACTCCGCCAACGACACTGGATTCTTCGACATCCCCAGCGGAAAAGAGCGCGACCTGATGAAGGCCGTAGCTTCTGTGGGACCCGTCTCCGTTGCTATTGATGCTGGACACGAATCTTTCCAGTTCTACCAATCAGGTCAGGATTAAAAACCCTGGTATACAGGCGTTAAATTAAAAATCCCACACTTTAAAGAGCGTAAATTAAAGTTGTGGGGTTTCCTCTTTAAAGGAATCTACTATGAGAAGGAGTGCAGCAGCGAGGAGCTGGACCACGGCGTGCTGGTGGTTGGTTACGGCTTCGAGGGAGAAGATGTGGATGGAAAGAAATACTGGATTGTGAAGAACAGGTCAGTTAAAATGATAGTTAATCACATTTTAATTACATGTTTACTCTAAAAAGAGAGAGTTTAGAGACTTGTGAGCTTTTTTTTGACAGTGTCTGATCTTCTTGTTTGTCTCTTTGTTTGCAGCTGGAGTGACAAGTGGGGCGACAAAGGCTACATCAAGATGGCTAAAGACAGGAAGAACCACTGTGGCATCGCGACAGCTGCCAGCTATCCCATCGTCTAACATTTGCACAGCTCCTCTTTGTAGCACCATAGTGTTTTTTTATTATAATAATAATTGCAACTGTTTGGCTGAAAGCCGGAGGATGTAGCTTCGGCCAGAGCTGCGAGCATCAACAGGAGATCCTGAGACGAGTCACGAGGAGAGAAAACACTGTTGTTCTAGGGAAAAATGGCGCCATTTTGTTTTGGCTGGATTCACGCCACTTTATTTTGTCTGAGAAGATTTTAGTCTAGTGTTTTATTCTTTGTAAATATGTGTATGCTACTTTTAAGTGAAATGTTAAAACCTGCTTCGGTCATTGTAAATGATTTTTTTTCTACTTTTACTGTGATCAATTAAAGTTGTTTAAACACTACTGAGATGTTTTAAGTGTTTTTGTACGTTTTCTGGAGGGAAACAAAGACATGCCAGTCTCTGGACCCTTTAAACAGCAAACATTAAATACTGAGCAGTTGCCTTGGAGCTTGAAGTTGAAAATCGTTTCATCCATTTGAATCAGGAAAAAATAGTTCAGTTGAAAAGTAGAAGTTGAACAGTTCTGCAGGATGACCAAAGGTTCGCACAGTCGTAACCCAATGACCCCTTGTGTGTTTCTTTTGCTGTGAAAACATTTAAAAAGTTAGCTTTGAGTGCACTAAATGAGGATAATCTTCTTTGTTGGACTTGTTGTCAACAAATGCATAAAAATTCAAACTCACAGCCACTAAAATCCAAATTTCATAAGTAATATTTCTGGTATTCAGATTGTATACTGTGGCCTCCAGCCGTAATCCTACACACTGGTCTGAAATGTTGAGAAAGGGTCATGTGGTCTTGTGAAAAAGGAGCCGAGCTCCCTGAGATCTGGTACCAGGATCTTATAGGATTATTCATCCTGTAACAATAGTGCTGATTCATGAGGAAACTCTTTACTGTGGGTCACCTTATACGAGTCTGAAAGGTAGAAGACGTGAGCCCCAGTTACACTTAGGTGTTAGTCATTCAAGGTGATATAAATTCATTCAAACTACTGTTCATGCTTCGGTGTGCGTGGTTTTGCCGGTTTGAGTGAAGGGAAAGTCTGTGTTGAGTTTCAGCGGTGTGAGATCTCACTTCTATTTCCTGTTTTCTTCGGCCCAACTCTTGGTTCCTCTCTCATTTTTACAGAACCAGTGGTAACCTGTTGTTTATCGCACTTCAACAGTTATCTGTTAGAGAGCACAACAGACCATTTTAGGCCTCTTTTCATTATTTCTTCTATATTTTTTAAAGTGTTTTGTTTATATTAACCACAGTGCTAGACTTATCTCAAAAAGTAAACAATATTATGTAGAAATGTAGTATGTAAAACATTCTTGCAGCTTTGAATGTAATACAAAGAGTGACTGTTCTGTTAAAACTGTGGTGTAGTATGCTTCGCTGACAGCAAAACTGCCACCAAGGCATCAACTTATAGTTTGAAAAATTGTAACAATAATCAAATTTAAAAAATCCTCACAGGAGCTTTAAGAAGAGTCACTTTGACATGTTTTTTTTTTTTTACAGACGTCATTTCAGGATTACAGACGTGTGTGTTTACCTCACCTCTGAGGTTCAGTCCAGGCTGATACGCAGAGTGAACTGTGGAGCAGCTGGCTGAACGTGTTGTACAACATGAAGAGGGTGGAGTGCAGGGGTATTAAAGGGTCAGTTCACCCAGTTTTAAAACCTTATAACTCCTCACTGACCTCTGGATTGGTCTTATGTTCGAAGTTGTCTGGTACATTGTTTCAGTATGTGTTTGGTTTAGTTTCATTGGAAAGAGTAAAATGACAAAGAGCAACTGAATTATGAGAGAAAGTATTTCAACAACTTAATTTTATCAGCTGGATCAAACAGTGTCAGGAAGTTCTCAATACAAAAATACATTGTCGTGTAATGAATAAAAGGCTGTTTCTTCCTCTTTCTCCTCATTGTGTTTCAGCCTGTTGTTATAAACTGGGAAAAACCTGAATCAGGGAATTCAGACAAACTTTTTCATGTCGAAAAGAAGGAGTGAAAGGAAAAGCTGCTAAGAGAGAGCTGCAGAGGTCACACTGGGAATCTTTATGTGACTTTATCCTACTGATGCTTCTTGACGAAGGACAGGTACTCGTTGACGTCATCAGGAGAGCCGACCACGAAGGGGACCCGCTGGTGGAGCGACTCCGGCTGAACGTCCAGCACCCTCTGGGTGCCGGTGGTGGCGAGGCCTCCCGCCTGCTCGATGAGGAAAGCGATGGGGTTACACTCATACAGCAGACGCAGCTGTGAGGAGGAAAGTGAAGAAAAGAAGAAACAAGTTAAAAAATTATCAAGTCATTGAAAATTGATAAAAATTAGTTTAAAATTCTCTTTGCACGAACTTCAATTGCCTAATTTTTTGAATATATTTTTTTTATTCTTATGCCTTGTTTACTGTAAATCTTGGATGAATGTAAGGTGTTTTCAGACCAAATTTACAGATAAACAGTATCTCATTTGTGCTGTTTTATAGCTGTGATCAGATACTTTTCAACTGTCGTAAAAAAAAAAAGATTTTGCTTCACTAGGCTCTTGATAATTTAACTGCAAGACCCCATCCAAAAAAAAAATTAATTATACAAAATCTGTGTTTAGACTGGTTGCAAACTCATCTTAAAGACTGTGCATTACAGAATGAGACCGCAGCTAACAATGCAAAGCTACAAAGTCATTGAAGTGCATAGAAAATAAGCATGAAACAAAAAAAAGACTGAAGCAAAAAGATGCAATAAAAACTGTAGGGAAGGAAAGGAAAAAAGACACAAGAGTAGAAGACACAAGACAAAAACGAGGAAGGGAAAGCCTGATCAAAAGCCTTCAAGGAATAAAAGAAAAGTACAAAGGCTGCAAAGGGGAAAACAGGAAAGAAAAGGAAGACATGGGGGATAATGTGGAGACAAAAGCAAGAGAGGAAACAAAGGGAACAAAGGAAAAGAAAAAGTATCACAGAGGTACACAAAGAGGGGAAGGAAAAAGTGAAAAAGATTTGGGGCGGTGAGAAAAAATCATAAGCATTTCAATAAAGGAAAGAAAGAAAAGAGTCACAGAAAAGGAAAGAGGTGGACAAATAGACAACAGAAGCAGAAGACTCTTCATTATCAGACACTTGTCTTTGATTTACTGCTAAAGTATAAGTCTTGGTGTAAACAACAATAAGATCCACTTACAAATGTAAATACTAACTGTCAGCTGGATAGTAACTGGGTCACAGTGTCCTGCTGTTTGTAAAGAAAAGGTAATGAAGGTTTGTTGTTGATCTTTACAGCCAGCTCTGAACAGTCTGAGCTTTATTTATCTCAGGAGCAGAAAAACACTCTCAGGTTACACAACTCTCAGACCCACCATTCACAGTGTGTGTGTGTGTGTGTGTGAGAGACAAACTGCGTCACTGAGGGTGTGAGTATAACTGGATCTAAAGCCTCTTTTCCTGAACTAATAAAATTCATCTTTGAGAGATCTCAACAAAAAAAGTCGAATGAAAAGCATGTCTAGAAGGGTTTCATATACTTCAAAGATCTTCATAAGGATGACTTTTAAGTTTAAATCATCCCATTGTTGTCACATTTGACACAATATTTTCTGCTGTAAATTGATTATCACATCTGCAGTAAGACAACTCTGGTGCTTACCTTTCCCTTAGGACTCTTCTCATTGGCTGGGTACATGAAAATCCCTCCGTAGGCGATGGTGCGGTGAACATCTGACACCATGGAGCCCACGTACCGAGCTCCATACGGGGCGCCGCCATCCTGCAGGAGACAAGTGAACACTTGCATTAAAGAAGCATGAAGTAACAAATTCACAAAACACACAAAACAAGAGTCTCAGCAACAGCAAATCTGAGTGTCCTGTTTGTGAACTAATTCATTATTTAGAAGGAAACTAAAAAAAGACTCAACATTTCTGTGGATTGTATGTAGTTTAGTATGTATAATAGACAGCAACAAGTTTGCTGCTTCTCTTTCACTCTCACTTTTGAACTCAGTTGTTACATAAAACTGTATTCAATTATGCTGGAAGAGTTTCAAAGACAGTTTACGCTTCATTTGCATGAGGTGAGTTCAAAAGCTTCCGGCATGAGTCAACAACAAAGACGGCTGCTCTTTATGAATCCTTTTTAAAGTAACTATTAATAAACACAACAGTTATTCGTGTTAGAGGTGATGCTGACACTTAATCCTGTCATACTGAACATGTTTGTTTAATGTTGTCTGACCACATCACTTCTTAAGCTTCTGCTCCTTCGTATGCTTTATTGTCCTCATTGAGTCAAGAGGTTTTGTGGCTGTCAAACTTGGATACAGAATATTTTAAAATAGAAAAGAGGAGTTAGCTCAGGTCTGTGTTGACTCTGACTGTCAGCTTTTGTGATGCAGTTACCAGCTGACCTCAGTCTGACTAGGTGCACCTGTATGCTTGGCTCAAACTGGAAAAACTTTATGGATAGTCCAACCTCATTTGACACAAAGAGCTTGTTCCTTATAACTTATTCACGGAGCCACCTGAAAACTTTTTATTGAAGCTAAATGTGAAGCTGGCTGTAACCTTCAGGGTCTTTAGTATGATCTTGTAGTGTATCAACAGGCAAAGGATTATGAGATATGTTGTCAGCTGCATTTGGAGGAGCTTTCAAAATAGGATGATCTATAACACTTCACTGTTCTGACTTATTTGGTCTTCAAATGTTTCTTTCAAAGGCTTCCGGGCCTGGACTGTGGCACAGATTGCAATTGAAAAGCATCAAGAAGACAACTTAACTACGGTGGTCTGAAAGGAACAAATAAAAATATGTGTTTAAAAAAATCACCCATTGGTTTGGAACTATCAGTAAGTTTGACTTTTATGATTAATTAGCTGATGCTGATGGTGTTTTTTTGCTCCAAGTTTTTCTTGTTGAGCTTTTTTTTTTTGTACACAAGGTCCTTTTTTAACCCTTATTTTCAAGGTGCTGCAATAATGACAGGGTAATCTTAATCCAACTTCTTCATGAAAAACATAGAACCAGTTCTTCCTCAGTTAAAATGGGGAAAATGTGGAAAAAAATTACCAGGATGGAAATTATAAAGCGTTTTTCTTCATGGGTCATTTCAGTCAACATTTATAAAGCACATTTGCATTATTTTGGTGTTTAAAAACCTGAATTAATTGACATTTCTTGCCATGTCACGAGACATAACAAAAAGATCAACTACACTGCTTTGCTTTCATGGATTTTGTCGTATTTTCTGAGCAAATCTAACGCTCAGAGTGCAAGATAACGTATGTCTGATAAGTTTTTTTTGTATTTTTGATGTTATAAAATGATGACACAACAACAGGTCAGTGAGGGGAGTTGCAGTAACAGCAGATCTGTTGCGTTCAGAGAAAGAGGGTCTGTGTTTGACCTCCAGCTGAGGGAAAAACTCGACAAACAACAGACAGGTCAAAGTCCTTCTGCAGCAGCGACGCAACACGTCACAACAATCCAGCTGGACAGAGACATTCCTGTCTGCAAAACATGCAACAAGCAACAAGCTGCTTTCATTTCTTCCATTTTATTTACTGATTTTTCTCTTCTTTCTCTTATTTTCTAATGTTTCAGAGTCCCTGAGCTGAATGGCAGCGCCCTGAAGTGAGCTTCATGTTCAGACCAGTTCAACGTGATGCAGTCATGTGCTCGCTGAGTCACAGCCCAGTCATTATGGGTGTGTGTTTTGTGTGTCTGGTGTGAGTGTGTGTGTGGAGTGTTTCCCAAAAACAAACCCGCCCACACGTCACAACTCTCACACACACTCAGTTTGGCCTCAGTTCAGTCACTATGAAACTTCCTATAAAAAAAGAAAGAAAGGAAACTGAAAAAGAGCACATGCATGGGAAAGTTTTAAAGGCAGATGTGTGAAAATTTTATTTCACTTTTTACAAACACTTTTTTTTAACAGGGACTTGGATGATCTGAATGGTTTTCACTGAGCAGGTGATTTTACCCTGCACAAATATTTGCTTTTTGTTGAAGGACTCTGCAGGTAAATATTTGTGTCAGTGTGTGACAGGAATCACAAGTCATTTGGCACAAAAAAAAAAACTATAGATTCAGATCTACTTGATTTTGTCGATGTTAAAGACAAGGATTAATTGCAGCATCTTGTTTCCCAAAGTGAGCTGAAAACAGACTTTTTTTTCATAACAGGTGATTAGTTTGTTATCTGAGAGCACATTGTGTTCACAAAGGAGCAGAGCTGCTTTCACTCAGGCCTGGAGCAGACAAAAGGATTACACCACAGTTAAACTTCACTGCTGTCTTTGAAACAACGTATGTATTCCAGTTCAAGCCTGTGAGACAAGTTTTCTGCCCTTTCACAACACATCACATGATGACAGTGAGCAACAGAACGGTTTCTGCTGACTTCTGCTGGGTCATGATGGTTAGTTGAGGTGCAGCGTGATGATAAGTGTTTGATCACTGTAGGTTCTTATTACCTGACTGTTTCACTGATCTCCAGGGTGTTTAAAATTCTGATTCTGAATTTTTGAAATCCGCTATGTGTTTCAATGAATGTATTTATCATGATGTGAAAATGTGAGAGTTAAAAACACACATTAGAGGACACAACACAAGATTGAAGTTAAGAAATGGTGCAGAAAAGACAAAAAAGATAAGAAATGTTTGGGGCTAAAATGTTGTTTGAAGACCTGGATCTGAGGGTGAAGGGAGGTAACATAAAAGTCCTGGTTGCGTGTCGTAAATTAAAATGATTTATTACAAAGAAAATAAAGGAGTTTTAAATTTATATTAATTGAGGTGACAAGGTAAACAAAATGAATGTTTGAAACGTAAACAAACCAAAGGAGTTAAAGAAGGAACTCTAGGATGAATGAAACTCTTCAACAAACAAACGGCCATAACAAAGTCAAAATGGTCTGAATATGAAAAACAATCCAGATAAAATCTAGATCCTGATCCTGCCATGAAAACATCCTTACATATTTCCTTTGTATCGCCCCCTAATGGAGAACATTTTCCTTGCTCAGAGGCAGAGTTTGCTGATGTTTACTCAGAAAACTAAACACTTATCCTCTATTATCAAGTAAGGCTTGGCGATATATTGCAAATAAGATTAAACTGCAATATGCCCTGTGGAAATGTTCTAAATGCTGACAGTGCAATATTTCTTTAACTTTAAATGTGTCAGAATATGAGGTGAATTTTTTTTTTTCAGTAGATATTTATGCTCCATGACCTTGAACTCAACCCTGCTCAACCAAAAGTGCTAAACTGTTGAAGCCAACTTTGCAGCAACAAATCTAAATGGTAAAAAGTGGCAAAAATGGATAGAGGTAGCCATTGGAATAATTTAAGAGTGGAAAAATGTTCAAAAAGCAGCAAAAATGAGAGAAAATGGGCAAAAATTGGGAGAGAACTTTGAAAACTGTCAGAAAGTAGCAAACCTTTTCAGGGGTTAAAATAATTTTCAATAATCTTATGTAATATTCTAATCTTCTGTGACACTGAATTTTGGGTTTTTATTATCTGTAAGCTACAATCATCAACATATCAAGAAATAAAGGCTTGAAAAATTCACCCCATAATATGAGTCTATATAATATATAGGTTTCACTTTCTGAAATGAGATATTATTTATATTTAACTTCTTGACGATATTATAATTTATTGAGAAGTTCTCACAAAATTCCTACTTTTCTCCCTCATGTTTGATTTTTTTTCTTATACAAAACTTCAACAAATAATTTAAAAAATCATCCCTTCCAATATACCAATTGATATCAACAACACAAAAGATGGGGAACATTATGAAGATGGGAACACACTAAAAATATTCGCACAATAAATTGCAAGGAAAAATACTCACAATTAGATTATTTTAGCCTTAATGTCTTCAGACACCTGAGGGAAAGGTGAGCTTTGATTTCATCAGTGTGTAATGATGGCACAAGGATGTTTGACCACATTTAGTGACTAATTTTTTAACAATAGGAAAATCTAAATGATGAAATTTCACTCCGAGTTAAGCTGATAAAGTCTCCTGAGCATGGGTAGGTTGTTCATTTCTGAACAAAACACCTCAATAGATGACTTTTTGAGAGTTGTTGAGCCATGAAGAATAAAAAAAGATGTTCATATTGTCAGACAAACTTCCAGTAGCCACAGTTTTAAACACAACTACACAGATATAGTTTTTATAAAGATGATCTTACACACTTTTGATGCTGAGAAAATGAATCAGAGAGTTTCGTAACTGTCTAAAAGCTCCTCACAAGCTTTACCAGTGCAGAAAATAAAAAAGGCTTTGATATGAGAAGAGTTTTTAATGGACTGATGCTTTTCTGAAAGATGATATGTTGGCATAGTCAGCAGTAAACATCAAATTTAATAATCAAAGCGAATAAACTGAAAGAAAAGTGCCAGCTCTGATATTAGAGTTTACAGAAAGAGTCTGCAGAGATGCACTGTCAGGATAGTATTTCATAAATGTGTTGAATTTAACGCTTCACTGATGAGATGGAAGCTTTTGACCAACCCTGCTGTCACGTTTGTGAGTGTGCCAGAGAAATGCTGAGTGTGTTTGTGGAGATCTGAGTTTCCACATGAGCAGCTGCTGTTTCCTGAGGAACATGATGTTTCCTACAATTTCAGCTGACGGAGCCGCCGCCCTCCGACCTGTATCACTGAACGTCACGCTGACTGACCGTTCATCACATGACGCTCTGCCAGCTGATACCTGTGTGCCTGAAGAGTCTTCACTTTGACCTTTGACCTTCGTTCATTTTGGCAGTAACAACAAAGTTTGAAGGTGTATCAGCTTGTTTCAGATAACAGTGCAAGAAAAAACAGTAACGGTCTTGGAAATGAACAACCTGTGAGAGGGAAAAGTTAAAAAGTTTTTAAAAAGTAAAAGAAAAAAGAAAAAGGTGGATTTTATCTCCCAAAATAGATAATTACTATAATTTTTTTCCCCTTTTCAAGTACTTTTATCTCATAATCACAGAAACAGAAGAAGCTTTTGTGCTTGTCTGAATAAATAAGCTATATAATATCTAAGAAATGCCAATGAATACATTTGAGAAAGAAGAACTCTCATCTCAGGAAATAACAAGCGTTTTGTCCTTGTGAGGATCAGCCTCACAGAGCAAATGTTTCTTCAGCGTTCACATGATGAGTGTAAGAGGCAGCTGGAGTTTGACATCCGGCCTCAGGATTGAGAAGATTCGTGACTCAGTCATGTTGCACGGCTTCGCTTCAAGGTGTCAAGGTTCAAAACCACAAACACAAACCATCAAAGCTTAAAAACAAGAGTGATATTTGATGTTGTGTAAAGAGAAGGTTGTTAATTTGCACTCACCTCTGGGTACTTCTTATGTTTGAGGTACTCATTGATGGAAGGGTGAAAGTACTTTGCATATCCCTCGTTCAGACTGTAAATCTTCCCTTTTGGCTTGATCTTCACGTTTCTCTCTATCAGTAAAAACTCGCCAATGGCCTGAGGAACAAAAATAACATGTCAACATGGGGATTTTAATTCTTCAGGACCTACCATGCCAAGTCTACCAGAGCATATCTTTACATTTTTACATGCTGCAGTGGCCTTTTTTTTTTACTTTACACTGCAATAAAAGATAGAAACCTAAGCAGGTTTTCATGTCTTATTGAAAGTAGAAAATGTCTTGTTAGACTTAATATGAGCCACATTTACCAGAGCAGTCCAGAAAATGCCTTATTTGAAGTTATCTAAAGACAAATATGAGTTCTGAATTACTTCTAATGAGAAAAAAAAGATCTGACAATGAGGTACGAAGAAGTTTGTCTAATTCAAGAAGGCTGACATGCAAATTTTTCTTACTTTCCACGCAGATGTTTTTTTACTCATTACAAGCAATTCAGACATCATTTTTGTCATTAAATATCATCAAATAAGACATTTTTTCTGAACTGTGAAGATGAATGTGGCTTATAATCAAGCCCAAAAATACATTTTCTACCAACAGTGAGACATATAACATTTGCTTAGATTTCTGGGTTTTTTTTTTTCAGTGTAACATATTGTTGTACACAAATACAGCCCTTATATCCCACACTTGAGTGAAATTTGTACACTTATGCCCAGTCTAAATAAATAAATTGCTAAAAAGTGCAACGGACCATAGAAAATGAGAAATTCACTCTTATTTTCCAAATCCAGTAATGTCATGCTGATGACTTATATTAAACGTAGGAAGTGATGTGAAGAGCTGCGGTCTGGAGCGTAATGTTTTTGTTGTTTACGCTTTGTAATTGATTCCTGAAAACACATTAGTAGAGGGAAACAGCGCTTTAGGGAATGTTGACAATGCAATATGAAAGTGTAACTCCTCAGATTTTAAATGGAAGAAGAATAATTGATCTATCTTATTTGATTTCATATCTACTTCCAGTTGAAACTTAATATGCATATCACAGCACCAGTGCTAATAAGGGAATAATTACATTGGGACTTCAGTGAGGCCATTCAAGACTTGGTCTCAAATCCTAACAAATGTAAATGAGTTTGAATCCAGTTGAAATAGAAGCTTATAAATGAATGAGAAGAAATAAAACACACTCTGGTAAGGTGGAACATTTCCAGCTTTGCATAGGGATGTGTGCAAGATAATTCAGTTGAATTTTTACTCAAAGAAAACATTTGGTGATTTAAGAAAACATATCTCGGAAGAGAGTTAAAAAAAACTATATATGCAAAGAAGTTAGGGAAAAGTTCATGAAAACAACACAACACTGCAGTAATCTCAGGTTTTTACATGCATGCACAACAACAAGCAGATTACGCACGGTAACATGCAGTGAAACTATAAAGCATCTAATAAGCAGCTTTTCCAAAGACTCAGAGTGACCTCAAGGTGTTTTTGACTGCAGGAACTTTCACCTGGAAATATGTTGTTTTTTGACAACTGGAACAAGCATCTCAAATTAGTTTGGGGGTTATAAATTTAGCTGTAATTTACTTTTCAGATATCCTGCCAGCGGAATGTTTCTGATGGTTTTATTACCCCCTCTGTCCACAATAAGAAATACACTAAATAGTAGTAATGCACTAAATAAAGAGTGACTGCAAACTGGAGATTTTCAGGTGAACATCAAGTTTACAACAGCATTTAAAACACAAAATGTAAATTATAGCTTATGCTTGTGTTATTCCAAGTGTCAACAAATCCATCACAAGTGTAAAAAAGCAGCATCAAAACTAATAGATCATATTTTTCTTCATACTTAGTTTGTGAAGAGCTCTATTAGTAAAACAAGTCTTTTTGGAGGAGATTGAAGAATGATAACAAGTTCGTAGTGACTCAATGTAAATCCAGTTAAAGTGTGAGTTTTTCTTTCCTTTTTGCAGGAAAAGTGTATATATAACATGATTTACACTTTTGTTTGTTATCTGAAGGAAACATGAAATTATGGGTAAACTTTCTACCAAATAAAAGTGTTTATGTGACTTTATAGCCCCCTGGTTCCTTTATTGGGCTGCAGACAGGTGCAGAAACGGAAGAAATGAGTGACAGGTTAAGATGTGTTTTCTTAAATAAAAGCAGTAAAAGGGCAATAAAAGCATATAAGGAGAGGCAATAAAGCTGAGGAGGGAAAATGAAAAGAAAGATCAACAGTGGATGTTTTAATCTCACTCTGCAGGTAAAAAGTGCAGACGTTGGATGGAGGCGAGTGTCAGATACTCACAGGGTCCAACATGAAGAAATGGAGACCGGCGCCGGTGCTGAGGGCGACCAGGGTGGCACTGCCGTACAGAGCGTAACCTGCACACACAATGTTGGTTCCAGGCTGCAGGGCATCTGCATCTGTGGGTTCGCCCTCTGTGACCTGAGAGAGAGAGAATCAGAAATAAGTAACTTCTCCAAGGGGGGAAAGTTGTTCATTCTTACACACTATGAAGAGAAAATAAACAAAAGTGCTAAGACTTTAAAGTCAATATACAAAACTGCAAAACTGGTGGAACATTAAAGGATGTTGCACAGATTATTACAGTATCAACACGTTATTAAATATTCAACAAGCAGATTCCATAATTCTGTTCCTGTGAACTTTCTTTGTGGTACACAGTGTGTGATTTTCAAAAAAGCTGTCCTTTGATAAATGTACAAACGTATTTCGTCTTCTCCCTCAGTGGACACAACATAAACGGCATGTGTTTTTGTTTGTAGCCTGTGAGATGTTTTCAGTAACTGTCTGGACCAGACACAAGTGGAATTTTTCACAGCCTGTGAGGCCAATAAAACCAGCTGTAACCTTTAAAGGATTGAATAACTCCTCTTGCATGCAAACCTGGATTGCCTGGACAACAGTGCCTCCCTGTGTCCAATGATGTCAATACAGTTAAAAAATGCACATTTCCTCAGTTAATATCCCCCTATACTATAAGCTAGACCAGATTTAACTCTCAATTTTATCAGGTTTTATAGGAAATGTTTTGGAAGTATAGAATTTAGTCTAGATTTTTTTAGCAGGCATCATGGCGTTGTACTCTGGTGCAGTAGCAAATGAGATTTTAAAAGGTGATTTTCACACTGTAAAGACTCCTACAAAACATTTGCCTCATATTATGGTAAGCTCTGATGATGTAGATTTGTCTCTTAATAGAAAAACAGTTGTTAGTCCTGTTTCCACATCCCTGTGTATTTATGTTTTTTCTGAATGCCACTACCAATGTGGTGGCTACATTGGCATTTGGCCCAATCAACCAATGCAGCGTCTTGGTATACATGTCTAAGGTCAAGACTTTTTCTAAGTTTATTTGGTATCTAAAGGCATCCTCTCTCCAGCAGAGTTTAAAAAAATGCATGAAGGCAGCTAATATTTTACTTATTTTGCAACAAATGTTATGACCTTCCACTTCTTGTTGTGTCATTTTAAAAACAGGGCTCCACATCCTTCATCTGATCCATGTGTTTTACAATTTCACATCTTTTCCAGGGCCCACTTATATTGTATATATTTTTGTATCTTTTGATATGAGACTCACCCGTTTGTAGATTGCGAATATAGTGCCAATTGAAGCCAAGCAGTCGATGTTACTGGAGCCGTCCAGAGGGTCAAAGCATACCACGTACTTTCCCTATGAATGAATAAAGATTAGAAAAAGACAATGTTAAGAGTGAGGGAAAACATTATGATTGCTTGAATGCTTAGAGTTTGTTATATGACTTTGTTTCATGGGGCATTGGATCAACTCAGCTGTTGCACGCCCACCCTCAACTCTCTTTATCAAGTTTTCTGCTGAATTCACCGACTAATCCTTTAAATAAAGGAATGAAAGCCCAAAAGTCTATTTTTCCTTTTTGGTGATAGAGACGACCTGGCTTTAATAGGAAATTTGGTATAAACTGTCAAACTCCTGTCCCACACTTCCTTAGATTTGAGTAGAGATGCCAACCTGGAATCAGCTGTGTTCATGTAGATCTTGTAACTTTTTTTTTAAATCTTCAGCCCACCCAAATATTCACCATCTGGACTGACATGGACACATTCTTATTCTTCTTGCAGGTTCAATTTCTCTATGTATTTTATTTATTTTCTGATCTTTTAGTCCAGTTCAGGGTAGTTTTGTGTAAATTTTTTGAAAGAAGAGTCAAACAGAAAAATATACAACAGAAAAAATAAATTGCGTGTTCAGACACCCATAAGGACTTAAATCTCACCTTTAGAGATTAAAATTGAAATAAATTACAATAAAATTTTAAAAAGTACAAATGAATGCTATCACAAATAAAAATGGCCCAATTATAAATTACAAAAACTTCTCTCTCATGTCCCCTCGTAGATCTCTTTGTAACACGCTTTGATCATTTTGTGTCTGCTTTTCTTGTTCTTCTTTTTGTGCTTCAAAAATATTTTTTTTTAAATTCTGAGGATAAGCAACATTTCTGAAGTTGTTTGGGTGCTTCCCCCAAAAGGACGTTGGCCATATTCCTTGTCGTAGTGGACGCTGGTTTGACTTCCGACCTCAACTCTATGCTGCATGTCTCTCGTCGCTCTTCTTACCACATTTCTGCATTACCCATTGCAGAAATGTCCAAAAAATAGAGCCTAAAAACAAAAGTAGGATATTATCTTTTACTACAAAAGAGAGTCCAAACATTTTAAATGTTTTTTTCTTGTGTGGAACTTTTTAGCTCTCTATAATAATAGCTAATAAGATAAACGAGTGACAAAAAGACCAGAAACCTGTAAACTGTTTTGAAAGCAGCAGCAGGTGTTTTTGTTGGCAGTTAATCTGATATCAATGCAATGAATTTCTTTCTGATTCAGTTTGAATAATTTATGTCTCCTCTAATTGAAAGTGTCAGATCATAATGTAATATTTATTCAGCAGATAAAAGAGGACAGCATGGTCACATGTCAGAGGAGCAGTTCCCTTTGCTAAAGTCATATAAATGCTGCTCAAAGGCATTTTCTATGGATCCCTACCAACATTCACTGCCATTCATTTGTTAATCTTCATGGGCCCCTTTCACATTTAGGGACTTCTGTACTCAGGACTCAGCACTTTTAGCCCCTGTTCCAGCTACCAGTGAAGAAAAAGGTTTGAGTTTTTGCAAAGCAGTGATCCAATGGTGGATAAAAATCCTCTTTGCATCTTTTTTTGGAAACTTGAAGAAAAGTGACACCAGATATTGCAAAAACAAAAGATATACAGGAAGATTTGGGAAACTCTTGAGTGATATAACTGAAATTGATCTAACCAGAGCTGAAATTGTATATGATGAAATACTTTGTCTGGAGTTTTTTATCTCATTAGATGCAACTTTGGTGACACCAAGTTGAAACCAGGTGTATACATAGCAACTATTAAAAGAGGAAAACATGGAGAAATCATCAGTGATGTTATGTAGGACCATTGCTGCACAGAATTTCACAGAAGAAAATAAATAATATCTGTCAAGGTGCATGTTTTTCTTCTTGACTGTACAGTTTGTCAGACACTCACTCTCTTGTCTTTGGGTGTGATGATGAGCTCCTTGTTCTCCTCAGACACCATGCAGCAGGTGCTGTAGGAGGCCTGCAGCATGTTGATAACCAGATCGTTAGACAACACGTCCAGTTTCTTCACGTCGTCCCCGGTCACGTTCACGGAGCCGGCCAAACCCTGTCTGTGTGGAGCAAAACATCAGAAACCAGAGCTTAGTCTAACAAGTCAAATATGTTCAAAGGCAACATGTCAGAATTCAAATGGAACAAAAAAACACAAACAAAAAAAAACTTTTGGAAAAAAAAACTGTATCCAGAATCATTTAAAATAAGAGATATTTTAATCATTTTTGTTGCCAATGTGTCTGAAAGGGTTTTATTTCTCCCACAATAATCTGCGAACTGTAATTATCCCTGACTCGTTTATCCCTCCTGTTGTCTTCAAGATCTCAGAAGTTATTTTGTGATAACTTTGGTTTTCTTTCGTAGCATGATTGGAAATAATATGGATGGTTCCATGCAATGGTTTTTACATGTATAATTAGTTATGACTATTATTGTTAAATTATGTATGTTTTATATAAATTCATTGCATTTTTCCACCATTAAAGAAATTTCAATAATTTCAAAACAATACCCTGCCATCACTTTGACATCCACCTGTCTGTGATAACACATTTACATATGTACCTCTGATAATAACCTTAGTGAAAAAAAAAATCAGAATTTTTGCTTTTTTCTACTCAAAGAAGAGGTATAATTATTTAAATAAGGTCTATCATATCATATATTACAAAAGTTATTGCTAAAATATATGATAATATGTTGGAAATATCTTCAGAAAATGGAGAAGAAAGAAAATTGGAGGAAATTTTTCAGCTTGTACTTTTTAAATAGTTAGAACAGACAGTGCAGAGTAAATCTGAAGACAACAAGGGGGTTAAATGGTGAAACGGGTATTTAAATAAGGCAGTGCTTTAAAACAAGACAAGATATGAAGATTCAGATTGATGCTTTCATCATTGAGAGCACAATGAATAGAAAAAGTATATACTTATAATACAGCGTTCTCAATAATAATCCAGCTTGAATACTTGAGTCCTACTGGTCAAAATAACAGTAGTTGATATTTCTGAATAGCAAAAGCGACACCAGAAACATCCACATCACACACCAGTACAATACATTTACACAGTTTATGACTCTACCTCGCCCAGTTAATAATAAGGCAAAAACATCAGTGCCAAATGGCATGGGTGGAGAAATTATTTATGATAAGTCATCAGCAGATGGAAGAGCAAGGGATATGAAAAGACGACACAAGCAGCTCAACCAAAGTGAAGAAAAAAGGCATAATTTAGGTTTTGACCAAGTTAAAGAACTGTTAATAATATTAATATATATATAAAAATATCCTAATGCTCAGACTTTGCTTTGAACAAAAAATGTAAGTACTCAAGTCTGAGGGACCATTTTTAGTTCTTTTTTCATTGGTTATTTAAAAGCTAAGCAGGATAATGTATCGTAAGCAGGTGGTTATGTGAAATAGAAACATTCACTCACCACATACACGGTCCTTTACTCGGCTTTGCACCAGCAGTCACATATAAAAGGTCATTCAATCAGCTTGTTAGCCCCAATTATCTTCATTTTAGCTTCACACAGTGTTGATTTGTGATGTTACACAACCTCAATGTGTTTGAAGTTCACTGAATAGAGACTTGTTCAGTGGAAGTTAGTTTTGTTTCAACTGCTCGTGTCGTTCGTATATTGGAAGAACTTCAGGGCTGCTCTTGTAGCTCTTACATCATGTACAGTATGTTCAAAATAATAACAGGGTTGTGACTCTACTGTAGATAACATCAGCTGCCAGTTAAAATTAGCGTAACCTTTAACATCAACAGCAGAAGATGCAACATGCATGTCAGAGGCAGCATTGATGTCAAACATTAAACATGCCGGGGATCACCAAACTGCACAATGAGCAGGTTCCTTGTGCTTGTCACAGGAAAACATGCCCTTTTCTTTAAAATTGTGGTATTTGCACTTTTACTGAAGTGAAAGTTTTTGAATCCAGTGTGAACTCTCCTATCGAAGAACTGTTCGGTTTCATTTCACAGCTTTATCTCTCAATAGAAAAGACAATGCACAATCTTTCATCACTCTCATACTCTGGTGTTGAAATGTAAATCAAATACAGCTGCATGAACTTTTCACTGCACAGCACAATCAATCATATCAGCACCTTCGTGTAGTTTTGAAACTGATATTTTAAAAGTCTAATTCCTCACATCACAATACGACAGTATCTCATATCTTGGTCTTGCTCCACAATATTCCTTCTAAGGAAGGGAGGGAGGCAAAATGTCAAACAACTACGGATAGCTGGAATTCTATGACTGCTGTTCTGCAGCTGATCTTGACCTCTGACCTTTCTATGGAGGTATGCAAACAGAAAAAAGTCTGGTAAAGGTCAAGAAGGTGCCATCACATTCGTATAAAAAGAAATGTGCAGATCAGCTGACTTTAAATTTGAGATTTCCACCATTTCTTACAAGTCATCGACGTTGGCGAGTGGTGCAGAAATGAGTGTTTCCATGGTACTCACAGGTGAGCCAGGCCGGCCTTCCTCACAGCAGAGGAGATGGCTTTGATGGAGGTCAGAATGGCGTTGATGAGCTGGGTCAGCTCACCTGTCGCACCCTTGGCCTGACGACCGGTCTCGATGACAAACCGGGTCAGGGTCCATACGTCCGTGTCAAACCCCGACTGATCCGACATGCTGGGTTCTGGTTCTTCTTCTGTCCCAGAGCGGCGGAGGACAGGCAGCGAGTGAGCGACCTCATTACCAGCCAAGTCCTTTTCATACCCAGAGCCATGACGGCAAGCCAGGAGATCTATTTGTGTGTGCAGCCGGGTGGAAGAGTGTGTGTGTGCGTGTGTGTGTATGTGTGTGTGTGTCAGATGGGTAAGGGGGTGTCATGTGTCTGCTGGAGAGAGAGACTGGCACACATTAGTCCTGCAAAAGACAAGACAAGAAGCGTTACTCATTCAGTGGAAAGGTTTGTAACATGTGTGACAGCTGGGACTCAAAACTTGGGCAACATGAGATCTCTGTGGTCAAACTCTCACTGCCTTTACCACTTTTCTTTCTTTTTTTTGAATACATGCCTTAAAATAGTCTTGTGCTGTGGAAATAGAGGAACAGCCTGCAATTTCATGTGATGATTACAGAAGGTTGCCAAAAAACAAAAAATTGAATGCTGCAGAAATGTTTAGATTAGTACAACATTTTAAGCACCAACAAAGCATGAACATTTCATCCTGGAACTGATGGCATAAACTTTAATCTCCACATGACACCTTTAAACATAGTTTGAATTGATTTCTTTTTTGATATTGATCACTCTGATGAGTATTGGATATTGTATATTTAATAAACCAGGAGTAGACACAGACACCGTTCCTCAGTTTGATCCCAACTGCAGCTCAACGAAGCTTTAAATGTCATTCAGGCTGTGTGAGCTTCCACTGACCTTTATTTCAAAGGTTAACTTCTCTGGATTAAATATCCATTTACTTTTGTAAGCAGTTAACCTTCTAACTTTTCAATTTCTACACTCTTATAAATAAATTTTAAAGTATTTTGTTTGGATGTATGGTAAAATGTTTGGGCTAACTTAATGCAATGCAGCTTATTCTACCACACCATATCATATATGTTTGACGTGTGTCAAACAATGTTTATCTTAAAAGAAAATGAAAAATGTCTGTTTGCCAAAATGGTGCAGAGCAGTATGGGACTCCATGTCTGCCCAATTTTGCACTTTTTTCCTCTTTTGTGGCCAATAGAGAAAACTCAGCTTTTTAAAACTTGAAATTCATTTGATATGTTGAACACCTCTTTGTTTTGGCTCTTACCAAGTCTCATGGCTGTATAATTTATCTATCAGAAATTATATACCGTCAAACTCAAAAAGGTTCTCAAGTGAGAATGTTCTTAATCATATTTGAGTAAAAAATCTGCCACAGCATTTCTAACAGGCGGAAAATTGAAACCTCAGTTTGTGCATTCAATTTGTCATACTCTGTTTGAGTTATATCCTGTGAAAATTAATACAACCATAGACGGTTACATAAAAATATTCATACTGCCTCAATAACTGCCTAAAATAATGTTTATCTCTCCCCTCAGAACTTTTTTGGTCTTTTTAGAGTCCACATCTCAATCAGGCATCAAAAAACAACCATGGCATTTTTGAGACTTTATACTCTTCTTGTATTGTTTGAAATTTAAGGCATATATCAGTTAATGTATTAAAGGGAATGTTCTGTCATATATTAACCTCAGGATGCATTTTGTTCTAGGTTTTAAGTCCAGTTGTAGAAAATAACTGCAAGTGACTTTAAACGGTTTTTAACCTTGAATACCATTTTTTTAGTCTTTGACTAAATTTCATGACTGTATAATTAATATGCTATTACTATACTATTATTGATGAACAATTCCCTCACATATGTTAATAGTAAAAGTACATAATGCATCTCAAACAGGCAACTGAGTGCAAATACTGACTCAGAAATGCCATAGAAAGACTCCTACTGTTTTGACCGCAGAAATAACAAATGTTTACAAAGAAATGTTTGTTTTTGTTTAACTGTCTGAGACCAAAAGTCTGCCCTATTTTGATGTAATTTCTCATTTTGCGAGGCTTGTTGTTTCGATATTATTTCAGCTTGGAGCTTAAACTATATTAAGTCCATTGAATGCCTCATCATTGAAGCCCCTACCAAATTTCTGGCTTTTCAGAGTTACATAACTAGAAATAAATAGTTTCTTTGCCAAAGCCAGGGGCAGGAGCTGAAAATTACATGTGTCAATATTCATTCACTGTTTTAAAGATGTAATGATTTGTCTCAAACAATGAAAAATCTTGCCTCTGATGTAAGTACATTTAAGGTTTTGGTATACTGTATGCTTTTCTTATATCATATCTGACTAATTTCTCTCTGGACACATTCTTTAACCTTGTGGCTCATTTAAAACATTAAAAACATGGAAATCTTTATCTTGAAATCATTTCCTTTATTGATTGTCTTCATTATTTCAAACAGTTGTGGTTCACAGTGTAAAAAGGCATCAGGTTTGGTTGCATAGAGGTTTTTTATTTGGTCCTTCACACATACTGAATGTATGTTCATTCTAATTAAGACACAACTAGAGGTAAACAGTAACAAACAGTCTTCAGGTTTGTGTGTTTAAGTGCATTTGTTTGTGTGTTTGGCACATATTTGGTCTTTTTTTTACAGGAATGTGTGTGTTTATGTGTGTAAATGAGCTTATCAGTCACAGTTTTCATGTTTTCATTGAAACGTTATCTTTCAAAGATCCTTCAGCCTCCTACAAAGAGAACATAAATCTTGCTGGTTATCTATAAAACCCTGTAACTCCAAATGAGATCAGTTGTCTGATGTTTTCAGACTCAACAAGACATGATCATAAATAAATCTCCATTAACTTCCTTAATTATGTTGAGAGCGCGTTGTTTGGAGGTACAAGGTTTGTTTTTCCTTGGCGGTGAAGAAGGTTGTGAGAAGGAGTCAGCGTGGCCTCAATTCTTGGCGTGTTTTTTGCAGATGGCGATGTACTCCAGTACGTCTTCAGAGGAGCCCATAGCAACAGGCGCCCGCTGATGGATGCTCTCAGGCTGGATGTCCAGGATCGACTCCAAACCGGTGGATGCCATACCGCCCGCCTGCTCGATGATGTAAGCCATGGGGTTTCCTTCGTACAGCAGTCGCAGCTTTAAAGTGGAGAGAGTTTAGATTAACGTGTAAATACGCTCACAGTTCAAGCTGCTGCCTTTGGTCAACAAACCCTGCAGGACTCAACTGGATAAGAGCAGCAGGGTTTGTTTTTGATTCTTACAGCGAATGTCAGGTAAGAAAATTCCACAAGTGCAAAGGAAATCAGGAAATTTCACAATACAATAAGATGATTTTAGCACTCACTGTAGGCAAGTCAGAGCAACTCTTAGAGATTTATTCTCTTAGCTGACACCAAACTGGTAGAGTTAACTCTTAACTGTAGTTTACTGCATTATGAAAGCACACGTCTTTCTCTTTTCATTAAAGCAGTCAGCTGCTTTCTACCTTTTTCTTAATGTGACAACACATTGGCTGAGTCTTGTAACAATGAGCGGATGTGGAGGGTGAAGAAACAACATTGTGACACTTGAGCATTTGTTGGCCTCACAGTTTGGGTTCGATCTGTAAAGGCGTATTACTGATGTATGGGGGCTGTAGTCATCGTCACAGCAGTTGCTTCCTCACATTCTCCCATTTTCTACTAAGGACACTCTCGCTCTCTCTTCTGCTGTCTTATCTAATGATGGCAACAAAATTACAACAAAAGAATCTCTCCCTTAAGTGTCTAAAAGTGTCAATGCCCACAACGAACCCAGAAAATTATGTTTTTGTTTTGTTGACTTTTAGATTAGTTTGAATCATATTTATAATCATATTTGAGCTTTATTAAATGAGTATTATCTGTTTTGTTTCTCTCTTTAGACATCATTGAGATGTCATGGGGCTTCTAGAGACAATGCTCCACTTCAAACTGCAGATCCAAGCAGACTAGATTTTTCTTCACAGTTTATCAAAATACACATCTTCAGTGGCAACACATGGCCCTGGAATAATAACACTTCAGCTTTAGATGTATTACAACACATACCATCTATGCTGCATTTTTATTTGCTGAGAGGTGTCCTTGTGTTACATCTCAGCTGTTTAATGTGTAAAAATCACAGGAGGCAGAACCAATCAGGATGTTTAAAAACACCAACTGTTGCACAGGAGCCTCCTGTCTGTAAACACTATCGCATTCAATGTGCTTAAAACTGAGACATTTTAATAATTTGATTAGAAGTTTGAGAACCTACCTTTCCTTTGGGGCTCTTCACATTTCCAGGGTATAAGAAGATGCCTCCATACATTAGCGTTCTGTGGACGTCTGCCACCATGGAGCCGATGTAGCGGGCACCGTAAGGCTCAGAGCCATCCTGTGGTCATTCAAAATGATGCATGAAAACACTTTTCTTTCCTCTTTTCCTCCACTGACCCAGCACATTTAGACATAAAAGGACACTATTTAAACACCGACTCCACATGTCCTGACAGGAGTGTTACCTGAGGGAACTTCTTCTTCTGCAAGTACTCTGTGACAGCAGGCTCAAAGTGTTTTGCATAACCTTCGTTCAAGCTGTAGATCTTTCCACGCTTCTTGATCTTCACGTCACGATCAACCAGGATGAATTCACCGATTGCCTGAAGAGCAAAGAGCAAAGAAAGTTACCAATAAGTTCTGAAAAAAATAGGTTGAAGATGTTTAAAGTAACATTAAATCAAAACGTCATATAGGAACAGGTGGTATTTTACTCACAGGGTCGAGCATGAAGCAGTTGACTCCGTTGCCGGTGGAGAGGACCATCATGGTGGCGCTGCCGTAAAGAGCGTAACCTGCTGCAACAAGGTTTCTACCAGGCTGCAAGGCGTCCTTCTCACAGGGCTCATCATCTGTGCTCTGATGAGAAATGATATTAAGAAATCATGATTTCAGCTTTGTTATGAGTCTTTTTTTAAACTGTGCAGATCCTATATCTTATGAAAACATCTTGATAAAGTGTTACGCAGAACTTCAATATAAACATTGTATGGAGTTTTAGGTATGAATCACTCAAAAGTAAAGATTAACAAACTTGAAAAACTACCTAAATGATATTTTTTGAGGCTTAAAGTGAGTTAAAAGATAGATTTGCTGTGTTTGCACCTTCTTGTAGATGGAAAAGATGGTACCGATGGAGACGAGACAGTCGATGTTGGAGGAGCCGTCTAAAGGATCGAAGCACACGATGTATTTCCCCTGGAGGAAGGAGGAAGAGTGATGAAAATAAACGATGATGCAATTCCTATTGTTAGACATGCCCTGAAGAGTTTTCTAGTAAACAGACTTGTTATGGTAATCGACATTACTCTGCATTTCCTTCCCGCACGAGAGTAAAACTGACTGTCTTCATGAACTGCCCTAGTTTTCAGCCTTCTTTTCCTTGTAGGTTTTTGCACATAACTTCCTGCAAACTGTACATCTGTGGAGCGGTTTGTAGGAATGTGTAACGTGTAACTCTGGTGAGTGTCTACATCTTTGTGGGTGTGTTCAAAAATACACAGCTCATTCAGACTGTCAGTTCTTTAAGCTCAGGAGAGAAACTTAAGCTGTATTCATAGCGCAAGGTTCAGAGATAAAGTTACATCACCAAGTAATTCTGACAAGAACTGAAACCAGTCCCTTTTTTTTACTTTTGCTGAACCAGTTTTGCAAGGAAAGATCCCATGAGGAAAAATTCCTCGAAAAAGACATTTAAATGAACCCAGAGGAAACTGGATGATCCTGTTTTAGTGTGCCAAAAGCTCATACCAAAGATAAGAACCTGAATCAAACAACTCTAATGTTTGATTTATACTGTATTTTTTATCACTTACCCTCATCTCTGGCTCGATAATGATCGCGTTTTCATTCTCCTCTGACACCAGCACACAGGAGGTAAAAGACGATTTGATCATGTTGATGACGAGATCGTTGGACAGAATGTCGAGCTTCTTCACCTGGTCACCTGTCACATTGGTGCTGCCAGCGATGCCATAACTGATGAGACAGGAAAAAAGAGAGAGAGAGCTCCAAGAATTAGAGTGAAAATGAAAGATAAGATTAGCTGAAAATGGCTTATATTCTCTTCTTTGATGAGGAAAAAAAATGCAACTGATGCATGACTCTGCAGTTTTACACAGCAGACAGAGAGATTGTGCAAAGTATCTCATCAACCCCTGAAATGAATCAGAGCATGTGTCAACAGCCACAAAAAGATTGGGAAAGGTAAAAGATGTGGTTTCAGGTAGATTTCAAAAGCATGAGCCTATTCTTGAAATGAAAATGATGTAATATTCTGCTAAACCTTATCAGATAAGACTGCATTGTGCTTAAATAAGCTTTGTTTTTCTTATTTATAAACTTGGTTTGGTCCAAAATATATAAGCTTAGCTGTTTTGGGAGCTGTTAGAAAGCTTTGATTTCTGCTAATAACTGCACATAACTTGCTGTAACTTTCACAGAAATGTTATTTTGAAACCTACTCCTAATTAAAGAGGATGTGGAGGTGTGCGCTCCCTGATTGGCGCACAGCATTTCCTGCGCAGTTTGTGCCAACGTGGATGACTGAGGCTGAAGCATCAGTTGCTGCTTATTCAAATTACTTATTGAATCTACTCATGCATTAGAACAAAAAGTTCATGAAGTGTTCAACTCAATGTACTCACAGGTGGGCGATCCCAGCTTTACGCACAGCGCATGAGATTGCTTTAACCGCCGTGCAAAGCGAGTTCAGCAGCGTTGTCAACTCTCCGGTTCCCTTCGCCTTCCTTCCCTCCTCTACAACGAACCGGGTGATGGTGACCACGTTGGTATCAAAGGCTGCTCGGTCGGACATGATGGAGGTTTGATTTCCCTGCAGCCTGAGAGTAGAAGAATAGAGGAAACGCTGCAGGACTTAAATGCTCTGCAACGCGGAACTCGGTGGAGGAGGGAGTGTAAACACAAGGACCAATCCAGAGCTGCAGGGGGGGTGTGGCCCCGCTGGAAACAAGAGCCGCTCTGTGCACACTGACCTGGGGAGTGATGAAATGATACTTGTACCAATACAGGGATGTGAGCTGAATAATAGACGCTGTGAGCGCCTTGTTGCAGAGTGAAGTTGTGCAAAAACCGGTCGTGTACTTGACAACAGGTCTGGAAACAATAGAGAGAAGTTTCATCATTCTGACTTTTATAGTGTGAAAACTTATTCTTCCTGAACTGTACAGCTTTTGGGTTTTTTTTGGGCCAACTGTCCAACATATGTCTATATTTTCCAGGTCCTTGTTAATACATGGCCTAATGGGAGATTAAAAGTTCCTCCTCATTTCAGGTCAAAGCTCTTGACTTCTTCACATTAAGCACTCACCTAAACCCCACCCACCCACCACCCATGAGGTAAAATGAAACTACAATCAGGAAGCAGATAACCCACCAGTTTTGTTAAGAAATATAACCATCTAAAGACTTAAAGCTCCTGTCAGGAACTTTTGGTTTTGATGTTGCCTCCTGTGGACAAAACGGTACATCTGCTGCTCTATCTTTTACACATTTTAGTCCTGTTCTCCAATGAAATAGAATATAATCTTGCCTTCTTGAAACTCAAATAAATTGCTAATGTATCAACTGACACCTAACCTCATACACTAAACTAAAGTTATGGTTAAAGTCACTGTTTACACTGACAGGTTCCTTGGTTTTGTTGGTCAGAAAGAGACATCACTGTTTTTTTCATCTCTTTTAAAACCAGCTAAAATCTCCTCACAGGAGCTTTAAGGTACATTTGTACACATTTAAAAAAAAAATCTATATGTCTATTTGTCCCATCTTTCTACTGATGTGTCAAGGTGTAAGTACCAGATGCAAGCAGTAAGTTTGGTCTGGTGGTTTATGTTGTTGAGATATTTGTCATATCAAGGCCGATCCAACAAGCATGCAACTTTTAACGCAGCAAAGCAAAGTTAATTCAAATTCAATTGGGTTTAAGTCAGCTATAATGAAACACATCTGAGCCATAAGTAAGCTTTTTTTCCGACACATTTTAGATAAAGGAAACTATTCTACTTTTGTTAAACCGGAGGAGTTTAACATTTTTGCAATATTGTTATTTTTGAAAATGAATCTTCATATGTCTGAGTTTGGGCAGGTGCAAAATCTGGGTTTTCTTTTTCTTGTGTGAGAGCTCAGGCTGCTGTTCTACCATAAACATAGAACTACTTAACCCTATAAAACCCAGTGTTGTGATATTATAACATTAGATATTTAGGTTTCTGTAAAATAAAAACCACGTGAAAAAAACCCACATGTCAGTGGGTCCTATGGTTAAAGCCTGCAGTGCTGTTGGATGGTACATGTGTTTATAGATTCAGCCATGAGGCTTTAAAGTTCACAAAGTTTGCAAAGTTTTCTTCTAAATTTGGTTCTTACAGGGTTTATCAACAAAGAATATATATTGTGTCACTGGATTTTGTAAAGCTGAGTTCTTCAGTCACGGACAATTCATTTTGTTTAACATTAAACTGATGGTGTTGCATTTTCAATTTTAATTGTTTATGCTGTGGTAACAAATGGCCACGAGGTGGCGGCCTTGCCTTAACGAATTTATGTGAGAGACCTTGTCCTAAACACTGTTAAAGATTGTTTTGGTTCCACTGTTTTGTAACCAAACTACCACATAACCAATTGGAAAGCTTCATGTTTATGTTTGTTTATGTTACACTGAGGCTGAACTATCCCTTAAAAGAATTAAATCAGGGTGCACACTTAATTTCTCAGCGGTTGAAAGTAGTCCCCCAAAACTGAGTAATTGGTCGCATGACTATTAATAGGATTCAAATATTAATGCGCCAGAATTATGTAATTATGGAAACATTTCTCGTTCCAAGTACTACTTTCTCTCGCGGAATGTGATGATCTGTCAATACTATCACTCAAAGTAGTGAAATAATGACTTATCACGCAACAGGTTGGTTTTGATATGAACAAATTTAACTTAGCTGTAAATATTCTTAGAGAGTCTTCTGAGGAACTTGACATCAGCCAACAGGTCAAAGTGTTTCTATTTAATGTGTACATTTTACTCGATATAGTTAGCTCTTTCTGTTCTTAGTATTTTGATATTTTTACCATTTTGCTATAATGTCTTACTGTGTACTTATTATTTAGGCTTTTTCTAATGTTTCTGTTCAATGCCTTTACTATACTTGATGTTAGCTTTAAATTGCTGTTTCTATTCTAAGAATCCCTGTAAATTTTTTTTTCAATTTTTATTTATTTATTTATTTATTACCATTTTTGTTATACTCTCTTACTTTTTACTTTCTTTTTGCTTCGGATTTTAAAACCGGGACCTGCGTACTAATTTCGTACCACTAACGTGTAAATGTGAGCTGGCATGACAATAAAGTTCCTTGAATCCTCAGTTCAACAGTTTCTCAGTCTAACATAGAGACTTCTCCAGGCTACAAAGTGAACAGAGCAGGTGCTGTGCCCTCTGGAGCTCACAGACAGCACTAAAGTAGGTCGACCTTTCAGCAGGTAAGCTCACTACACCTGTACACACCGACTGACCTTCATATTAGCGCTGAGAGCTTGTTTGGAGACCTACTGCGCATGCTCGCTGCTTAACGACTTGCTGCTGAGGCGGACAAGTACAAAGAGGCTGAGCGTGTTGCAGACGGGACGTGCCGTGTGCTACGGGGGCGAAAGTAGAGTTTGGCGTGAAATTACCACCTTATTCGGACCATTTATCCTCCAAGAGTTTCACCTCAGCAACGACAGGTTGATTAACCCAAGGAGAGAAGTTGCGTAAAAGTGCAAAAAACAGCTTTGGAGGCACTTGGCGTCTGGTAAGTTCAGCGCTGTTCACTGTCTTAAATCTTGTCATGGATGCATAATGTGTAATTTTTCGTCTTTCTGGAGTTCTTGAAGCAGTATTTGTCTTAATGTTTGCATGCACGACCAGTTGCTTTCTCACGCCTTTGGGTTAAATACGCATCTGATGCGTGTTCTGGGTCAGGTGGTGCTGCAGAGACAGAGACACAGACCAGACAATCCCATGAAGCGCTGCTGGTTAAGCAGGATTATGTTTAAAGTCATATGGCGTTTTTTTGTATCTTCTTAAGTTGTGGTAATCTGCTGCGTTTTCTATCACACGACCTAATAAAGCTTGTTCACGCTGGACAGGTGTCATAGAAGAGAGGTGGAGGTGTTGAACTTTGATCTCCAAGGAAAAGTCTGTTAATTCATCAAATTTTAACTTGTGAACCAACACTGGTGGCTGTAAATGATTTTGGTAAAAAAAAAAAAACTGAGCCATCTCTTTTTTGTGATCTATCAAATGACCTAAACTGACTCATCTTTGCCATGGATTCAACAGCTCAAAGTGCTTTCCACTACAGTCAAAAACACCTAAAAGAGCAATATTCTTCCAACTGCAGAAAATACAAACCAGTATCTAACTTTCCACAAAAGCATTGACTACAAATGTCCATCACTGCATTACAATTTTTCTCTCTCCTCCTCCTCCTATTTCTCTTCATGTCTGTGGTTAAACCAGGAAGGTGAAAGCTCTGCAAAAGCATGCAGTCATTGTAGAAACAGCATAAAGGGGATATAGACTTGGACTGTGGTCTCCTATTGTATTTAGTTGAGAGCAGGGATCAAATAGAGGGCCCTTCATCCTCTGCTGGGCTCAGAAGCTTTTCTACTTTTCTTTAAAAGATGAAGCGCTGAGTCGATATGTCAAGAGGAAGAATATGAGCTCTGTGACTGAGGTTTAATGAAATTCTTTGGCTTCCAGTGTGGCACTTTTGGCATATTCCTGAATCCATTTTTCTACGCCTGCTTATAATAAGAATAGTTTTCATCAAGGAGATCTAACAAAGCATTCCTCAAACACTGACATTCTGTAAGATATCAATACCAATACATGTGGTATATACATTTCTAGATCCATTACAAACATGAAACGAAAGTATTTGTAACTTTAAGCTCATTGGTACATCATGTTTCAAATGTAATCCATTGTTTTAAGCCATGTAGTTAAGTCAAAACAGCCTGATTCTTTACACTTAACTGCACTAAACACATCTAGAAAGACCTAGTCACATGAGGGCAGAGCATTAAAAGCCCCCCTCAGGAAAACACAAAGGCAGTCCAAAAAAAAACTACCAGACTGTATGAAACACTCACCAACCAATGTTTACCTCATTAAATAACCTTAGATGAGGAATTTCTTGGTTTGGTTGGAGTTTTTTCACAGCTCGTCCTTGGCATTCAAGGCAACAGGTTGTGTTTTGGAAACTGCAGCCAGCAGCTCATTCCTGTTTGTGTGCTGCCACCATGTACTCTACATGTCATACGGGGTATTATGTCTTCGAAGTGTTGTCTGTTTGTTCATCTCAGTACTTGGGGGGGATTGGAAATGCAAAAACAATGAATTTTGCTGCTGTTTTCTAACTAAATAGTTTGAATAAACAAACTTGTGACAGGGGTTTTTTGATTATTGGCTGAATTAGTGTTTTTATGAGTCTGGTCCTCCTGAAGGTCTCTACCTGATCATTGTTTTTTTCTCTGTGTGTTCTCTTAAGTCCACTCTTGGTAGATAAATGTTTGGTCTTTTGAACAAGTACAACAGAAAGTAAGGTTTAAACCGGCTCTGTAGCGTCAGCTGATGACATGCAACCATAGCAGATGGCTTGGCTGAGTCTGTAGCTGCGTGATGTATCTGCCTGTTTAGAACATTTTTTTGTGTCTATGTTGCCAAATTGGGTGACTATTTTAGATAGTATAACAAAAAGTATTATTTATGCCTGCTCTTAGTGGTTAGCTAAATGTATGCAGCTGCAGCAGATGACTGTCTATGAATATGTCTTGTTCTGCTTCGGCCTTTTTTGCTTTTTTTAAAGATATTTTTCCAGGCCTTTGTTCCATGCCCTGTAACAGCAGATAAAGCGAGAACTCTCGTAATAGCATCAGAAAATGTAAAGCTTTGACTGTCTTTGTAGCAGCAGTCGCATCTATCCATGACAGATAGTTGTCTGGTTCTGCCCGAGGTTTCTGCCTGTGAAAAGATGTTTCTCCTCGCCTTAATATGTGATCTCTGTGGTGCAATGATAAGTAAGGTCTAAGCTTACTTTTGATGAGTATTGTCTAAACCTGCTCAGTATGGTCAGCTCGGACCGTCCAGCCATGAGTCTGGTGCTGCTTAAGATGTCTGCCTGCTCAGAAAAAGTTTATCCGTGACTTTGTTGCCAAGTTTTCTCATGGTGGATTAATGTTGTAACTCTATTAAGCAAAAAACAGGTTGACACCTTCTTTTAATGAGGTGTGTTTTGTGATTTTTTTAAAAGTTTGATTTGAGACACCAGACTTTCAGATTGATCTTTATATTGAGAAACTGTCCTGGGTTTAAGTCTTCACTTGGGTGTTAGGCTCATTTCTGTTTAAACTTGTTGTGCTACAGAGAAAGCAGAATTGGTTATTGCTGCTGCCCATGGAATATATTTTTCAAAGATGTGTATTTGTTTGTAATCACGTTTCGTTGGCAGCATATGTGCCTGTTGTTTATCTGACATTCATAGCTCATGCCTCATAACGAGCTCAATTTTAAATCCGTACATTACACATGTCCTCCGGCAACATGCAGAGCTTTCCACAGCCTCTCACTGGCTCCCCTCGAACACATAAGCAGGATTGGGTGGGAGCACGGCCTGGCGTTGGTTGGTACATCAGGCTTAGCTGAGCGCTCCGGGTCCCCACATCAGACTCGGTCATGCATCCTCTGTGGACATATGGCGAAGGGTCTCTCAATTAACACCTTGGTGAGACGACCCCTCCGTCCGCTTGATCAAAGCCGGCCCTCCTCTGCTCGGAAGTGTCGCCCTCGACCTCCACCTCCCTGTGATTATGACTCCCATCCTTCCACTGTTTGCTCAGTGAGAATGACTTCCACTCCGCTTCCCTGTCTGAGCGGGTTTCATGTCAAATCTGGCCCCCATGAACAGTTTTTGTAGAGGACTTTTCTCTGTAATTTTAAGAAGACTGGAAACAGAGTTGTAATTTAGGCTTTGGTCGAACATCTGTGCGTGCGTCTTTCCCAGTTGTGCTCCTCTTGCATGTTTTTATGCTTAAAATACAACATTTTTGGCAGCTTTAGCTTCAAAAGATGAGTTTTTTGGTACCCCTCTGTTCTCTGATATGAGATGAAAACCACTCAATCTGGTCTCTGGGTTTGACCGTGGAGGTGAAGGGAGTTGTTACAGCTGTTCGTGCCTCAGAGTGTGGGATGAAGACCTACATGAGCTGCAGGGTCTGCCCTGTTATTACCAGATCAAACTGCTCAAAGTGGTAGATCCACTTAAACTAAACAATTAGGTCTCCCCCTGCAAGAACCAAGCCTCACTGAGAACTGTGACAAAGTGTGCATTTCATATCCTCCAAGTATTACACACACATAACCTGTAAGAATAACCCTCTTAAAATGAAACAATAACAAGAGCAGCACAGATTTATTTTGAGAACTTTCTGAATTTACTAAAAACAACAACAATAAGAAACTTGGAGCTGAGAGAATCCTCCTAAAAGATTTGGCGTGGAGCAGCTGCCCGACCAGCCACACATTGTTTGTAAATTTGTGAGGAAGTCATTATTGCAGTGATCAAAGGTCTGGCAACACTGCTCGAAAATCTTTTTAATTCAGTACTTAGTGGATTAGAGGCTTAACAGAGTCTGAGATGGCCTCAGATGGATTGGAAAGACTTTGTGTAGACTGGGACTGACTGGGCAAAGATTATCAATTTGAGTGCTTCATTGTTTTTAATATGAATCTGTTGGGAGTTTGAGTCCTGTTCAAACTGTGATGTAATATGGGATCAAAGACTTAGGCTCCGATATTTTGACTTTTTTGCTGCAGTGTGTAAGTACAAAGGTTTAGTGATGGTGGAACTTTGTTGTGGAGTCGCAAGTGGCCATTGATTCAGCAACTTCTCTCTGACTCATGAGTGAAATACCGATATCTTAGTTATCAGCCTCTATGATAAATATCCATTTGATGTTGATTATGTTTTTCAAGAAGCAAAGCAATGAGGTGATGTTGTTTTTTATAGTTGCGTTACTTAGCGCCATTATTTGAAACACGACAAGCAAACTTTGCTAACTCACTTTGAACCCGACTTTGTTCTCCAGGGTGAGATATGGGTCAAAATGAATTACTTACTGGTGTTTTTCAGATGCTCAAATAGCCACAGCTTAATTTTGTGTTTGCACTTATCGTTACTCATCATTTGATAATCTTCGACTCTGCCTGTGAATTCTTGAAAGTACTCTGTGGATCAACTGTCGTGTAAATTTATTTTTTAGACAAACGTTTGGCAGATTCGAAGAGATTCATGTACAAGTTGAGCATATTCACCAGTGGAAAGCCCACATGTGTTGCTGACCTCGTTCATGACTGCATTTGCCCCCACTAGGATTAAAACCCACCCACTGACAGGTTGCTGCCATTAGTAAATTAAACAGAAAGAAATTGCCTTCCTCATTTGTTAGTAAGATACAAGAAACAACTTTTTATTCCTGTTTAGATAATTACTCATGTTCTTGTGTCCATAAAACATTAAACAGTCTCAATCACGTGTTTAAAAGCATCAGTTTAAGTAGACTTGAGCAAATTTACCTAAAGTACTATTCAATATTGATATAATGTTCGATACAACTCTTTGCTTGTCCTGTAACTGTCATTGGTAGCCTCAGTGCATTTTATAATAGTGCTATATTGATGTTGGATAGTATTTTAGCTTTCCTCTGCTCTGCTGTCCTTTTTCTTTGTGACAGTTCAGCTCCAGTGTCCATCATTACTCCAAAATAGAAAAAAATCCTTTTCTTTGAGTAGAAGGACAGATCTTGCTTTTCCCTACTTAACTTTAAATCTGCCTTTGTGCCAATAAAGAGACTGTAGGTCTGTGTGCATTCAAAATATTCAAATTCAAATAATCTCATTTTAAATCCTGGATTATGATACATATAAAAGTGAGATTAGTTGTAGATAACTTGTAAACTTCTGCCAATGCCTTTAACTGGCTTTTATTTCTACTCAAACTGATTAAAAATAACCTTTTAAAAGTAATTTTAGGTGTGACCAAGTGTAACTCAATATCTCTACTCTCACTCGGCTCCTAATGAAAAAGCTCTTCAGCTCTTTTGTGTCCAAAAATAGCTGAAGATGAGAGGAAGCTTTGTCTCCCTGATGATAGACTTGATAACCTCTGTTTGCCTCTGAGGCTGGTGGAGCTGAAGCCCCCGTCAGTGACATCTGCTGGGGTCATGAACTGAAGTAATTGTCAGCTGGTCCATCACAAGAGCAAACAAACACAAGTGCTGATCTCTAAAACTCAGTAACTGTCTCCTTGAATGAAGTTTTACTGTTTGAGATATCTTGTGTTTGTAATCTGGAAAGTGTTTGGTTGTAAGTTGAGTAATAATTGTATCGATAATAGTTGATGATTCATACCTGCGTGCTTCAGCTTGTGTTTGGAGGAAAGTCGTGGTGGTGAATCTGACTTGTGGAGGTATTTCTCCGCGCAGCTGGGATTAACCCCAGCTAAACCTCGAAGTGTGTTTCACAAAGATGTTTTGTTTCCCGGTATGTTAATCTCTTTCTTTCATACGTTTCTTTGCTCGGTCATCATGTGCTCTTTATACTAGAGGCCATCGATGGGTCAATGACATTCACCATTTGCAAATTGAAGTATTTCCTGAATTTTTTCTTACCTTTTACTAATCTTATCTCTCTACAACTTCCTCTGGAGAGTAAAAGGTCTGTGCTTGACCCACCTTTCATAAACATTACCTGGAAACCATTCAGGTTAATCTGTGACATTCAAAAACACTTCACTTCACTTATCACACAGTTAAATCATTTTATGGCATCAGTTAGTTCTAGGTGTGTGAATTATTTCTGATGAACAAGGTTCAGACTGTGTGAACTGAACTCATTTAACACCTAAGAGACTCTCTGAAAGATATGCACACAGCTTGATGGAGCTTGTCATGAATGTTTCTCTTTGCCGCTCCTCTTGCTGTGGTCAAATATCAAAACAAATATTTGACCACAATGTGAGGAGTGACAGAAAAACCTGAATGTGCAGGGGAAGGAAACCCTGAAACACATAATTATCTTTCGCTGACTTGTGCATGCTTGGAGAAAAATGTGTTTTACTGCTCTTAAAAGCTCAAAATAGCTCAACTTTCACATGAAATACAGAAAAGCTTTTCTGCATGTATGGGTATAAACAAATATAATGCACATACATATGCACATTTTACTTCGTCTCATAATTCTGCAAGCAACAAACTGAAAGTTAGATTTGAAAACAAAGAATCAGTTTCTGTTTTACTGACTACATGGAGAGTCATACCTCTATCGATAATTCTGGTTTTTACAAAGTAGTCATCACAGCTTCCATTGTCTGTCTTTACAAAAAAAAAAAAAGAAAAACCACAGTGGATCTAAGAATGGAAGAGATGTCTTTGTGTCAAAAGGAAGGTGTTAGTTTTAAGAAACGCCGCTTCCGTGGCTTGTTATTATCCTGTCAGAGCTTCTTGTGAATGAAAGACAAGTCTTCAGAGAAAGGGAGGAGTGACACGATCCCGCCTGCTTCTTGTACGTTAAGCAGGACAAGGCAGGTGCAGAGGGAAACTTAGGGCTCAATTGATACTGTGATAATCCCTCAACTATGCAGGCATGCACAGACTTTGTCGCTCAGGTTGGAGCATTCCTCAAAAAGGCAGTTTGAGAACTCAGCACTCATTAGTAAACAGGCTGTAAACATGCAACACACAAGAATAATTTAGCGCTAGTTCCCAGTAATTATCCAATGGTATTTGTGCGTGAAATGTTCATTATTCTGACAAGACTTTAATAATTCTGCAGTACAAAGCCTTTGACGGATAAAGCTTTGATCAAACAACTGTCGGTCCAAATCCATCCACTATAAATCAAACTATAATTGAGCGGAGAAAGGAGTGTCTCACTGTCAGATGATAGATTTGGGTGGAGTATCACTTTTAATGAGAGTTTTCAGTCCCTGTGTAGCTTTTTTGCCCAAAGGCCATTCCCGAGAAAAAGCTTCCACACTCCCCTGAACCTCACACACACACACAGAGCCACTGAATGTGTCTGCCACCAGAGATGCAGTCGTTTACGGCCGAGCCTCGTCGGCTGGTCAGCAGGCTGCTCATGTTACAGTCTTCCTCAGTGGCTGGTATTGTCGGGTTACAATGTGAGTGTGTGTGGTGTCTGAGCGGCTGCGTGGGGATTGGCTTTTGAGCGGCTGCGTGAGACAGAGTCGGTGACGTCTCTGTGTTTAATCCTTCGTTTCTACTTGGGATGGTTTCTTTCTGAGGGGAGCAGGTGAGGATTCAGGAGAGGGAAATGCTGAACTCACAGACTTTGAAGACTTTTATCAAGGTGAGTGCAGAATACATATATATGTTTTAATTTTCAGCTTTTGAGCTGCATATTTGTGTCCATGGATTTTGCAGAATGACTCATATTGATGTTTGTATGCAGTTAACATGCTTTGTGCTGTCTTTTGACTGTGTGCCATTGCAAACTTTTAGCTTGTAAAATGAAAATAAAGAGTAAATTGCGTAATTCTTTGCTCTCTGTATTTGATTCATTTTAAATAATTTCTTGATAGAAGTATCCCTGAGTTGCAGCTTCCAGCTTCACAAGACTCTGATGCTGTCATATTCATCAGAATAAGCGAAATCTTGTCTTTGAGTTCTTTTTAGCTGGAGCTGTGGTGTTTTGAGAGTTTGTGAGAACCAGTTGGAGAGTCTACTTCTGGTCGGTGGGGGTGGATGGGGGGGTTTATGTTGTGTCTTCAGCTGCCTCTCTGCACATTCCCTGTGCAGATTGAGTCTCTCAGACCTGGGGTTTAATAGGACGCTACTGTTTTGAGTGAAATGTGAATCTGCTGTCCGTCTAACTGTGGTGCTGAGTGACTGTGTCATGCGTTTGCCTCTTTGGTTTTAGTGCTGCAGTGCTGTTTGGGTTGCAGTGGCCTTTAGGGACCATTTGGTACATTATGTGACTGATCAGTCGGGCGTCAAGTAGAGGAAGCACAAGTGTCTCTTTTCTTCTTTGCCTGTTTTCAAATGAACTGTGGGGCTAGAGCGAAAAGAAGTATAGAAAGGCTGAAAGCTCATCAGCCAAACATGGGCAGAGATAAAGGAGCAAAGAAAATTTAAGGACTCTTTATTAGTTTACATTAAACTTTGCAGAGAATCCAGGCCAGAAAGGTTGGCATTTAGAAATGGATGCTGCATGATACTAGTTAGTACTTTCTGAAAGGATAAAGTTGCTGGATTTCTTGAACAGGTTTAAGGACAGCTGGAAGCTCTCCGTAGACTTCAGCACAATCATCACAGCTGTCAAACTGTGACGAGGAGGGAGTATGACCTGTCCTTATTGATGACTACCTGCAGTTTGGCTGATACCCATATTGATCCGATACAACATCAGCGTGAACGGTGCAACGTTCAGCTCTATTTGTAGGTCTTCAAGGCTTGAATGAACCTTCAGGGAATATTTGAAGTTTAAATGTATTCAACTTCCTTAGTTCTGTGCCACCACAGAAAACTTGGGCATCACAAGTTTTGCACTCAGCTGCAACATCTTATTTCAGACTTTAACCAATAATATTGTCTGACACACGGCCAACATCACTCCTACTCCTTGCTACTTTGTTAGCACCTTAGCACATGCAGTTGTTGTGGTTAAATGAGCTCTGAATGCTGAATCAAGACGCTGCTGGATGGAAGAGTTGGAGCGGAGTCTGTTATGACCTGCTGGTATTGGAAGTTTTGGTTGCAGGCTGATGTAATCTCTTCTCTTTTTTTTGCCTATATTGGATTGATGTCTAATATCAGATCAGGACATCCCTAGCAAATAAAAAAGCTAAATGAATGAATCTCTGTATGTCTGTGTCTTCCTTTGTGGCTATTTTTCATTTGTCTCCCCTTTCCCTGAAACTTTATATATTGATTTGATTTTCTCTTCTTTTTTAACCTCTCTCAAATTATTTCCTCCTTCTCCTAATTCTGTCCTTTTATCTTTGCCTTTGTCTTTCATTATTTTTTTCTCAGTGTAATTTAATCTCTCTCTCTCTTCTATTTTTTTTTTCCTATATTTTTTCCTTTTTATTTTTCTTTCTTTTGGTGTGTTTCTTCATTTTTCTTTGCTCAAGTTGATCAATCACTCCCCCCAGATTTGTCTTTTATTTTGTTATTCATCCTTCCTTTTTGGTGTTTTTTAAATTCTTTTTAACACTTTCTGGTTGTTTTATCTTTACTCTGTTCACTTGTATGTCTTCTATATTTTGTTTGTTTCTTTTTTCTTTATCGCTCTTTCTTTTAATAACACTGTGAATGTACAGTCAAGGATCACAATCACAAGTTTTCTTGAGTTTTTCAATTCATGTTGCCTCTCATTTGATTCACATATTTTGTTTGTTGCCATTCCTTTTGTCTACAGTTTAGATAAAGGAAAAGGATAGTTTACTTGTTATTTTCCTCACTTAAAGTAAATATCTGATTAATCATGTGACCATGAGCTTGTAATCTCAGGTGAAAACATGAAGTCTCTGAAGCTCAGTTTCCTTTATGGAGGTCTTTCATAAGACCCGTCTGCGGTCTCTTGCCTTTGATTCACTATATAAACTTTTTTTCTTGAAGAAGAAGAAGGTCGGGCGTTTCTCGGTAAACTGTTAAACTGCAGCAGTTAATGGTTTCCTCCTGCGGGCAGTGAAGCTTTGTTTACAGTGGAGATTGACTCCCTGGTGACACCATTGATCTTATCTGCTGCGGTCGGAGCTACTGTGCACATGAAGGTCTGCTGTCAGCGCGCCGAGGGGGAGCGTTTTTAATATGAGGCTGTATTTTAACATCCTTAATTACAGGAAGAGGAAAAACCCCACAACTGACACGTAGATGATCCAGGTTTTATGTAAAAGCTTATGTAATAATTAGCCCTAATCAGTACGTGAAGACTATTTATTTTATCCTTGAATGCCTTCATGTGTAGCAATCTGCTCTTTTTGATCCACTAAATGATGCTTTTTAGTGGTTTAATGTGTCTGGGTTTATCCCCCTCACTGTGCTGTACTGAAGTCAGGTTAACATTGTTGTTGCACACTCTCAGGTTTCAGTTTCCACAAGGTGTGGGCAGATCTCCATGGTCACGCTCTCCACGGCCATTCCCCCTGACCTATCCCATGTTTCCTTTCAGAGGAGAGAAAGCACACGGACCTGCAGGTTTTCCTCAGGATTCATAAAAAAAGCTTTGCATAAAAGTATTTCATTTGAGTATTTTGTGAGCCTTCTTATATCTTTTGTTTAGACTGACGTGGTTTAGTCTGTTTTGGATTCATGATCACTTTCCCCCCTGAGCCCGTATTGAAAACAGGACATGTTGCTGTAATGCTTCATTGCCACATTTTGCCCTCAGATGTGATAAATTATCTCTCACATTTCCACTTTATCAGCAGCTCATTGTTGCTCCAGCTTCTCTCCCTTCCTTTCTCATCTGGCTGTTTTACATATTCAGTGACATCTGCTGCCAAACCTCTCCACCCTCAGCCTAATGCTGATTGTCTGTGCCCTCCAGCCCGACTGGAATAATAGCAGCGCACGGGTCACCACTCGAGTCAATATTTGTTCACGGACATCGCCTCCTGGGCGTCTGTTTATCAGGGATGGTTAGTGAAACTAAAATCAGGAGACAGACTCTTCAAATATTGTTGAGGGAATGGAACAAATAACCCCCAAAAAGGAGAAGAAAAGAAAGTGTTTGTGTCATGTATTTTCAAATATCCTACTCAGTTTCAGCTCTTCAGACTCTCTTTTAAACACTTGGTTGTTAATGTTTCTTGCGGTGTACTTTAAAGCTCCTGTGAGAGATTTTTACCCCCCTGTGGATGAAGTGGCATCTTTTTGCTGATCTCATCTGGACATACTTAAAGCCTTTGAAAGAGATTGAAATTACGAATGTAGCCTCTTTTTGACAAAGCTTATTTCTGTATCAGGTCAGGGTAACTACTATGAGGGGGTAGGTGTCGGACAACACTTTTTTCAGCACGCCGAGAAACTTTTCACTTTTACAGAAAGCAACAAATGTGTTATGATCTTCTGTAGTTAAAAACACTGAATATAAAGCTGTGACGGACTGAGAAATGTCTTTGCGTCAACTTTTCACTGTAATGGTAAAGCTGTGACGCTAGTTTGTCAGTGGTGTCCGAGTGGACATTATTTTATTTATTTATTTATTTATTTATTTGACAGGGACCATGGAAGACAAAAACCGTCAAGCCAGAGTTAGCTATAAAGCTAATGTTCATCTGTGGTCCCTGGGCAGGAAGATGCACAAGAATATACCATACAAATAACAAAAGACAAACTAACATTTAAAACAAAACATATTGAATAGCAGTCCATCACCGACAACATCACATTTAAAATGACATTTCATTGTTTCAAATTTGATTAATTCAGAGGATGAAATCAGTGATCACATGATTGTTTTTCCTTGAGCCATATCTTGAGCCCTATCTGTCACCCCAACCTTTTCTGGCTTTGTTCCTGACAGACACTCATCCATGTACCATCTTGGGGCATTTACCCAATTTTAGCAGAAAACTAAAGTAACTGAAGGACAATGAGGTCTTAAGTCTGATAAAACTGCTCAAAGTTTTGCTGCCTGTTTGGTTTAGCATCATTAGTCTTAAAAGTAGGCGACCCAAGTGGAGCCTGATATGTAATAACACACCTAAAATGTAACAATGATCTGAAATGTAATTTTAAAAACAGTATTAAAACATGAAATGTAATAACTGGTCCAAAATGTAACAAAGGTGCTAAATAACAAGTTACATTTTTGTTACATTGATCCATTTTACATTACATTTCTGATTTTATTACATTTTGGGATCTTTACTTTTGTTATATTATTGACGTGTTATTACATTTTGGGTTGTGTCATATTGTTTTATTATATCTCAGGCTACATTTTGAGCCATTATCATGATGACCAAAACATAAATGCCACACCTGGGACGCAGATGGCCTAGTGGATATGGCCGCGTACCATGAGGTTCGCCCTCGAGCGGGTGGCCTGGGTTTGACTCCCGCCTGTGGCCTGTTTCCCGCATGTCATTCCCCACGCTCTCTACCCCCTTTCATACTCTATCTACTGTCCTCCTCTATCAAATTAAAGGCAGAAAAGCCCCAAAATATCTTTAAAAACAAAAAATAAAATAAAATAAACGCCACACCTGCAAAATAATTCAAAAAAAGAAGGGGAAAACTTTTTATGAGGACTTTGCAAGGCACCAATACTGAGTGGGTTTGATAACAATTAATATAGAAATCAGTGTATCATTCATTGAGTATCCTTAAGAAATAGTCTTTTTCAAGAAAACAGTACATATTTTATATTTTTTTCAAAAAAGTGTATTTTGCAGAGAGGAGGCTTTCAGTTTTTGGTGAAGTCCCTATTCTGACTACTGTTTTATCCTTGGATAATGGTATAAAGAAAAGTCTTAACAGAGAAACAGGTAAAACATAATCATCTATCCACTTAAAATGTGTTTCAGCCCTATGCGTGAAAAAACTCTGGCTATCCAAACATGACTTTTCATGACTGATAAAAGCGACTCTGAATAATTTTGACAGCCATGAACGAACTGTTGTTTTTCTTTTTCCCCCTCCCTCTGAATCATCCCCAAAGGTGACATTGAAAATTCCCAGAATACCTTGGGAGATAATCCCTTTGTTTGGCGGGAGGATCCCCACTTCCACCAAAAACAGAGAGCAGCCATAATGCCACAGTGTTTCCACTGGAATGTCACTGCTATTGTCCGACAGAGTGACTCCCACTGGGAAGACACCCCCCCACCCCTCACCCCCTCACCCCCCCTTACCCTCTTCACTGCCAACACAATACAATGTGTTGCATTCGAGCTATGAAGGCATGCTACTGTTTTCGTAGCCTGTGACCCTGTGACCGCCAGCTCAGGCCCGGATAATGAAAAAGACGACACGGAAGTCATTAGTTAGTCCCACAGTTGGTACAGCTTCCTCCGTTCAACGCTTCAGGGAATACTCAATGTGACTTTTAAAGTCATCGCAACTTTTTAGAAAATACTTCAAGTTGTTCACTCTGTGACAACAAAGACACAGAATGGAGTTCTTTCATATTATGAGAGGCTTGAAATCTTGAGCTTTATGTTTTGATTTGTGTACTGATAAATCTGTCGTTTATTTCCTGGTGGCTCATTCAGGCTTAACATTTCAAAAAGTGGTGAAAAATAGAAAATATTGTTTTTTGTAAGTGCCTCAATAGTATCTCAATTAAAAATAAAATGATGGTCCAGAACTAGAAATGGTATCGAGAACCAATCCCTGTTAAGAATAGAAAAGAAAAGATTCAATCATCATTAGCCTTTAATGTTCATGATTCCCTCATTGAGCCTTTACCCTCACGTTGACCATACTGCCCCAGCTAGCTTAGCCTGGCAGATAAATGACAGTTTCCCCAAGAAAACTAAGATTCAGGATTTTCTGCTTGAATCTTTACTTAAGAAGCTGTAGAATTTCACACATGAAGAAATGTACATTACTCTCTCACAAGAGATTTATATGCAATATATTGAACATGTTATACGTCTCCTAATGTACCAAATACTATATAGAAAATATAGCATTAGCTTGATGCTATTGTATATGAGAAATTGCATTAATATGCTAGTGATTCGCATACATCAGTAACTTTGGTTGAAAACAAAATTTCACCTTTCATCACAGAAACATAACACAATTACTTTTTGTAAACGATACTTTAAACTCATAAATGTCCAAATACTAACGGGTAAATGTTTACTAAACAGGAAAAACAGGCTCGTGGCTGATTTTTTAGAATAATTACGGCAAGCTCAAGGCACAAAACAAAACAATACTTTAATGTCACCTGCCGAGCGGTTTTTACGTTTTTATTTTTTTACATGCAGAGATATGTAAATCCATTGAGTAATTTCATATTGAATTCCTCTTAAACTCAAGAAAGTCTTGAGACAGTAAACCTGTAAAGCTACTTTCTGTACACATAAAATTCACAGGAGGAATTGATAAGGGAATCGATAATAGGCTTGATAAGCAGAATCGAGATAGACATTGGTATCAATAATATCTGATCAGTATACATCCCTATCCAAAACCTAGTGCATCTATATATTTCCTTTTCAGCAAGTCATCCACAAAAATACCCCCAAAAATGAAATCTGTGTATGGCTTTAGGTATTAAAAAAATCACTTTACCCTTGAATTTGGTTTAATCTCATGTAATGTGTCAGAAAAGTTTGTACAACCCCTCTTTTTATTGCCTTTCTTCATCTGGCTTCTCTCTGAGCCAAACACTCATTTGCTGCTTTAACAACTTCCTGAAGCTCTTGAGGTTTACTGTAGGAGGATGGCGGGCTGTCTTTGTTTTCATTCTTGGAGAGCGGAAACTTTTCAGGTGGTCTGTCAGCGCTGAAGGATGAACCTCTTTGAGCTTGATGGAGTGTGATGTCGTTGTTTGACGGGGATTTTCCACATGATTGCTGTTGTTTTAAAATAACCAGCTGAGTCAAAAGTTAAACGAATGTCTGCGGACACTGCAGGCAGTTTTCATCAGAGAGGCTATTTCCTCATCTTCATTCTTCTATCCAGCATTTTACACACTCATTTCCAAGTAACCATTGTTGGTGACAGCATCATGAATCTAAAACAGTTACTAGATGGTATGTAATGTAAAATTTGTTGTGATTTTTTTTAGAATGATGCCATTCAATGTTGCTTCTGACCCAAATACTCGTTAAGTCTTCACCCCTGATAATCTAAGCTTGTTAAAACATCTTTTCTTGCTTAATCTGGAGTATTTCCAGCTCCTATACTCGTTGTTCTTATATTTCCTCACAGCTTCCCCCCATGGGAATAAATTAGACTTTCAAATTAGGATCCAATGTGGCGTGTGTCAACGGTGAGGCCTGCTAACAGGAAGAGAAGAACAGAGGGTTTTCCGTTACAGGGAGGTTTGGGCCTCATCGTTTCTGTCACCAAAGTAAGAAGATCTCACCCCCACCATCATTTCTCCTCCCTGTGAACACCTTTTTTTTAATCTCCCCCTCTCTGGGTGGAACAAATCATTTAGCTCCCACCCTAATGGGATTAGTCCGTACTCTCTGCCTCCCTCCCTTCCTTCCTCTCTTGTCCTTTTTCTTTCACATACTTGAGCCCATCCTTCAGCTCGTCTCTTTTGGGACGCTGTGGAAAAGCACAAGTGGTTCATCCCAATAGAAAGCTTTAAAGAGGGGGATCTGTGAGTGAAGGAGGAGTTTAGGATCTTTTGAAAGTTTCGGTCAATGTAATCTTCTGGATAGTGCGAGCTTTATCTGCACTTTGAGCTCCAAATAAATTCTTTATCCCCGCTTTAATGTCGACCCAGAGACTGATCAAGGATACAAGCGAGTCCCCCGAGACCAGCGTGCTTGATATCTCTGACAACGTACCACATCAAGGCTCATTTATCTGATGTCAACACCACATTTAGCAGTGCAACGATAAACAATGAGACCAGCTGAGCGCAGGCTAAGAATCACAAAGGCCGGTGTCAGGGCCGGCTGGGGACGAGCTGCTCAACAGATGGACGTGAATTCTTCTTATCTTATATTCAAATGAGTTTCTGCTGAGGTTTATCTGTCGACTGAGGGGACACCCTGACACTGTGGCTTTCTCATTGTAGCAGTGTTTGGATGAAATTATGAAAGTAGTTTTGTTGCTGTGGTACTTTTCAGAATTATTCAGCGTAAAACTGATAGACTTTGTGTTGTTTTTAGAGTAGGGGTGTCCCATCACAACCTTTTCACTTCTGATACCAATATTGCAGCCTTGAGTAAAGGCAGATACCGATACTGATCAGATATGATACCAGCTCGAATTATGTAACATTCAGCTCTATTTGTAGGTCTTCAAGGCTCAAATAAGACTTGAAGGAATGTAAAAAAGTTTAGATGCATTCAATTTCCTCACTTATATGCCAACACAAGAAGCCTGTGCATGATAATTTTTGCACCCACCTGCAATATGTTTTTTAGACTTCTATGAAAAATACTGCCACACAGCCACATCACGCTGTTTTTGTGATCAAGTTGGCTCTGTATGCTGGCTAAAAGTGCTGGAGTGGAGTCTGAAATGGACTGCTTGTATCGCAGTGGTTATATTAAATATTTTAGACCCCGGCTGATTTAATCTTATGTTCATATTCTGCTGTTATCGCACCAATATCATTATCAAATTGGGACACCCCTATTTGAAAGCACATGGTATCTTTAAGTATAAGGATTTTGGTGACAAAGACTTGATTTTTGTCAACAACCTGCACCATAAAACAAGCAACAAATTCGTTCTTATTGTGCAATTTAGCTAAGTAGTTTATTTCTTGTGGTTGCTTTTTTGCTTCTCTTTCAAATGGTGCCCCGTTTGTGAGAACCATGCATTAGTGGAATGAGCAGTAGAGCTGAGTTAGTGAGTTTTTTTCAGTGAAAATTTTGCCAAATCTCCTCTGCCAATGCCATACAGCTTATTTTACTGTTGCAGGTGACTCTTGTTTTGAGCTTCAGATCCTGAACCTGTTCTAATAGTGACTTTTAGTGCTTCTGTTAATGCAGTAGGTTTTGATCCACTCAGTGTGATCTCCTCGCTGTTTATCCAGTCACCTGTTGTTCACACAGCCTGTTGATGTCATTGATCATTGCAGATTTTTCGTTATTTGAAAGATCAGCCTCTTTCAGATCCAATGTGTCAAATAATTCACATTAACTGAAAACTGAAAAGATCTTTTGTAATATCTCCAGACTTTGTCCCTGAGGCTTTGAGGTTGTTTCTTTTCTTCTCGGTGATGCTGGAACACGTTTTGTTCTCAGGACCTGGACCATGACAGCTGATTTTGCAGCCCCATGAGATGAAAAACTGTTGAGAGGGAGCTGATTGATCTCTAAAATACAGCCTGGTTCTCAGTTTAACATGAGTCAGAAAAAACTCACCTGTTTGATTAGCTGATAGTTCTGTGCGCTGTTATCTGTACTGGCTCTGATTTTCACAATCAGTGTGTCAACACACACAAAATAAATTTATCTGCAATAAAATGTCCAGTCAATTTCACTTCTGCCTGTGGCAAAAGTATTAATTTCTGTTGACATGCTTTATCAGTGCACTTCAAAAACTGAAATCCAAGAAAGTCAACGTCTTATTTTTAGTAAAAAAAAAAAAAAAAAAACTTTTTTGACTTGATACAAGCCACATTCACTTGACTATGTCATAAAAATGTCTTATTTCAAGATATTGTAAGACAGAAATGACAAGATTGCTTGAAATAAGTCACAAAAATCTGGGTAAGAAAAATAGTTTCTTGTATAAGGACTTTTTTTTAATTTCAAGAAACTTGACGAGCAAGCTTTTCTTACCCCATCGGCAGATTTTTTTGACTTGTTGCAAGCAATTCAGACATAATTTTTGTCTTTTAATGTCTTGAAATAAGACATGCTTCTGGACGTGTCTGTTTAAAGTGACTCATCAACTATAATGAGACCATTTTTACTCAAAATAAGACAATTTCTTAATTTCAGTTTTTGCATTGTAGGCTGAAAAACACAAATTTTATTTTTAGGGGTATTCAATGTCCTGCAATCCAGGCAACAGCAGCAGAGTTGATGAGTGCATCCTGATCATTACAAGCTAACTTGGACCATACAATTTGAAAGTACACCAAAAAGTAATATTCAAGTTGTATTTTTATGAAGTTAAACCTCGGTGAATCCTTTCTCTTGTTCTCTGTGTGTGCAGCTTTGAGTGAATGTGCAGGGATCTGATTTTAACAAAGATCGATAAATTACGCTTTGCAAAGTAAATTTAGAAACCTGGTCCTCATCTAAAAACACCCCAGCTCTGCTTCGAACAACACCTCTGTGATTCAGATACCTCCAGATGAAGTCTGCAGCTCTGTTCGAGACCTTCACTCCAGCAGCTTTCACTTTTGTTGTCTGCTCTCTCAAAAGAGGCATTGTGGGGGAAAATTCCCCAACCTTAAGTGCTCCCGTGTTTGCTTTTGTGCCAAGCGAGCCCACTCTGCTGACCTTTTGAGAGACGGAGCAGTGAGATTCACCGTTGGGTCCATGCGCAGCCCCTCTCTCCCTCTGACAGCAGCCGGACAATGAAATACAAGCTAATTAAAGTGACGACAGCATGAAGGGAACACTGAGCTCCAACAAAAGACAGGGAGCTGGGAACATAGGCCCTTAAACACAAAAAAATATCACAATAAAAACACCTTAAACAGATTCTTGCTGAGTAAAATTCTATAGTTTCTCAGAGTAACGACTGTTAAATTGATTTTGTAATAGTTAATGACAGCTGTGACTGACAGCTTCTCAACTGCACTGACAGACAACTATGTCAGGAATGTTTGGGAGACAAAGTCGAACCTCGTCTGTTACTTCGACTTTTATTTTTGTTCAGGTCACCACGCTCACTTAAGCTGCTGACTAATTGTAGTGTTAATGAATAAAAGGCCAATTACTGCCACATGAGAGGCGGAGTTGACTCTGGGACACATGATGATACAAAGGGAGGGGACACGGCATTATGCAGCAAGTTGTCACGCAATTGTGCAACTAGATCTGCTTTAAACAGTTCTATTCAAACACCAGGTTGGAAAAACTGTTCTCGCAGTTTACCCAATATGAGAAAATATGCAATGTGCAATCACACATCACAAGCAACAACCTATATTTTAAATAATAAATCAAAAAAGCTGTGGTTGTTTTTTCTCCAAATGGCAGCCTACAGGGACATTTGTGTGTGGTTCATGTGTGTGCGAGTCTCCTGTGTGAGGTGATGAGTGGAGGGTAAATTCACCAGCCCATGGCTCCCCTCGTCCGCCTTTGTGACTCCACTCAAGAGCTGAACAAATAAGAGGCTCCAGTCTGTCCCTCGGTCAAGTGCAGACTGGACGGAGGAGAGAGGACGGAGGGGGAGGATGAGGAGGAGGAGGTGTGGAGGGAAAACAATGAAGAGGTGAAGCGTAGAGCAGAGAGAAGTAGTGGGGAGACAATAGGAGCTTCAGAGTGGTCCAAACTAGACTGAACCAGTACTGTAGTCTGAGGAGGAAGAGATGAAACGGCTGTCTATTCCCTTGAGGATGTTTTGTGTCTGTGAAAAACAGCTTTTAATGTGTCTGTCTTTGTAAGAGAGGATGCTAAAATTACAGCTGCTTCTTTTTTTGGAGCTGTCAAATCAGCTCTGAGGTGCTGAGAAGCTGCTTTGATGTGAGGAAAGCAGCTTCAGTCACACTGGTTATTTTTATCTGCACAAAAGGGCTGGGCAATTATTGAAAATTAGACTAAATCACAGAGTGGCCTGCTGCAATATTCTAACCACAGACAGTGCATCATTTCTTTAACCTGAGAGTGTCTGAATAAATTGAAAGAGAAACAATCCGTGTCGTGAAAAAGCAGCGAATATGGGTGTAGATGGGCAAAAATTGTGAGAAAACTTTTACAATTAGAAGTTAGTACAACTTTTCAGAGACCTGACATTTATGTGTAAAATATCCATTTGATTGATCTTCTGTTGTTTTCAAATGTTCTGAGACTCTGAATTTTGGGTTTTCATTATTTCATCATTTTTCATTATCTGCAAGCCATAATCATCAACATTTCTATTCTACTCTAATCCATTTTAAGAAATAAAGGCTTGAAATAATTCACTCGATGTACAATAAGTCTAAATCATATCGACATTTTAATTTCTGGAATTAGTTACCAAAAATTGTGGATTTTTAAAATCAAGAATCCTGCTTTTCTCCCTCATGTAATTGTGCTTTGCATTCAAAACAAGAATGGATTGCATGAATAATTCATAAGAAGAGGAACCTAAAAATAATTGCATAATACATCGCAATTGCAAGATAGAGAAAAATAATCTCAATCCTGTAATTTTTGCAAAAACATTCGGCCTCACTGCAAAAAGCTTTCATGAGAACTATTTGAAAACTATATCTGCAAATTTAATGAAATAATCTTTAAATGAAAACTATTTTGCACCAGCTTTTCATATCCAAGAATTGGAGGTTAGTCTCTTTTTACTGTTCAGTGACTCATCTGAGGGTTATGGAGTTAGAGTTCTAAAAAAACTTAATGTTTCACCAACTTTGACTTAGTTTTAGTCTTGAAAACACCAAAGATTATAATACTACAATTAAAAAAAGAGGTTAGTAACAATGAATAAATGATAGAACTTAGAGGTTGATACCAACAGTGTCATAAAAAACATCACATTTTTCTGGTTTGATAGAAAAAGCTCTGAAAGGGGCTGACTGAACCCCAAATATTGCAAAAACTGGGTCTGGTTTGACTTTTTTCAGGAAAATCTTGGATAAACTTTGGAATAAATTGGCATGGTTCTTCCTTTTTCAAGAGAGCCCCTATCTGAGCCGTTTTTGTCCTCTAGAGGGCGCTGAATCACTGCTCGGCCAAACTTAACCGCGGTGAGATGAACTGGCTGGAAGAAGTCTATGTATATAAATATGTTAAGAATAGTGATTTAAAAGTAACAGTATTTCTTGGACTGCAAAGCAGACACTTGATGGTTAGGATAAGGATTTTTTATGGACAGAGAGAAGTATTAATCATACTTTAATCACTTTATCCTCCAGGTGCAGGTGTAAATTTCACTTGCTTTGTTCTTTGCCAACAAAATCAAGTGCTACCTTAAACTCCCTTCAGGCTGAATCTAATTGAACCCGTTAAAGATCAGACGACTATTTGGAACTTGGCACTATCCTGAGTTGTTGCTTGTCAGAAAAACTCCCTGGAAGCAGCAGATTTTTTTTTTTGCTTTGCTGCAGGCTGAAGAAAAATAAATCAGCAGTAGGTGGAGTTTGTCGCTGAAGTGCCAAATTCTTCTCCCACCATCCTTGCTGGGCTGTGATCCAGCTGGATAAATCATACATCAGGCTAAACGTCACAACATCTTTATTGTGATATTTTGTGCAAAGATTCTCCGGAATCTGTGGATGAGAGAAACCGATGTTTCTGCAGCCGTTTGAAGTCAAATTCGCACCTGCAGGTTTTCTATTTTTATCTGCTCTCAATTGTTCCGAGGGGCACTAAACCTTTTGAGAGTAGCTGTCAAGATAAAGCAGCTCCTAAAATAGAGGAAGAGCTTTAAAAACACCTTTAATGTGTTCAAATTTTTCACAGAGCTGACAGCAGAGCTCATTGTTCGTGTTTATTTTTATCCAGACTAAAGTGGACTCTCTCTCTCTCTAAATAGATGACTCCATGCTCTGGTATTAATAGTATCTTCTGATTTTAGCGCTCAGACACATTTAGTGATCACAGCATGTCCTCAAACAAGAACAACAGAGGAGGCTGACTCTAAATAAGTACCAAAACATCACATCAGTGTTTCTTGACTGGATATGGATGCAAAAGAAAAGGCAGACACATGGAGAGGCGTGGTTGAATTTGAGTTAGTTTAGCCTGGGTAGGGTTAAGTTTAAAGACAAAATTAGTCTTCTTCTCTCTCCCAGTGCGTCTGCAGCTCCTGTTAACATTTGTTATCACTTTTAGCTCCCACCATGACATTCGTCTGCTGTCATACACTTATGATAATGTGTTCAGTCTAGTGCATCAGTTCCCAGTTCCAAAGAGGGGGTGGGGTGCCAAGGAACTTGGGGGACGGGGGCCAAACATTCCCAGTTTTTAATAATTTATCCTCTGAAAGAACAGACATCTGATAAAGAGACACACTTTTAACTATGGATTTTAACTCAGGAGACACTACAGTCCACGTGCAGACCAGGCCTTGCTCCTCCCCTGCTTGCAGACTGCAGAGTGAAGCAACTTCATAAATATATCAAAGCAAAACCAGTATCAGCCCAAATATCGGCCTGAGAAATTGACAGCATGTATTGGTCATTGGCTAAGAGTGATAAAAATAAAATCAGTATCAGCATTTGCCCCATAAAATAGAGATACGTGGTTTTCAGGGCTGATATTAATACTGATTATTAGTAGTCAAGGAGGTTGATAACCAATATTTGGAGCTGGTATACATTTGCAGTAAAAGGAAAAATACTGGCTTAAATTCCGACATGTAACTTTGTTTAAATGCTTTTAACCATATGTGTTAATTAAAGGGACAGTGAAGACTTTCTGTATGATCTTGAAAAGTCAACAACTAAAAATAGAATTATCAGCACTAGGCCTGTCACAATAACAAATTTTGCTGGATGATAAATTGTCCCAGAAATTGTTGCGATAAATGATAATATTGACATTTTGACACTATTTTCAACTAATATAATGATAATGGTATAATAATGCAAGTACACCCTTTTAAAGATAAATAACGTTTTATTCCTTAAGAATATTTAAAATTGGAAGTTTTTTGTGAAAAAAGACATTGTAAAAATATCCACAATAAATAATCAACACAACCAAAAACAATTAATAGAATGGACTGTCAGCCTCTATCAATAACAAATTGCACTTGAATAAAAACCAGTTAACTCATTATCCAGTGTCTCTGGTGAATAAAAAATGTATCGAGCCTGACAAACTTATCAAGCTCATTTTTAATTATCATGCAATTAATTGAGTTATTGATTATTGCGTAATTAGCACCAAAATAGGTTATTTCTAAATGCTAATTCTCAGCTTCCTGAGTCATCTGAGCAGGACTGAACTGATTTATGGCTCATTGAAGTCTCTATGTAAACACTAGTCTGCATGAGAGCCAAAATTACCCAGTTTTAAAATTATCTTTCCGATTATTGACAAAAAAAGAAACACAGATGCAGATATGCATTGGTCTATCCTTACTGAAAAACCCTTGTTGGTTGATCCCTAGTATGAACTGTCTCTTCCAGTGTTTTTCACTAAGATTCTTTAACACAGATCAGGAAAATGTGTTGTAGATTTTGATTCAGCTGGACTCTGAAATTCCTGCACATGTCATACAGATGTTTTGAGCATATATCTCTGCAATCCAACACTTTTTATTCCTAACATCATTTACAGTAAAAAATGTTAGGCTTGCTTCGAAGAAATGGGATAAATTTCAGGCGTCTTCTTTATCAGTACACACACAGTGTGAGCCTGTCCGAATATGAAACAATGAGATAAACAAGAGTCAGACACAGGAATGAATATAATGACAGGTTTACATGTATCGTGTCTTTGATTTCCAATATCGAGCCAAGTTCACGTTGAACACTGTGTTTACTGTCGTGTATGGAGTTTGTGGCTGCAGCAGAAGAAAAATAGCACAGAAATGAGAGCGACTGCTCCAGAAATAACCTGATGTGTGATTTAAACGCCGCAGAATGAACTGAAGGTCGACTCATCCTCTCACTGTGAGGGCTATTGTGCTGCTCTAGTCTCACGGTGATGTACTGATGATTAAAGACTTCTGATGTTTGTCGGAGCAAGTAAGGTCGACATGCTGAAGGTTTTGCTTTCAAAGACCATCTTTTGAAAACCAGACAACATCTTAGTAGACCTGAACTGCTGGGGTGAGCTTATTATTAAAGGTACAGTGTGTTTTTCTTCAACATTTCAAGTCTGTGACATAAACTTTCTGTAATATCAGACACATCAGTTATGGCTTCAACGACTTTTTGCTATTTTTGTTTGACACCACTGAATACTTTGGTATAAGCTCTGTTGTGTGAATCTTGATTTGGGTTTGGTCCATGTGGAAGAAAGCTTCACCGTCTCCCTGAAGATAAGGAGATTTTACCTTCATCCCCTTGGACTTTGCTGGAAGTCTTCACTTTGTTACTTCTGACCTTGTGACACTAAACTCATAAAACAGAAGACCAAAATCTCTTCAGCTGACTTCTCTTTCCTGTAAGTTCCTCCCTCCTCGTTGGGATAATTGAAAGTCTCTCCCTGGTTGATCTCAGCGGGCTCACAGCGGACATCAAAGGGGAACAAACAGTCGGACAGCACAAGCCGAGGTCAACGCTCTACCAAACAGTAGTGGAGTACAGCTCCGACCGAGGCGTGTGACCCGCGTCTTTGCCTCCAAAGCTTCAAAGGCATTTCTTGATGAGGGCCAGATGCAGAGCTGAGATGACAAGTAGCCTGAGCCTGAGTTTATGCAAACACACACTTGTACACACTCACACTATTCAGACCGCAAAGTATCCTAAAGTGCGTTGTGGTTGTCTTTCTCTGGAGCATCTCTGCAAAGAAAAACACCCATGCACAGTCATGTTGATTATCCACAGAGAGATAGAGCGCGCTTTCCACTGCTGCACACACACACACACACACTAACACACACACACACACACACACACACACACACACACACACTGGTTATGTTTTCATGCTCATGATCTCTTTCTGATGCTCTGAATAACTCCATCCCCGTTTTTCTTCAGGCTTTTTCCCTCCATTAAAGCAGCAGCTTGAGCTTTTATTAGGGGAAAAACCAGCCTGTTGAATATTCAGCACAGCGGGTCTGTAACCTTTACGGCCCTCCGTGAACTTCCCATGCTGTTTACTGTTGAAACACCAGTTCAGTTACTGAACCTTAACTTTGTGCGTGTATGTTTTATAACAGTGGAAAATGTGAAGCGTCACCGCAGCCACTGAAACGATTTTTCAGAAGTTGGTGACTTTATTTGGTAAACAGACGAGTCTAGACGCTCTGCTGACAGAAAAGCCTGCATGTCTGTCTGTATGGTGGCAAAATGACATTTTTGGAAGTGAAAGTGGACTTCACAGGCATGTGAGTGTTACTCCAACCAAAGCATGAGATGCAGGTTCAAGGCCCCAAGAGGACTTTAGAAGTGATCCTAAAATAGTTGGGCTTTTATACATTTACACTCAAATCTGTTATGTGTAAATGCTATTTTTCAGTATCTGTGGTCAGGTTGTATTTCCCCAGGGGAACATGAATCCGTTTACAGCACGTTGACTGAAAGCTGTTTGTGATATTGATCATTTCAACCTGAGTCTTTCAACAAAATGAAGAGCCAGGTTACGTTTGCTCTGCTTGGTGAGGTTGGACTTGGTAGATGAGACCTGGTGGGACACAACCAGGATTCACTATCACGTTTCAGAGCGCCGAGCTGTGAGTAACACTAAACATAAACTTGATTTATGTTTGACATGTCAGCAAGGTTTGCATGGCTCTGTGCGGACGCCTGACTTCATATTAGCAGCCTTGCCCCTTCATGCAGTCCCTTTCATGCAGAAAATTTCTGCATCATACACCTCTGAAAGTTGGTAACTGATGGATGGCATGGTGGATGAACGGGAGGTGCTAGTGTCAAGAGTTTGAAAACACAGGCATTTGATATGAGTCACACAGAGATCACCATGACAACCGAATAGGCGAAAAATAAAATTGTAAACAATTGTCAAAGTTCGATTGTTTCAGACAAAAGCAGTGCGTAGCTATGAAATACATTACCTTGTCGCTTTGTATCATGGGAAAAGATCAAAGAAAAGTAAAGTTTAAAAGACAATCTACTTTACAAATCAAAAGCATGCTTTGGTAAGAGTTACATCTTCACAACAGTGGGTGTCAGTGCTCATGGGAAACGTAGTCTTTGTCCCAGAAAAACACTTGTGATTCCTGTCATGTTTTGTCTGAGCTGCAGTGCAGTCACCTGTCTTTGGCTTAGTATGTCACTTTGGCTAAAGGCTACGACCTTTATGTTATAATGCTCTACTACCTGGATGTAAATGCTCTGAGTTGACAGCATCTCCTCGTGTGCTGCAGTTTGTCAGTGTTCTGATCTCATTTATTGAAATGAAGTTGTGTTTTGGCTGTGTCTGGTTTAAAATGTGTAGGGAGGATCAATGATTGGTGGTGCTAGTTCTGCTAGTGTCAGCCACGCCCTACAAACCAGTCAGTCTCTTCTCTCCTCAGTATCCCAAGTTTCTGTCATAGACCAGGGTGGACAAACAAAAAATGGGCTCTTGTGTGTTTTTCAAACTCTGAAGTTGATTAAAAAGTAGTTTATTTGAACCGTTTTAACAAGTTAATATCAACCTCTACCTTTGAGCAGATGGAGTCTTTTTTTCAGCATCGAGCATCAACATACTGTGAAGGCAGGACACCACCTAATCATTGTTACATTGTAGTTTAGTTACTGCTGTAGGGATAGACAAAAGCTGATCACGGGTTCATCATTCTGTCAGTTACACACTCACCTTGTCATGAGCAGTAACCTGATCTGACTCACTGTAAATTAGCCGACCTGCAGCTCCTGTCACTCTCAGAGCTCCACGTGCGTGCTTCATATTTATGTAACTGCAGAGAAGGAACAGAACGAGTAGATCTGGTTTGTGTCTCCAAACGCTTTGACGTGGACTGTTTGTTGTTAATTCACTTCTTCAGTCATGTCGTGCGCACGAGACTTAACTTGGATCAGATAGTTAAACATCTACATATATGGTGAGTTTGTTTATCCTTAATACCATTTATTTCATTAAAACTAAACAACAAATCAATTTGGAGAAAAGTGGATGTTCTTAAAAGATCTTGAGGACTGATTTGAACCGAAGTGACACCTTTGTCTTATAACCAGAGTTCATAACTGCTGTAATACAATGGCAAATAAGGAAAGTTGTTTAAAATGATACAACACTGAGACAAATACAAGGGTTGGACTCTTGTATTTTAATATTTTTCAGGATATCAGTGGTAAGATTAAATCCCGGGTGAATGTCATTAAGGCACTTTTACGTCATATATCGTGACTTTGGTATGACTTACGCTGCATTGCCAACATTTGTTTTTGGTGTAGACTGAAAATTTGTATTATTTATCGATTTATTTGCATCTTTATGAAGAGGATTAGACAGTGGGGTAAAGCAGGCCACTTTATTCTCTTTCTTCCAAATGACAGTAGGTTGATCCTGAACTTAAACAGTCTGCTGCCTTTGTACATGGGGCGCACCATGTCATACACAAGGCCAAACTTACCTCAGAAAATGCTGCTGTTGTTTTTTGAACCAAGTTTGAGACTCACAAAATAAATCATTTCAATATTTTAGGTACAAAATGAGTTAATATGTGTTGTTTTCTGCTTAGAAATTGCCCAATGTCCAATATATCCCCGTTTGCTTGGGCTCTGTTGTCACAATACTCTGACATGAGGTCTGTGATAACTGATAAGATAAGATGATAAGATGAAATGAAAAACGACAACAACAAGAAAATGACGTGTTCAGTACAAGATAAGTTTTCTATTGACTGCTGCCTTTCTTTGATGTTCATTCTAATGTATCAGGTCAAGACTTTGCCTGAAAGTTGAGCTGAATGAGAAGAGTGTCTATCACATCTTAGCTTGAAAATTACATTAGAACATTTTCTCTCACAAGCACCATTCGAATAAAATATTTATCAAGTGTCCTGACTGAAAAAGTGTAGCAGAGACTCGATGAAATGACATGACAAACACTGAGTCATACAGAGAGAGGTCAGCATGAACAAAATCAAATAGAACAGAATCAAATTGTTGCAGCAGTTGAATTTTCAGACCTGGTAGAGCAGTAAGTCTTTGTTTATATTGTGGTAAAAAGAAGTTTTCAAGGACAATAAATGAGTTTTTCTAGAGGAGACAAGACAACTTCCCATTAAGGATTTAGAGATAGATAAAAGGTTGTGGAGCAATGAGATAAGAAATAGCAGATAAATCTGTGGATAAAATAAATAAATTAGACAATTAAAGGCTATCAGAGGAGGTCTTGTGTGAAAGGTGAAGTAAAAAAAGAGAAACAACTCTATTATTTTATGTTTTATTAAATCATGCCTGAAATTTACAAAGAGAGGCTGGAAACAATTAAAAATGACTGATATAATTGACTGATTTTCAAAATAAAAGACAGATTTGTAAATGAAGGCTGAAGGCTCTATTTGTTGAGGTTTCAGATTAATCACAGTGTCATTTAGAGAATAAAATATCCAAATGTTAGTGAAACACTAAGAACTCAACTTTTCACTATTTCTTTGGTGTCACTGAGTGTGTAAAGTTAGATTTTCAACCCTGTCACTGAACATCTGAAAATCTCCTCTCTGGTCAGTCTGAACGCAGTGTCCTCGCTCAGCTTGGTTAAGATCTGGATGTTTATGATGTTTGGTTTCTTTCTTCCTGAGGCCTGAGGAGGTCACACTGCTTTGTTGGTTAATGTGTAACTGTACATGAAAGCCTTTCCATTACGTCCCATTGTCCGCCTCATTAGCTGTTTTTCAGGCCTGAGGTGAAGGTTGTGAGGAGTGACCGCAGCTTGTTAGCTCGCCATGTGCTTCACCTGGAGGCCCAGCGTAGGGGCCCGTCCTGCCCAAACAGCCTAAAGTCCAGTTTCCTCTTATAGGACTCAGATCGTTTAGCTGTCATCCGAGGAAGTCGTCTAATCTTAGCTTGAAACTTATCCCTCTCACCCAGAGAGGCTGCTGGGTAAAGGCTGAAGCTCGGGGGGTCTTGTGGACTCAGTCGTGTTTGCTACTTGCACGCTGTGGGAGGAAGTTAGAATGAGAGTTACAGGTAAGCTGCATGAGCTCATTGTTGGAGGAGATTATTTGGAGATCACACATCAGATCCTGCAGCTGCAAGAAAAAGGCGCAGGATTTACTTTCAGTTTCACCTGATCCAGAGGAGAAACGCTGAAAAATTCACTATTTCTGTTTCATCTGTCTGATAAAAAAGATATAAATCTGCCACGTAAAAAGCTGTAGAGTCTGTTTTTAACCAGGTTACGTTGATGTACTTCCAGAATGTACTTAGTAAATGCATTTCTTGAGGATTCATTGAATAGGTTTAATTCTAAAAGCCAACAGGGTTGTTAAAATAAGGAGAAGAAAGAAGTGCTTACTAGTCCTTTAAGATCAGGTTTTATCCAGTTTCTGAACCAGTGATGCAAGTTTAAGTGACAATAACAAGATGTCAGTTTGGCAGCTTTTTCTAACCTGTGAGCGTTTCCTGCTCCTTCTTCAGGTTTGAGTTCTGGCAGCTCATGGAAGAGGACACTTGGGAGATGTTTGGTCAGTCTAATGGGTTTTTTTTTTGGTCTGTTGGATGTTTTTGCATGAAGTTTGCAAGAGGAGATTGTTTTTGTGTTCAATCTTTGGTGGAACATATTTGAACATATGGAATATTTGTACTGACTCGTTACACTGGGATTATGCTCTAAAGGAGAATGCATGAGCGTTGCTGATGGTATTGATGCAATATATTGTTTGTCCTTTCGTTTTTCACCCCCCACACAAAACGAAAATGGAAAAATTCACATCCTTAAAGGCCCATTGACCCTTTGGTCACATCTGACTCTGTCACTGATTTCCCCTGTACCAAGAAAACACATTTTTGGAGCTGTGTAATCAGCAAGAATATGTATAAAAGTATCCAGTTTTCATTACCTTGCTTAAAGTGCATGTCACGTGTTGTCTTGTAGCTGTAATACAGCCTCCCACCTCTAGTGGGGGCTTTATGGTTACTGCAATAATGTTACGGCACTCTACCACCCAGATGTAAACAAACACAGATGGTATCCTAGTAAGTCTTTGTTTTACTAAGTATGGTGAACAATGTTTTCAACCGTTCGCCTGATGACACTAAATGGCTTGTCCTGCTATCAATGGTCATGTGGGGCTTATATATAAGATAAATGAGGTGGTGTGTTATTGGATACTTCTATGGAAAAAGATCCATTTATTCATACATGAGGAATGTTGATCTCCAGCTTGGACAGCCTGACAGCCTTAAAAGAGAGGACGTTTATGTACCGGAGTTCATTTAAGCTCACACTACACTGGTCTAAACACTCACAGTCGAGCAGGAGAGGAGGGGGAGGGGTGGAGTGCGCATGAGTGAAGTGAGTGAGAGGAGCACACATAAAGAGGAGAAACTGGAACTCAACTGGGAAAATATGTAATATTTTTCCCAATATATAAAAACATACTTATTAAAGTTATAGTGTGTAGATAGTTTTCACTGGAAATACAGGAAAGGTATTAAATCATTCTAAATAAATTTGACTTGAAGTCTGGTGCAACTTGCTTGGGTGTTTTTTTCCTCTTCATGACATATTTTTTGACTGATGTGACTTACAGTTCAGAAAATATGGTACACCCTTTTCTCTGGTTTTTGTTGCTGCCTGACAGAAGACACACCAACACAGCTGCCTGATAACATCGATCACCCTGCACACTCGAAGTCCCACAAGTTTCTGAGATCTCATCTCTTGAATTTTTACCACAATTGTCTGACCTTTATCAGGATATAAATTTCTGTTCTGTCTCTTCATCTCTGGTAGTAATCACAAAGCTGTGGATGTTACAGTAAAGGATGCATGTAAATCAGAGTCTATATTATCTTTTCTTTACATGCACAGGTTGTGTTGGCGAAGGGGTGCTACTTTGAAGTGGACGACGTCCTTGTGGTCCCCTTGTGTGTGTGAACTGTCCAGTTTGCTCTATTCATATCCTCCTGCTCTCTGGATCAGATCTGTAATGAGTCCTGAGGATGACGGACAGTCAGGATTTAGACACATCAGACTAATGACATAGCTGTGCAGCTTTATTTGGGTGCGTGCTATTAACGTGGATTTAACTGGGTCACAGACGAGGGAGAGATGAGTGACCTTTACTGAGATGTGTTTAAGATCTATATTTTTGAGCTTATTTGGGGCCTCTGTGTCTTTTTGGGGGAGAAAGGACAGTGGATAGTGGAGGAAACTGGGGGAAAGAGAAGGTGAAGGTGGAAAGCTGCAGGTTGGAATTGAAACCGGTACTAAATGAGCCCTAAAGACCAGAATATTCAATATAGGACTAGACTTCTAAAATATTTGATTAGTCATGCAGCCTTAGCTGGTACAGTTTCTTGAAAAATTAGAATAAAATCTCGAAAATGTTACACAAAACAGCTCCTTGAGGATCTCCAAAACATTAAAAATTGAGTGTTTACTCTGCAGATTCCTGGAAAATTTGGAGGATGACTTCTTTTTGGCTTCCTTTTATCGAAATAATGCGAATACTACCATTCAGATTTTTCCCCCAAGGACCCCCTGTAAGACCAGAGGGGGGCCAAGAACCTTTCTTTTTAGTAGCTCAGAGGATCTCAGGTTGTTGGTCTTGATGTTAAATAGTCTGTGGTCAGAGTGTCTAAAAAGAGCAGATCGTCTCTGCCAACTTTGTCTGCGTCTTCACTCCTCCAGATGCTCCTCTCTGTGGCCCATGAAGTTGCCTTTTCCCCCGCTGTTGGCTCCTTTTTTATTGGAGCAGAATAGCTCTTTTGTTCCTGCTCATAATGTGTCCTTTGATAATGAGCCGTCCGGTGCACACAGGACCTCTATGTTCATAAATGTCAGATGCAAACACACCTGTGAAAAAGCAGAGGTCAGCGCCGTCACGCACAAAAAGAAAGACTTGTGCGGAATGAGTCGTAAAATACGTGTTGGTCTGAAAACCTCTTGTAAAAGTGTGGTTTCTGTTAAACTGTAGCTTTCAAGGTTTTCAGTTAAAACCACTCAAGTTCACAAAAAGTCTTTTGAGCTGCTGTTTGAAGACAATAACCATGCGCTGTGCTGTAAAGATGTTTTGTGTTTGCTAACTAACCCTACATGTGAGTAAATGTTCTCCCCCTCTGCTCTGTCTCAGTTTGCAGGTTGCATGGTAATCTGGACTTGATGCATGGCAGTTGCATGACCGCAGTAGGTCTTGTTGTGGGACTGAGAGAACACAGCTGCAGCCATGGCTCAAACCATGCACGTGAATGGCAATGGCCCAGGTAAACAACCTCTTTGTTTGTATTCTGACATGTAAAATGACACCTTGACGTCTCGTGGACAATATGTGCTCAGCTCACTAAAATAAACATAGCTGTGTAACGATACAATGAGGCTAAACGTAGATCAGGTGTTCTGTTTCAGGTTTACATCAGACGTGTATATTTAACAACTGAGCTCCTGCATCACACTTCACACAATGTTCATGTTTTCATGTTTTCTGCCTGAAGTCTTTTGTTAATTATTTTCAAAATATTATTAATGATTCTACATTAGTAAAAGTCTGAGCTTGCTTCATGGTGATAGATCTTTTGTAAAGTCTGTTTATCTCCCTCTTAAAAGGAGCCACATTTTGAAGTAATAACATTTTTTGGCATGAGCAGCAGAGCTGAGTTTGTCAGTTGTGCTCATAAAAAAGTTGCCGAATCTTCTCTGCCAGTGCCGAACAGCTTATTTAAGACTTGAAAGAAACAAGAAATATTGGCAATTTGACAAATTATATGCACTATTTTGAACAGATTAGTCCACAGAAAGTTGACTGGACTTGAAACAATGCAGTGAACACTCTGAATTCACTAAATTAAAACTTCATAATATTCAGAGTGACTGTGTTTAACTGAGCTCCTCCTACAAAAACAAGTGAATCGAAATTAAATTGGAATAATGTGGGAAAAAGTCAGACACGATAAAGTGAAAATGTAATGTTGCTGACTCATTAAACAAACTAAAACTAACATTTCTTCTTTTTTAACTTGAAAGTGCAGCCTACAGATCAGAAACAGAAGTGTTTTGCACAAAAGTGTTTTGCGATCATGGAAAACAAGCAGCAACCTCAGATAAAGGGATGAGTATTGATAAGATTTCATCGATACCAATGCACTTATTGATTCTGCTTATTCGATTCTTTATCACATTTGGCACATTATCAGTACCGGCTGATATCGACAGTGCAGCATGTTCCTTGTGAACAGAAGTTGTTTCTTCACTCTCTAAATTGTGAAATTGGCCAAATTTGCCCTGGTTTTGGGTCATGTTGTGATTGATAGAGAAGAGCTTTGAGTAATTGAACATTTTGATTATTTTGCACAGAAAATGAGTATTACATAACCAGTGTGATAAGAGTATGCACCATATAACTGTACCAAACACAATGTTTCATTTCCTAAGAAATTTTGCTTTTTGACTCCTACCTTCTAACCAACTCTAATTAAATCAAAATTAACATTTTTATATTTTCACCCACCTCCAGTTCATCCAGGCTTTCCCTGTTGTATTGAATTACTTGGATACATCGAGTAATAGAAACCCTGATGATCATGCCATGTTGGTTTTTTGATTGTCACACTACTATCAGGGTTTAAGTTTTTATTCATAAAAACCTTGAGTTCAGTTTCAAAGATCAGAAGTGATTTCAAATACAGTAAGAAGTGATGATAACTTCACAGAGGCCAGAGAAAAAATAATCTCAAAGCTCATCTCTTTGCAATTTTTCACCTTTCATTCCTCTAAAACCATCTTAAGTTTTGTGTTCACATCGCGTACACACAGAGAAAGATTTCCACGCTTCGGTGTGAAATAAACGCTGTCAGCTGAGGAGGAGCTCTGAACACACACCTGCAGACAGCTCACATTCCTGAGCAGACTAACAGGAGAGAGTGAAGCTTCTTCCTTCCTAAATCCCTCCAGGAATGCACAGCACGCACAGCAGATGCTCTCAGGACACTCGAACGGCGTCGTCGGCGTCGGTTTGAAACCGGCACAGACTCGAGCCTCTGATATGATGCCTTTTTTAGTCTGGAGGGGAAAAGAATGTGTGGATGATGCTCTAATGCTGCGGAGTGAAATGTGAAAAATGCAGAGGAATGCCACCCAAACTGCGCCAACCTCCTCCTCCTCCTTTTGCAAACTTTAAAAATAGTTTGCAATGTGGTCACCTGCTGCAATGAAAGAATTTAAAGAAGAGAGTGAGAGCTGAGCTGGTTTGTGGTTTGAAGTCAGGCGAATGTAAAATGAATCCTTGTTGAAAAGTGAGTTTAACCCTCCTGTTGTCTTTAGATTTACTCTGCACTGTCTGTTTTGACTACTTGTAATTTTTTTTCTCTCCATTTTTGTGAAGATGTTTCCAACATTCACATATATATAACAATTACTTTAGTGATGTATGGTGTGATAGACCTTATTTTCATAAAATAAATCCCCTCTTAGAGCTGAAAAAAGCAAAAACTCTGATTTCTTTGTGCTAAGGTTTTTATCAGAGGTGCATGAATAAATGTAATACCACAGACAAGTATTTGTGAAAATAATGGCAGGAAGATGCTATACATTTATATAAAACATACATTATTCAACAACAATAGTCATGATTGTAAATAGCATTGCATGGCACCTTCTGAGTAATTTTCAATCAATTCTATGAAAGAAAACCAAAGTTAAAACAAAATCATTTTTGAAATCGGATCAAATTGACCCAAAGATAACAAGAGGGTTGAATAGTGTAAACAATAAGTTTAACACTTTTTGGCTGCCAAAATGTATAAAAGCTTCTGTGATTCTTTTTTTAAAGTAATGAAATAGACAGAAATCAATATTGATGCTTCTGTATGACCTAGAAAAGCGAACAAGACCATAAGAAATAAGGATGTTTATTTCTATACGGTTATTTCAGTTTAGCTGAAGCTTTAACTTTGTTTGAGGAAATATGTGAAATACCAGCTCAGTGTGGAACAGCTCTCTGGACAGGAGTCTCTAAAGCTTTTTCCTTTGTGCTCTGGAGTCTTGTTCTCCTAAATGAACCCTGAGGTAGTTGCAGAGTCACGGCTCCAGCCTCTCAACCATGAACTCCTCAGGTTTGTTTATGAGAGAAAACCCAGAGTCAGCGCTCAAAGTCCAAAGAAGCGGCTCCTCCCCCGCTGTAGCTCAGTCAGACCCACTGAGACGGTTCAGTTCCTGCAGAGTGGACAGACTCAGCTGCTGCTTTATTCACCCATGGTACAGTTTTATAACTGAGCTTACTGATCACTCACTTTTTTTTTTCATGTTTGTTTCTGTGTGACTGTTGATGTAAGAGCGTATTAAATGGAGCAGGGCGCTGTGTCTCTGTAAACTAAACAGAGCGATTGTTTGTTTTATAGACTGAACCTTTGGTGTCTTTACACAGCAGTGTTAATGAATGGGTGCAGGACTGGTTTGTTTAAGTACGAGTGTCTCTTATTGTGTATTAATCTCTTCATTGATAGTAACTGAATGGGACTTTGTGTAGGAAGTTAAGTTGTACTCGTGTGCCGATAATAAATGTATCATCTGGGCAGCAGTCACACTGGGTTATGAAGTGTAATACATTAAATAGTTTATGTACTTACCACAGGCCTACTCAGTGAGAACTGGTTTGTTTCTAAAATGATGAAAAAAAGTGTATCTTAAGTTGACTCCTGTTGTTGTTATTTGTCACACTTAACTTAATTGTAAACGGAGCTCTGAGCATATTGTGTTTTTGGTAGGGACATTTTTTGATTGATGTAAATGTTTTTAAGGACCACCTATCTCACTATTATGTCAGACATGTCCTTTGTTTCTGAATTCTTGCATTCTTATAGTCTGCAAAAAATACAGAATATCACCTTTATAACTCCCAAACCTACAAACTAAGGGGGAAACTTACAGTGATCCTGTAACATGAATGATCATATTTTTAATATATGAGCAGAAGATACCACTCCGCACAAATGTGATGCTCATAAATGAGGCATACAAGAGAATACATGTGGCTTTTGTACTTTTTAATGCTTCTTTGGCATCTGTAGGTTGGCCTCTGTTGGTATTCCTGAGTTGGTGTCTGTTAGTTTTTGTGTTGGTTGGCGTGCGTCCATTGGTGTTGGTTGATGTCGGTTATATACATCACAAAAGTGACCGATTACTAAGCTAGGAGAGGATAATTACTAATTGGAGCGGTGCTTGCTTGCTATTCTGGTGTTATGTTTTTTCTCCCTCCTCCTCACCCTGTGTTCTCCCTTTTTATTTAATGAAACGAGGCGCTGCGGATGCTGGCGACCCAACGGTTCTCCTGCTCCTGAACTCCTCCTGTTATATGTCACTGTCTTTTTCATGTTTTCTTGGACAGGATGTAACTGAAAGGCAAATTCTTTTTTTCTCTGAAACATGTGCAATGGTAAATAAAGTGAATTTTGCTAGCCAAAGTGATAGCTACAGTCAAGTGACAGACAAAGGTTTCCACTTCTGGATAATCCAACCTCCTCACACACTTTCCTCAAAGTGAGCTTTGTTCCTGCTCCTAAAAAAACATCAGAAAGAGTCACAGAGCTCAGGAAAGTCGCACACAGATTATTGCGTCCCATATTTCCCAGATGAAACAAATGATGCCTGGTCCTTTGGGACAAACATCTACATCTCAAAGCTGATTGGTTATTGTGGTGGAGATTATTCACTGAAGATCATCGCTTTTAACTTTTGCATATAACAATAACTCGCTCCATTTGCACTGCCCTGTTCCTGTCACCTGACACAAACTGAAATCTTTATATTGACTTGACATGTAATTCACTCATGCATCTGCTTATTATTTTGAAATCTGTGTTGAACAGCAACCTGGTCCTCTTTGTCTTGATTAGATGTTGTTGTTCAGTTGTTGGTGGTTATTTTCAGGAGTAATAAGAATCTCAGTCCCGCTCTGTAACCAGAAGCATCTGGTGTCTGTGTGCATGTTAGTAACGCTTTAGTTTGCAGCTGTTTTGCCTAAATCCTTATTTATTATTCCTCCTTTTCCCTCCTGCTGATCTGTTTTCTGTTTTATACCTTTTTTACATTTGGCTTGTAGAGCTTTCCTCCCTGATGCAGTAACTAGTTTGAGTTTAAAGGACCAATATCTACATTAACAGCTAGAGATGTTTTTTACAGTCATATGTAGTTAATATATCAAAACACCAACGTATAAACATGAGTTTATGAGTATCTGATCCACTTGGTGCTCCACATTACATCTGACTTCTGTTTCTTTAAAGTAGTTTGATGTTGAGTCACAACACAAACGTTTCCAATGCAGCGTTGTTCACTAAAATAAAGCAGCCTGCTCTCTGGCAGTGTCTGAGGCGTCTGCTTGTTTAGTTTGACCATCTATGAGAAAAGTGATTCAGACAGCCTCAGTGTTTGCAAAGGAAGCCCAAACATTTCCTCCGTCTGCATCATCGAGTACAGAGCGAAGTTGTTGAATTTGGCAGCCGAGTCTGGCGCGGCCCTCTGACTTTCTAGGAGACTCTGATTGATCGCAGCCAGTTGTTCCTGCCTCTGTATGGTGTACGAGAGCAGGAATGTGCCGCTTCTCGTGTACGTATTGTTTCGTTTCCTGGTTTTCTTCGCAGCGACGGATGTGTCTCGCTGCGTTGAGCTGCAGCAGAGTGAGGTGTTGATCAAACGTTGGCACTACTTTTTTTCTGTAGAGTAATTAAGTGTTTTAGAGCTCAGGCCTGAGTCAGGAAATACCAGGCCACTTGTATGAGACAAGGATGTGTGTGTATTAGTGTGTGTTTGTGTGTTAAAGCCCCCTCCACCCTGGACCTTGCGTCATGCTTTGCCCTCATTCAGTATAATACACCAAGTGTGAGCATTTACTGTGTTTTTCCACTTTGCAGCTGCGAATGTGACAGTGGCAACTCCATCTTTCTGTCTGATTTTGATGATTTGACTCAAAATCTGTTGATGATCTTGTCCTCTGTCACGTGTGCTCTTCTGAAAATGTCCAGAAATCTTCTGTATCTCTACCTCAAAAGTTTTCACAAGTTGCTTGTTCGCACACGTCCTTCACATCACTGGTTGATATTTCCTCGGAACGACTCTTAAATTCCACACGGATAAAGAGAAATCTTGTATCTGGTCTGAGCTGAACCTTTGTACCTCAGGTCATACTGTGCGGTTGTGCAGTTTTTTTGAGGTCTTGGAGTCCAGATTTATCCGTGTAGTAAGCATGATGTCAAAGTGAGAACATTTTTGGACAGAAATAAACCGTTTTATTTCCAAACTGAGACATTTCCGTGCTCTGCTGATATATTGAGTAACTGGTTGACAGATTCAGACCAGTAGCTGAGTTTATTCTGTCTCTGGGGAGGCTGTGGATGTTAAAAAGGCTTTTGTGAAATCTAATTTTAAACTTTTACTGGGTTCAGGAAAAATAAGCCAAACCCTGCTTGTATATTTTCCTCACAGATTAACATCAAGGCCCAGGCTGACTTTTCAGACCAGTGTTTGAAGAGCAAACACAGCGAGAGGAGGGGTCAGAAGAATGATTTCTCTTGGTGCAGAGTTTCAAATATATCAGCATCGGTGAAAAAATAAACACCAAAGTTAAAGAAATCATTTTATTACTCAGGTTCAGGCAGGGTTGGATGTGTGTAAGTTGCAGAGCACATGGTTGTAAAACTGGAAATGGCTGAAACATCTGCTGGTGTCACCTCAGACTGAGTCATTCTCTGGAGGTGTGAATAATTAGATTGCTGCTGTTTCTTCAGATGGTCGAGTCTTTGAGTTGATCTAAAGAACAAATGTGTCTCAGTCAGCACATGGTTTCTCTTCCAGCCTGGAAATCCTCCGTGTCAGAGCAACAAGTGGCTCCTGGAAACATACGAGTACAAACCATTTTACAACCACTTTTTCCTGTCGGTACTTAAGTTGTGGAGTTGTCACTTCCTTTGGTTTAAGTAAAGTTACTTTTTGTTTTCTTGATTATGGTATTATATTATATACATGGATTTCAGCTTTATGAAGTCCAGTTGCCTTTTTCTGATCAGCTTTAAATGACCTGGTTAACTGATAACCTCTATCCAGTAGCATTTAGGTTTGACATATAGAGCCCATGTGACCATAACAACGTGTGCTAAGGTGCTAACAAATCAGCAAGGGGTAGGTTTGGTGTCCATAGACTGTACAATCATATTTATGCACAGTCTATAGTGACGTCAGCCATATTGTTTGTAAAAGTCTGAAAAAACACATCACAGCTAAGTGCAAAACAAGTTTCCTGTGGTGGCGCAGAACTGGGGGAGTTTAATTTATTTAAACTTTAAATATTCCCCCATTTCCTATTCAAGCCTTGTAGACATACAGATAGAGCTGAACGTCACATTGTTCGTACTGATATCAGATCAGATTAATATCGACCAATGCTCAACAGTGCAATATAGGGATCGTATCAAAAGTGAAAAGGTTGTGTCCGGAAGTATCTAAATTTTTGCAGTAATGGGAGAAATTTTTGTGAATCCAATCAATCATTTAATTTGACAGTTATAGGCTTAACATTTAAATAAAATGTTGAGCCTATCTCAGCTGTCATCAGGCACAAAGTGGGGGCTGGTTGTCAGAGGGCTCACACATAGAGACGGTTTTGAGGGACTCATCAACCTGGGGAGCACGTTTTTGGACTGTGGGGGGAAGCTAGAGAGAACCTGTGCATGCACATATGGGACATGCAAACCAACGTGCAATCAAACTATATTCTCTTGGAGTCATTTTCTGTCACAGGATTGTTTTTATTCATAACTGCTGCTCAAGTTTTATTATGAAACTTGGTGAAAGGTTGCAGCTTGGGCTTGAACCTGATCTGAAATGAGTCCAGTCTGACTCAGTCACCAGAGCAGTGTTTGCTCTTTTTTCAAACTTTGATATTCAGGCTGTCAGTAGAGAACAGGAACATTTTATCAACCAAGTATACAGCTCCAGTTCAAAGTTTGCAGCTGGTGTTCATATGATCACATTCAGGTCATTTTTTTTCTGCTTACTCAGGCCTGGTTTGTGTTCTGCAGGATTCTGTAGCCTTTATTTAGTGGCACCTGCTTCGGCCTTAATCTGAGCTATAAATAAATACCAGCGTTTTCATTATTTCTCCACAAATGCATCTACCTTCCATTAACCACATGCTTGTTTATACTAAATTTAGCTTATGTCTTATTATTTGACAACCAGGAGCTCTTCCAGGACTTTCAAATATTCAGCCTCTGTCCATTTTCTGAGTGTCTATTCAAAAAGTGCAAAACCAGAAGTTATTTTTTAGCATCAGTTGACAGTTTATAAACTAAGAAACGAAGCACTTCAGTCTCATTTTCACACGTTCTTTTGTTCTGAGTAGAGAGGATTTAAAGTAGGTGGAGGCTCTTAAATACTAGCAGTGCTTAGTCATGTTGGTGGAGCTCTTTGGAAGCGTTCAGGGATTCACTTCATCCCCCAAAAATGTGTCGTGTGTTGTGCAAACAGTTGGAAGCAGGGGCGACGTCTTGTAAATGTAGAGATCTTTATTTTCAGGGAGATTGAAAGCACTGAAAGCAGTTTGTGTAAGTGAGGAGAGGACAGTGTGCTGTTTGTCCGTCTGCAGTGTAATCCCTGTCACATCCACACTGTGACAGCTGCTGATAACGGGAGCAGACTCCCCGCTCTCACCGTCACTGTTGTCTCACTGTCACTGGAGTCTAACCCCCATCACTCGTCCCGTGTTGATGAGGTCATGGCTCAGCTGTTCAGGGTCTCCGTGGTACCAGAAGGCTGCATGTCACTCCTCTGTCTGTGTGTGGGTTTCTGTGTGTGACTGCTCAGTGTTCAACCTCTTGTGCCAGGGCGAGTCGTCAAAACCACACAGCACAAGACGGTGACTGTGCTGCCTCAGATTATTTATACCAAGAAAAAAACAGGTTGTGCTTTAAACATAACCCCATCTTTATTTGAAAATGTGAACTTATTTGTCCGAAGAAGGAAAAGATGCATGAAGTTTCAAAATCACATGGTTGAAAAACTTGTAAATATTTCTAAAAGGAGTTGGGATTCATCCGATCATTTTCTGGAAATAAATTTCAATGTTAGGCCTCAACTTAAAAAGAAAACAGTCAAACCATCCTTTAAAAGTGCTGTCACATTGAACCAAAAAGTAGCAAAAACTTGTTTCCTCTTTCGATTTCCCGCCTGGTTCATGTTATTTTAGTTAAGGTATCGATTAATTTGGCATGTTTATGTCACCCATATGAAAATAAAATAAATATTCAAATGTGTTGTTAGTGAGAAGTGTGAATCAGTAAAACTTAAAGTGTTTGTTTTAGTATTAATTTGTTAGGATTCGGTGTTTGCAAGTCAAAAAAGCAAAAAATAAAAATAAATTTTTTTTTAAAAATGCTGATAGTAGTGAGATCACCAGAATTTGTTTTTTCGACGTTTTTATTTAAACAGTGAAGTTCATGATCACCTGAGGAGAACACAAGCAAATATTTATTGAGTTAAGATGCATAAACATTAAATTTCTGTGATCAATATCAACAAAAAAAATAGTTCTCAGTCTGTACATTATTACACACATTAATTTCAAGATCTGCATTAAGCCGCCAGCTCAACACTAGAAATGATTCACACCTAGATAGAAAGTGTCAATTTATATACAAATCTCAAAGCTTAATTTAACTTAATATACAAAATGTCAAAAATGTGAAGACATATGGACCAAATATATATATATAAAAAAAAAGTAATGTAAATGTAAAATTGTGAGATCTACAAATGCAAACACATGTTAACTGAACAATGTACAGTGAATACAGACCTGATAAATTCAACAAAAATAAAACTGTGGATGCTGAATGAGCATTGGATGGATGGATAAATCAATAAATGATAATTAGATATTCAGATTCTCATTCATACAAACAGTGTGCATCTCTGTTATGAAGACAACTCTATTTTTGTTTTTTTGTTTTTTACTGTATTTTGACCTAAATTCCCCTCCTGCCTTTTTGATCTGTTTGCATTCACACGTACAGCACATTTAAATAAATAAATAAATAAGGGAAGTTGAAGTTCTATGCATGTGTGAAATTATTTTGACACTAAGGAAAAAAACAGACAAAGCAACTTGACCATACTTGAGATAATTCTTATCAACTGAAAAGAAAGAAGCACTCTCTTTATAGATGTGTTTTCAAACTGCATCTAAAAAGTAAAAGACAGCTCTTTAAATGGGGAACAAACAAGTGAACAGTCTCTAAAGTGTTGTTCTGAAGGTTGATTTTCTTTATTACTAAGACTGTTTGAGGTGAAAGTGTGTGCAGCAAAGTGAGCCACAGTATAAACCAGATTACTAAAGTTTGACATGAGCAGCAGCTCAGCTATCCGTCTCAACAACAGGCTGTTATAGTCATGAGTTCACCCCCCTCCTCTGAATAACAGGACTCTTATTTGGGTAGGGAAGTGTTGGTCTCAGAGCCTCCCAGGATTGGAGGAGGCAGCTGTCCAATAGTGCGCCTGAGCACAGTGCTGTGCTTACTTTACACCAACTGTGGAACTTTTTTTTCCCCCTTATGGAGCGAGGATTGAGAAAGAGTGCAGAGAGTGAGGAGAAAGAGCAGATCTGCAGCTCACAAACACTCCTGTCAGTGCTGTGTAGCTGCAGAGAGAAGGAGTGAAGGAGGAAAATCCAGAGTGTGCCGCTGGTCTGAGGTGAGTGAAGCTTGAACAACAAGGCTGTGAGGGTTTAGCTGCAGGCTTAGTCTTGTAATTCCCTCCTGTGAATGGAGAGGATTGACGGGGAGAAGTAGCAGGATCTGGGTGGACTGCAGAGGAAGAGCGGGGCTGTTTATTTCCAGCCTGTGTTTGCTTTAGACGGACAGAGTTCCAGGCATACCAAGAACAAGACGCTGCATTTAGCCGACACAGTGGGAGCGCGGTGGAGTCTCCTAATGGTGACTCTGTACACACAGATCTGTGTGACAGGGCACATTTTAACAGCATGTGGGAGTTTGGACTCTGATTTAAGCTGCTTTCATTGAGCTGTAAGATTTTTGGGACTTGTGGCCTATTTTCTCAAACTCCAATTTTTTTTTGGTTCACTTGTGCCTTTAAAAACCTCCAGTTGTTGACATATAGGATGGATTTTGGACTAGAACATATTGACATTATCTGTTTTCTGTCTCCCTGACCCCTTTGCCTCATCTCTAATTCTACGTAAACAACAGCCTGTTTAGGTCACTTACACTTTTTACTTTCCTCAAACCTCACAAGAATAAATCCTACAAGTACAGCCAATATTTGTTTTCATTTTGAAGTTCACTAAGCCTCTTGCTGTTTTGTGTTGGCTTCACATTCTTGGGTTGCACATAGTTTTGAGCTGACTGAAAACCACCCTTGCCAAAATGATTATCACTCACGCTTTCCAGCGGGGATGTGAGAAACTGGAGACGTGTTTGTGCTTGTTCTGTCAATTGAGGGCGACTGTCAGCGGCCGAGGAAACACTTAACACTTTAACTGACACTCGAGCGGTTTCAGGGGCTTCTTGAAAGAGTTGGTAATGAGCGTTTCCTTTGAGATTCAGGTGTTAGTTTGTCTCTTTGTCACTTCTAAACTCTTTGATTCAACTTTTTTAGGTTGAAAGAAAAACACCAAAATCAGAACTCTGATCTGAAGTTGTTCTCTGTTTGTGTCTGTTTCAGAAAAAGGGCAAAGATGTCCCAGCACAGGAGACAAGAAGGACTCCGTGGCGCCCTATTATGTTGAAACTCCCTATGGTTATCAGCTAGACCTGGACTTCCTCAAATATGTCGATGACATCGAGAGGGGCAACACCATCAAGAAGCTGAGCATCCAGAGGAAGCCCAAACTCTCCAAGACTCTGTCGGTGCCTCGAGGCAGCACTGGAGGGGGCACGCATGAATGGACCTCCACAGACTCTTTGTCCTCCTCCAACAGCGACGGCAAACAGTCCCCGGTCTTCTTCAGCTCCAGGCCCCAGGTCTCTGCACCGCAGACCCCCACCCTCTCCAGGGCAGCCTGTGAAGCCCCCCAGTCCTACCTGAGCATCACGGAGCAGAAACAGCTTCTCCCGCCTCCTTCCCCGCGGTTCATCCCTCGTCACAACCCCCAAGTGGAGAGGACCCTCATGGAGACCCGTCTGCGGCTGGAACAGGAGCGTCTGCTCATGCAGCCGCTCAGCGACCCGCCGATGCCTCGCCGCCGTCTGGCCAGCTTTGGCGGCATGGGCTCCAGCAGCTCGCTCTCCTCTTACTCAGGCTCAATGGCCCCAAGCCAGATCTCCCCCAGCACCCATCATTCTCTCCCCATCAACGGCCACCTCCCAAACGGAGAGTATAACCCCTACTACCCACCGTCCGTGGGCAGCTCCATCCGCCACAGCCCCATGAGCTCTGGCATGGCCACCCCCGTCACAAACGTCAGCCCGTTGCAGCTTCAGCACATCAGGGAGCAGATGGTTGTGGCTCTCAAGAAGCTGAAAGAGTTAGAGGAGCAGGTGAAAACCATTCCTATCTTACAGGTTAAGATTGCTGTTCTCCAGGAAGAGAAAAGACAATTGGCTGCTCAGTCCAAAAATCAAGGTCCTGGTGGCTTTCGCAAACGCTCCTACAGTGTAGGCAGTGCTGACCAAATGGAGAACCAAGCCCCCATCCAAAAAGAAACAGAGCTGCACATCATGGAGCCTGAAGCTCAGGAACAGAGCGCTCAGCGGCTGGAGGAGTTCAGACGTCTGGCTGCTGACGTCCAAGCTCTGGAGAAGACGACTCTGGACAATATTGTTAATGAAAACCAGCCTCACAAAATCACACAAAACCAAGCCCACCAAAAGTCCGTAGGAATAGTTACTGATGAGAACATGAACAGCCTCCCTGCCACTCAGAGAGAGTCCTCAAATGAACGTTGTTGTCGTGATGCAGGAGTACTGACGGACCAACAGGAAGTGCGTAGCGCTGCGGTGGGTGTGACTGAGGCCATGCTGGGCATGACGACCGAGGCCGAGAGGGAGATCGAACTCCAGCAGCAGACAATCGAAGCCCTGAAGGAGAAGATCTACCGCCTGGAAGTGCAGCTGAAGGAATCCACTCACCAAATCGAGATGGGGAAGCTGAAACTGGAGCTTCAAGCTGCTGGTGGGTCAAACAAGAAAAAGGCCGACAAAGGTTCGATGGCCCGGCCAGAGATGTACAACGCCTGCGTAGAGGCTAAAGTCCAGACGCGCAGCCAGGGAGTAGGAGATCATTTGGAGTTTAGCCCTCAAACACAAACCCACAGTGTTGGAGTTTCTTGTCATCCCAGTGTTCTGAGTGTGTCTTCAGGTCCAGACGTCCCGATGGACCGCTGGGTGGTTCACGAGAGAGTGGAGGTGAACGATCAGTGTGTGGGACGAAGAGTAGAGACGTGTGACCAGCAGGTCGGCGTGGAGCTGAATGTCTGTGAGGTCGGCGTGAACACAGAGGAATCAGTCGACAGCTTGGCTCTCTGCAAACCCATGACAGAGCTGAGCAAAGAGTCAAGAACTGTCGGTTGTGGAGATTGTTCTGTAGATGTGGTCGTCAGTCCGATCAAGACTCTGGTGTCACGAGGAACCGACCCCGAAGTTGTCAGCAGGGTGGACTCTGGTGTCATGGCTGCTCCTGAGTCAGCAAATCAGGAGACAAACACTGTGAATGACACAGCGAGCAAATCCACCAACACAAAGACAATCACCTTGACCGACTCTTTCACAGAGATGTTGGTGGGCACTTGTGACCAGCAGACCAACACGCCTGTGGTTGAAACTAGATCAGTTGCTGCTGGAGACGGACTTGTGAAAGATGTTCAATCCACAGCAAAGACTCGCTCGGTTGCTGTCGGAACCACCACAGATGCAGAGTCCTTCCCTGGAAAATCAGGCTCTGCTAAAACCAAAGAATTTGGAGTGGGATCTGTTGGCATTCAAGAGAACTTCTTGGTTGGGTTAAAAACAAGGAACATTGCATGTGGACCCTCCCAGCCTTACGAACCTGTCACAATCTGCAGCAAAATCCCTGAAGCAAAAGCTGAAGCTGCACCACTGCAAGCTCAAGGAGGCGCCGGTCTGGACCATTACATCGAGAGAGTGCAGAAGCTGCTGCAGGAGCAACAAATGCTGCTAGCAGAGAACTACAGCGAGCTCGCCGACGCTTTCGGTCAGCCTCAGACGCAGTTTGGATCCATAAACAGCCAGCTGGTCAGCACGCTCACATCCATCAACACGGTAATGAAGTACGGGAGCGTGGAGGACCTCCTGAAGCTGCACCCGGACGCCGTGAACCCGAACAGAGGTGAGGGCCTCACAGTGCGGATGCTAGTGTTTCCACATGCTCACGAGTGTTGCAAACGCAGAAGCGGTTGTTGTGGTAATTGGCTGGAAGTCGTGTCAGGCAATCAGAGCATAGTTTCAAGGGCAGACACCAGAAATGCACACAGAGATACACACACAAACACAGTGCTTGCCAACTATTCTGCTTGAGTAAGAAACTTTCATGTGCCTGAGGTTGTGTTACAGAGAGAGTTTGAGTTAATTTACTCTTCTCTTCCAAGGTTCATTGCATAATAAATCCATCAATCATGCAGTTGTCAAATCTATAGTTTAATGGTTGAAAAGAGTTATGAACTTTTCATAACTCAGCATCAAAACTTTTGTAGTTGTGAACTTTTATGACTCTCTCTCTCTGAAACAAGATCAGTCACTTGTAAAGAGTTTTAAATGAAGCATTATTTATCTGTTTGTCACGTTTACTCAGTTTCAGTTGTTGCCTTTCTTTCCTGTTCCTGGCATGCTGTTTCATTCCCGTGTCCAAACATTTCCCCCACATGTTGGACGAGTAAAGTAATGTGAAACCACAATCAAGAATGTGTGTTGACCCACATGTTAAAGAGAGTCTCCATCATTGTACCATTAGAGAAGTATTTCACAGCTGGAAACGTGGTTCTCGGGTGAAACTTGGCTTTCTGAGCTGCTCAGGGACCGATTGTTTTCATGTTTTTGCAGACTTTGAGGAGGGGGCGCACGTCAGAGGGGAAGTTTAATGTTCCCTCATGGTTTTGTTTCAAAGCTGGTTGAAAGCCAGCAAAGTTTTCCTTTAAGGTAAAAGCCAAAATGTGCAGGATTTGGTGTGAGGTGGTTTAAATAAAAGATGTTAAGAGTAAAATAAACGCTTCACATAGAGAACATGAAGGTTGGATGGAAAAACACACCTTCATGTTCTCTCAGTTTGAGAAGTGAAGCTATAATGCCTCCTCTGTGAGCTCTGACATATTGTGTTGGTGGAGCCAAGGCATGCGAAGGAATCTGGCTGATGGAGCGGCCAGATTGCTGATGTCACACCCCTGCAGCTCACTGAAACAAGTCGTAAACTTACAGATACAGATCATGAGATTTTTCTTAAACTTTTTGCCTGCTGGTCTGTTGTTTTCCCTATAGTTGTAAGTTTGAAGCTCCTGCTGAATGTTCCCAATAAGCAAAAGCGCTCCTTTATAGTGTCAGTTTACTGTGCTGAATATCTAGGGGATTTAGTTTGTGGTTCATTTTGTGTTTTTCACTCGTCTGACTAGTGAATATCAACTGGTGGGTTATCGTGCAGTTAAGACATTGGGACATGAGAGCATGAATCCATCAAACTGAAGCAGCATTTGGAAACTAAAACCCTTTTTGTGAAAGTATTTGTATTTGTACAGGTATTGCACATTTTTGGTTGATACCCAGCCTTAAATGGGAATAAAACTTCCCACTCCCTCCATCAGCAAATCACAGCACATTTCATTAGTCATATGTCTTGAAAGGGATGCACCATCTTAAATGACCTATATGTTGTGTACGGCCTTAAGAGTAAAATCAAACAAATGTTGCATCAAGTTGAAATGGGTTAAAGATAAACCGGTTGAATACTTTCCAAGTGTCCTTATTTTCCATGCTTGACACTCCATGCATCTTATACACATCTAAAATCCAGCTAATTGAATGTAAAAAGGATTCTTTCCCTCTCTGTTGGTTGTTTTGGTTTGTCATACTTTTATATTTTGTACTATCTCGGGTTCAAACTTCACCATCTTTTCAGTCCATAAATTCAAGAAAGTCCACATTTTGAGCTTGTCCTTTAGAGGTGATGCCGGGTCCCAAAGCCAGACCAGACCAGAACCACTGTTTCTGATGTAAAACTGACAGTTAATTAGTGTGAGAAAAATGCATGGATAACTATATTTCACTTCTCTGGATTTAGTCATGTTGCATCTGTTCTGAAGAAGCAGTAACGTACTGCAACCAGCCACAAGGGGGAGCTCTAGTGGTTTTTCCTTCACTTGGGAAATCTGTTGTTCTGTTTGTGTTTTATACAATCAATGACACAAACTAAGACCGTGTAATCAAAAATATACAAACATAAAGAAGGATTAAGATGACAGGTTGCAGGGTGAGTTGATGTCATAAGGTGTTTACCACAAACAGTGTTACGTGGGTTTTTGTTTTAGGGATTAGTGGAATTGTGGTTTTCTTAAACGCCTGCAGGAAAAAAACTATCGAAGCTGTACAATAACAGGGTATGATTTGTGTTTTTAAATTGTTTTATGATTTATGAAATGTTAAACAAACTAAGATCTACCCAGAACAACAGTCTTTAGTGTGTGTGTGTTAACAAATATGTCGTCCCTGCTGCGCTGTAGAGGACCTGCTCTGCGTTCACACACTGTGTGAAGAGAACCCTGATGGGATCAGACAGGCCAAAGTTATCTCTGACCCTGAAATATGCAGCGGGGGCTTTGGACGTGAACCAACAATGAGCTCATTTCTTTTTGGGACCCGGTACCGTCGCACCAATGGGCTGCTTGTTGTTTTAGCAGGGCCGCCCTGCCTTCACTCACACCTCACTGCTGATGCTGATTCATGGCTCCTTCTGAGTTACATAACCAGCATTCATGCTGGCTGGCACATGAATGCTGGGTAATTGTCTGTGTTGTGTGCGAGCTTGTCTCTGGTCGTTGAGTGGCCTCTTTCGGGATGTTGAGTTATTGAACAGACGTGGTTCCTGTGCACGTAGCTGAGCGCACAAAGAAGTACCTGACACAGAATGCTCAGTGGGAACAATGACATTACAAATACTGATTTTGGTGGATTGGTGCATGGTTTAGACAGCATTTACAAGCATTTTGTACTCAAATATTTCAGAAATTTTACATTCAATAGGAAACATGCTTTAAAAAACACTTCAAATGTTGATGACTTGAGTTTAGTTCAATAGTTGAGTCATCTTTTTGCCGCTCTTATTTTGGGGATGAATACAAAAAAATTCAAATACGTCAGCTGATTAGCAGCAAAGATGGAAACAGTTACTTTTCTGTCCTGGCTAAGATTGGCAGCTGCACAGTTTGCATGGAAGAGCAGTATGGGTACAAATAGTACAAAACAGATGCCTATAAATCATTCAAACCCACATTTTAACAGAGTAATTTTTTTCATCATTTGGTAAGATCTGATCATTTGGCTTCAGCTCTTATTGTGTAAGAAAAAAGAGCAGAAGCAATCATGAGATAAAATTATCTTGAAGTCTGCTGTTCATAAGTTCTGCAGCTAAACCATCTTTTTCTTAAAGCAGCTGCAGAAGCTGTCACAAAAAATTGACTTTGTGCCACAAAACTGTTTCTAGCCTTAAAAGGTTAGAGGACTGATCCCAGTCCCATCTGATACTTTTTGTTAGCCTAATGGGGCTAATGTCTATGTTTCCATGGGCAAAGAAATTAGAATACAATGAATAAGTTAATGATAACAATTACAAAAAGTTAAAAAAAAAATGCATAATAAAGTTTCTTCCTTTCTGAAAACCTTGATATTTGAATTAGGCAGTTGTGCTATTGGGCTAATTTCTCGTTTCTATCAGAGGTTTTGGCTTAAATCAGCCGCAACAGTTGTCAAGATCTCATCAGTGAGCAGGTTTGAATTCAACTCCTGATCTTTGTCGAGTCATTTTTAGTGAGGTGGTTGATAAAGATTTTTTGCCCCAAGATAGAAAAAAGCTCATCCCCTGTTGATAAAAACAAATCAATTCACTGTATCTAGAGATATGGGACTAAAAGTAAACTACGTGTTTGGCTGTTTTACACATTCACAGTAAGAATGGAAACTTTATTTGCGAACCTAAAAAAATATTTGAATGAGTTTTGTGTAATTCAGGAGACTTAGTTTCAGAATAATATTCTGCAATCAACATTTGAAAGTTCGCAAGTCTTATATTCTCAAGTATTTTCTAATAATTTTGAACTTACATTTGGATCTTTGCTGTTTCCTGTGTTTTCCTTTGTAAAGTGGTGACAGACCTTTAAACAAAACCTGCAACTCCCATCATATTTTTATTCCTTACGAAACTCTGACATGTATAAGGATTTACATACATTAGTTTATTCTATCCTGTTTGAACAAGTATGAAATGGAGCAAAAGAACAGACTGAAAGAAACGTCATGTTAAATAAAGCTAACTTTTCAAGGTTCAGCTGTTTACAGTGTCATCCCCTCAGACCTCAAACGTTCAAATATTTTATTGTTAATATAGAACATATTTTACATCATATTCAAAAACAATCTTAGCTAAAAAAAATAGATAAGTGTGCTAGATTTTGAAATTATTCCCCTCCCTCCAGTGAATGTGGTATGCACAGTTTTCAGACATGACAGCTCCCTGCTGATGATATAAAGTCTCTGCAGCTTCTCTGGAGTCCAGAAACCTCTACACACACGTTCTTTTCTAATAGCTCCACATTTTCAGTGCATTCCTGCTCCACCTGTGTTTTCTTCAGAGTTTGATTCTCCTCTTCCTCTCCCTCTTCAGAGAGCACTCAGCAGCTCTGCGTGAAGACGGAGCGGTCACAGATGGAGAAGATTTCATCGGGCCTGACTCTTGCAGAGAGAGCTGCCAACGCACCTGCACAACAGCAGCAGCAGATCAGTGCGGCCGAACAGAAGAGCCGCATGGACCTGCAGATGTCTACAGCGCTGAACGGTACGGCTGACAACCCACAGAGTCATCTTTTCTGATAAGAAATGATTGCCCGCATTTAAAGGGTAACAATGAAATGAGAAACTGATTTTTCAATAACAAACACCAACCTGTATCCATCTACAATATGTCCTTTAAATCACCTGAGCACTGTCTCCAGGTATGAACCCAGCAACAGGTAAAAACACACCACAACATCTACATCAGACCGGATTCCTCCTGACAAACTCTGCACGCTGCCACCTGACAAAACACTGAACCCGTGCTGAACGACCCTGTTGCTACTGATCAAGCACACGCCGGTGTATACACATGCAGCTCCTCACATGTTGATACATGAACACACACACACACACACTCAGCTGTCCCCTGCAGCTCTGAAAGAAGAGCCCCCCCCTCTCTTCTATCAGGGCAAGTCTTGGCAGATGTGCAGAGCGTCCTGGCTCTGGGCTGGTATTTGGGGTTGTTAGGCCTCTATTTATCGTGGCTGGGATACTTGAGGGTTTGGGGAAACTTCCAGAAAGCCTCTTTGACAGATCGCTTTAGGAGGAACAGCAGACGGACACTTAATGGCTACTTTGCTCTTTGGCAGAGTTCTGTAACATGTTGGAGAGCTTTTGGTGGATCATTCAGGCGTTATCGGACTGTTTTTAGTGATCTGACTGAGAACGGTAATTAAGCTGGAGGATACTCAAATGTTAGAAAACAAGAGCACAAGGGAAGTTCTTATGAGGAGGAAATCCTTTCAGGAAACTTCCATCCAAACAACAGGAGAGCTGAAAGGTTTCACTCCAGGCAGTAGCTGCATTTCCATCACACTTTTGTGCAAATTAAAGGTGATATTTTGGAATTTTCATTCCTGTGCAATTGCACCTTGCAGGTGTTTCCATAAGGACTACAGTTGTGAGCTGACTTGTCATTTTGATGAGCTAATTAGCTAATGTCAACAGAAGACGTAGGGGGCATTTAAATATCAACGCCAGGGTTTGTATGTGTAGCAGTGGCCATGCACTAGAGACCTCTGGGAGAAGATCGTGGCCCAGGAGTTTAGAGTTCACAGATGCGTTTAATGTTTCTGTTCACATCCAGTGAAGTGATTTTGTCGAAAAAAGGTGTTTCCATTGCGTTTTTGCAAAAAACGTCAACACCTAAACTTTCTGAAAAACCACCCAATGAGAGCGTGAAAGCTTTTCATGGAAATTTAAGAGGCTTTTAAAGATTTTGGTGTTTCCAAAATAATTGTTATTTAGATTTTGCAGGATTCTAGGTGTAATGGAAACACAGCTGATGAGATTTCCCTTGCTCTGTGTCTATCAGCACAGGGCTGATGGGACAAGCAAGAAGTTAAACATCTTTGAGACATCCCATTAAATTTCAAAATAAAACGCTTTGTATTGATGGTGGCTCAGTTTGGTAGGTACAGTCAGTCCCCTGTTTTATGTCACAATTGAAGACATTTATTCACAGAAAAGTTTATGTTTTGTGCTTTATTGATTTATTTTGTTACTTGGCTGCTTGTTTTGTTTTTTTTAAATCTTTTTTTAATCCTCTCTGCTAATTTTTACCTGTTTTGATGGCCTATTGTGAACACTTTTTTACTTTATTGAAAATTGCCACAAAAATCAAGTATCATTTTTATATTTAATTTTAATACAACAAAAAATCATTATAATGAGTGGAGTCCAATCTAAAGTTGAGTCAGAGGTTTTCAGGGGCAACAGATGCCAACTTGGATGAGTAGGAGCTCATTATTGTGGTGCAAAACCTCCAATTCTGTAATTACCCAAATCATGAATTTTGACAGACAAGAAAGCAAGGAGCCAAAGATTTTATAATCTATATTAGATATATCACCCTTAGTTGAGGAGTTTGTTTTGGATTTATCCCCATCAGTCCCATCATTTATCTGAAAAAGCAATCTGGTTGGGAGTTTTTGGAAGCAATGAATTTATTCCAAACATAAAAGAAATAATCAAAAGAGCCAAATCCAAACCCCAACCAACAAAATTTAAAACAGTTTTGATTTGATTTTTGTCTGAATAAATCTCCTTTGTGTTTGTTTTCTCTCCTCCAGGGCAGCCGTGCAGCCAGAGCACCCTGAAATCCATCATGAAGAAGAAAGATGGTCGACCGGACGCCAACGGCACCAAGAAGAACCTCCAGTTTGTCGGGGTGAATGGAGGGTGAGGCTGAAAATATGTTCTCATGCCATCAATATCCTGGTTGTTGATCCTTGTTGTTGAGCTTGTTTAAATAAACATGTTGTTCTTTTTTTTTTCCCCAAAGTCTTCACATTTCTGTCGCCCCCCCTTTTCCTCTCTTCCAGGTATGAGACTACATCGAGCGATGACTCCAGCTCAGAGGACAGCAGCTCCTCCGGGTCTGACGAAGACGAGGAGGATGAGGAGAAGGAGGAGCACAGAAGAAAAGAGGGATTCAGGAAGGTGGAGGGAGGGAGCAGCGGGGAGGAGTTTCAGCCTGAGGGAGATGAGGATGTGGACAAGAAGGATGGAGACGAAAGTTCAGAGACGCAGGAGAAGAGAGAGAGGTGTGTAGAAGAAAGAAACGCATCATCAAGTGAGATCAAAATCATCAGACTGGAATGGCAACATTGTTTCTTTTTTTGTTTCTGAAGGTGTGAGCTCAGTGAGAAGATGGTGGCTGCGTGCAACGTTCTCAAAAACCACCTCAGTGACCCAAAAGCTGTGAGCAGTAAAGATGTGGTGAGGACTTTTTTTTCCTCTATGCCCTGTATTTAAGATAAATCTAATGTGAATCTTTCTGTGTATGTTTATTTGTGCTGAATGTAAACACGTACTTCTCCCGGTCAGAGAGCCTGTCTGAACACGGTGCAGCACGAGTGGTTCAGAGTGTCCAGTCAGAAAGCGGCAGCAGCATCGATGGTGGAGGATTACCTGACAGGATTCGGAGCCGTCTCCCCGGCCGTGCTGCGTCACATCGTCAACATGGCAGATGGAAATGGCAACACGGCGCTGCACTACAGCGTGTCGCACTCAAACTTCCAGGTGGTGAAGAAGCTGCTGGATGCAGGTGAGAGATGCTGGGTTCATGGATGGTTCTGATCAGTGGTGTGCACAGACACTTTTAAGGGCAGGGGGGAAAGAAAAGAGGCATATACATCTCTCAAGAAGACCCTTAAGTGTGTGTTTCGACTCTGAGGAGGATTGTTTATCATATTGTAACCAGCCAAAAGGGCAGAGAAGTGAGGTTCAGGGGGGCACTTTGGCAAATGTTTTAGGTCCCAAAAAAGCACTGTAGCACAAATTTGGCACCAATGAAGGCACTATAGCAAGAATTTGCCTCCTAAGTGGGAACTCCAAGGTGTGATTTGGTTCCCAAAGGTCACAGTAGAACTTTTTTCGGCCCCAAAAAGGAAACTTAAGCTTGTATTTTGGCTCCTTAGACTGAGAGAGCACTTTGGCATATTTTGGCTGCTCAAGAGGACACTTAAGCGTGTGTTTTGGCTCCCTGGAGAGCTGTGTATCATGTTTTGACCAACCAATGGGGCAGATAAGAGGGGTTAACCAACTAGGAGGGCACTTTACCGTGTGTTATATGATATGAGTTGTGTTTTTACTGTTGATTGGACAAAACAAGCACCACAAAGGGCTCACTTTTGGGTCCTTGAATTCTCTTTCCTTTTTTACTACATTTTTAGCGTTTCAGAAAATCCATTTATCACAATTTATGTCATTGAACAGCTTAGATATTTTGTGTTTTTATCACTTGGCTTGTGTTTTCATTTTCATTTTCGTTCTTATGAATGATGAGGTTTTCTGGACAAGCCTGGTGGCTTCTTGACCTCCCCTGACCCACTCTTCATTTTTGTTTTTTAAACCAGATTGTAAGCATTCTTTTATCACATACACAATGAATTAATTGGTATAAAAATTGGTGAATGTGAGGTAGTTTCTCATTTTCAGAAGCTTTATAAAAAAAACTATAACAAATGTAGAAAAAGCTACAAAAAATAGACACTTTCATTCTTTCTTCTCTATTTCATTACCTACCTAGAAGTTTGTCTGCAGGCTGCATTTTTCACAGTTTATCAACACCTTTTCACACTTTTGCTTCAAGAACATTTTCAGTTCATAACTCTGGGTTTTTATTTACAAAGTTTCTGTGCAGCGTGGTATCAGTGCTTTAATTTCTGTAAAGGATCAGAGTCCTTCAGCCGTGCAGCGACCTCTCTGTCGCCTCAATAGACTGTGATGAGGTCCCGCTCGCTCGCTGCTCTAAAACTCCTTTGTCTCCTCGGCCTTTTGTGTCCTTGTGTCCTGTGACAGCACCTCCACCCCCTGTCCTCTTTGTGTCCTTTGTACTCCCTCCGTCCTGGTTCCTTAGACCTCTCCGCCCCTCAGAGGCTGAGCAGCCACCCTGAAACCCGCCCCCCCCTTTCCTACAACAGGCTCTGCTGTCTTCTCTCTTTGAGCAGCTCTTCACAGAGAGCGTGATGGACTGAGAGCTGTCACACTCTGCTTCAACATCTCTCTGCTGTGTGTTTGAATGACAGGTGGAGATGGTGACGAGTCAATCACAGAGTCAGAGTGTGTGAGTGTTTGATTCCCTTTGAAACCACCCTGACATGCTGTCTGTCTCTTTCTCTGTGTGTGTGTGTTACAGATGTGTGTAACGTGAACCAGCAGAACAAGGCTGGATACACGCCCATCATGCTGGCAGCACTGGCCGCCGTGGAAACGCCCAAAGACATGCACATCGTGGAGGAGCTCTTCAGTAAGGGCGACGTAAACGCCCGGGCAAGCCAGGTCAGTGAGCGTCCAGGGGTCAAAGGTCAGAAGGCAGCAGCAGGGCACCAATACACACACACTCATATACACTTGCACACACTGATAGTCCAGGAAGGCTGTGAAGGGTTGGAACAGGCACACACTCTTTGTTCACAGGTTATGGAAGAATTTAAATCGATACGTGGATCAAGAGTCAATATTATCAAGGGCTCAAATTACAATCAGTTTGTGTTGATGAAACCAAACTAAAAACCTTCAATAGTTCTGAAAAAGTTTTTCTAAAATGTGGTTGTTGAAAGCTTGCGCTCTAGTGACACCCAGTGTTGAAGAAAGGTAACTACACTAGACTGTTTGAAGCTGTGGGGGCCACTTTTCAATCTGCTGCCACTTGAAATGTTACTTCTTTAAATCATCACAACTGACAATGATAAAATACTTTTGATTCAAGTGTAGAGATTAAAGCAACTTGTCTCATTTGACTCATGACTTGTGTCCCCTCTTCTTCACAGGCCGGTCAGACGGGGCTGATGCTGGCGGTCAGTCACGGCAGGATGGACATGGTTCGGGCTCTGCTGTCTCACAACGCTGACGTCAACATCCAGGACGACGAGGGCTCCACGGCGCTGATGTGTGCGAGCGAACACGGTCACGTGGAGATTGTCAAACTGCTGCTGGCTCAGCCGGGCTGTGACGCCACGCTGAGCGACAGTGTAAGCTTTTCTAGACACTCAAAGACACTGTACAGAGGATGAAAACATCATATAAAACATTACAGTATTAAGAACATGAATAATTCAAAAAGAGCATAGAATACATTTAAAAGCAATTCAACATTAAAAGCAATACTTAAGAGGTAGGTTTTTATGAGGGTTTTGAACTGAACTGGTTCGAGCAGGTTCAGATGTTTAGTGGACATAGAAATATAGGCTGAATGTGATTAGAATATTACCATCTAAGGTTAACAAGTCGCTGCCACATCAATCTGTTGACTGAGATTTCCATTATCACTGTTCTTCATGTCATCTCATGGATGAATGGATGGATGAATCTTTTTGAAGCAGCGCACTCTCTGTACGGCAAAACATTTTTTCTCATCTGTTCTGTTTCTTCTGTTGTTGTTCCTTCAGGATGAGAGTAACGCCTTGTCCATCGCTCTTGAAGCCGGACACAAAGACATCGCCGTGCTGCTTTACGCTCATGTCAACTTCTCCAAAGCCCAGTCACCGGTATGTTCTGATAACACCTTTGACGTTTTCAAGATATAAATGCAAAAGAAAAGTTCTTCTCCTAATACTTCACACAAAGGGTAGTAAGTCCTGATTATGTTCTGTCATGGGGCTAAAAAAAACATTTTTCAAGTCATTTACTTTATCTCCCTATTACTGTGACAGAAATAGAGACCTGATCAAAATTTTAAAGCCAGTTCAAAAATTGCACAAATTTACATTTTGCACTCTTGAATCTAAATGTTTGATGTAGAGTTTCAAAATGCAAAAAGAAGAAATAGGAGGGAGACAAAGAAATTGAGCAAGCAATTCATTGAAAACGACAATTAAAGTGAAATAGTCTGTCCATCAGCTGATCAAGTTTGAAGACCACAGCCTTTAAAAGACAAAATCTGCACAAAAATGTGGATTCAACATCATTGTCTGTCATGTATTTACACTTTCATGACTTCCTGATGGTCAAGAAAAAAAGCTTTCTCTCTTTGAACATGGTCGGATTGTTGAGCTGCAGGTTTGTTTAACTTTACAATAACCGACAAATCAGAAAAAGGATTCCTTTCATATCACCCCTGACTCCTTTTACATTTGTTGGCACTGATCACTGTTTTTGTGGCTACATAAATGACGTTTATGACAGAAACAGTAAGTTCTGTACTGATTCTTCTTACTGGTGTTGTTTTCAGTAAATTATTCTCATATCCAGGATCTTCATCTTTATTTCAGGGGACTCCTCGACTCGGCAGGAAGACGTCACCGAGCCCCACACGGAGGAGCATGTTCGATTAGAGCGCCCGCCTCTCTCTACAAACCCTGTGCTGCTATTGGTTCACGCTGAACGAAGCCTTACCCCAGCTGGATGAGGGACTTCATCCCAACCAACCAACCAAACGCTGAGATTCCTGGATATATTTTTTATTTATGTTCACATGAGAGCCCAAAGTGCCCTTCACTATGAATGTAACCAGCTGGTGCCTCAAGTCCCATCACTTCCTGTTTAGAAGCTAAAACTCATAGACACAAATCCATCAACAACAGGTGTTTTTTTTCCTTCTTTTTGTTTATATTTTTTGTTGCTAATTGACTTTTTTTTATTCCTTAAGCTCAATGTTGATCATTCAAGAGCACCAAAACATCTTCATTTGTGATTTATTTTCTTTATTATCGAGCATATCAGAGTCAACAGATGGAGAATAATCCGCTCACACATTCAGAGGAAGTATTTCCTGTAAATAGATCTCTGGCCTCGGTCTTACACATGTGCACACATCTCCTCCACACATGTTCATACATCAAAGAATAGACGTCGTGACCTAGACTGGAGAAATTGTACTTTTATACAAATCCTTTGTATCTATTTAAAGAGAAGAATCACAGTATTTTGAATATTTCCTATTACTACGTAACAACCCATGAAGTTATATATTTATCAAAGTATAGTTTTTAATGCAGATATATGTATTTCATTGTACATACGGTGGTCAGTAGTTTAGTTTTTGTGTTCTCTCGTGTCTCTTGTGTGTAAAATAAACCGTCTGTCCTGCTCTAGTGTTCATCAAGGTGCTGACTTTCATCCTCCAATGAGAATTGAAGTGCCTGAGACTTTGCCATATAACAATAAACATCAATTAAAGAGATCAGTGTCTTTATTGACTTTCTTTTCCCAATGGTTTTTCTCCTATTTTGAGTCAACAATAGGTTTCAAGATGTTCTTCATATGTATTTGGCAAAAAACAGGTCTTAGAAAAAAAACAAACACATGGCAACTTGAACTAAAAAAACATAAATTCAAAACACTGGACACAATGTTTTGAAACTTAACAGTCACAAAGAGAAAAATAATAACACAGGTATAGATAATGTTCCCAAAAGTCACAGATTCTTTAATGCCACAATCCAGATTTCTCTTACAATACAAAAATGAAAATTAAAGCATTATTTCAACTTAGTATCAGAGTTAAACAGGCAGCAAAGAGGGTGGGTGGGGCTTGAACACACTTTCAGGTATGATAGTGAAAATTCATCAAATAAACTTGTATCATTCAAAAGATATGGTTTAGAAATGACAATCCTCTGAGTTCATACAGAGACAAAACTTTGAAATTCTCACAAAAAAAAGTAGTCTTTGAAATCAACATGATTTAGTTGTGTGAAGTTATGGAAACAAAGCAAACTACTTCGTGAGATTCTTCATCAATATGATCAGAAAATCAGTCGAGTTGCTTCTGTTTAGATTTTGTGAAGGCAGAATCAGCTGGGTTAAAGGAGACAACTTTTTTCTGACTGAGTGGCCTTCTGAGAAATGAAAAAAAAAACAGAACAAAAAAAGAGTTAGAAACTTCAATGTCGTTTGTCTAACAGTATTTTTGCCCAACTCATATTTGTGTGAAGCAAATAAAGAACTCAAGCCCCTTGAACTTTAAACAAATCAGTGAGCAAAGGAGTCATTTCTAAGAATGAACTAACCTGTGCAGGGCCACACCAAGGCTGCTGGAGATTCTGCATTTGTTCGTCGGACGGGGTACGATGCCGAGATCAGCCAATCTGTGACGAGCCAGTTCAAACTGGAAACTCTCATCTGGATTTAGAGTTACTTCTCTACAAAGAGAAACAGGATGATGGTGAGCTAAATGTAACATCTCACAGACGGAAGAAGTTACCCAATCTGCAGACGATGCTGTCACTTACAACCTTTAAAAAGCCAAGTATAACTCTGAGCCTCACTGACGTCCACAAACTTTCCCAGAGGGATTTTTTTTACCTGGCTTCAGCAGAGTGGGACGTTTGCTGCTCATTTTTTTGGTCGTCATCAGTCGTGGATTTGTTGGATCTTCCTAAAACCAGCAGAAGTCTCTGCATCAGCTGCCTACACTGGTTCACCTTCAAGTCCTCTTCAGTACAGGCTTCCAGCTGAGACCAGACACAATATGGAGGTGAATGAAGTCTTGAAAAGAGTCAATTAGATGAAGGTCAGAATTTCATTTGTTTTGTCATACCATCAGAGTTTCCCCAAGCATCCCCACGGCCTCCTGCATGATACTCTGCATCCTGCTCCTCTTCCTCTTCTCTTCCTGGAGCTCTGCCTCCAGATGACTCACATCAGCTCTGTTTTTATTGCACTGCTCTGTCGATGACTTCTTGTCCTGTCTGAAAATGCACCACACAGGATATCACAGAGCGCTTTAAAGAGTGGCCTCTTTAGAGGCTTACCTGCTTGTTTTTCTGTGATGCATTCAAAGATATTCTTAATTTGTGAAATAAATGCAGATTACAGAACCATAAGTTAGCGATGAGGAAAGGAATAAGAGTAAGTTTGGACCTGAGAGTCTCCATCTCAGTCAGAAGTCCTGTGTTGTCTCTCTGAAGCTGCTCTACATCTTCGCTGCTCTTTTTCAGCTCCGCCTGAAGCTGGTGACTCTTCTCAGTGAGCTGCTCCACCGTCTGAAAGAGAGAAAGTGAGGTAAGTGATTCCACACAAGGCAAAATTCATAAGCAACAGCAGCTACAAAAAAGAAAAAAAAATCAAATATATTGTAGTGATTAAGTTTTCCATCCAGGACATCTCTTTTCATCTCATACCCTCTTGAGGATGCAGCTCTGGCGAGATATTTCCTTCAGCATCTGTTCCAGGTTTTCCACGTCTACACTAAACATCCTGTTACGATTCAGCAGAGCAGAGTTCTCCTCCATCAGGGCCTGAGTCTGTAGAGAGAGCTGGTCCAGCTGGGCTTTAAGCTCCAGGTTCTCTTGAAGAGCAGTCTTTGTTGTCTCTGGGATCTTCTGCTCCACCTGACACTGCACGTTTGCAGCGATGGCTGCTACGTGAACCTCCATCTCCTTCTCCAACCTTTGGTCAGGGAACAGAAAAAAGACAGAGGGAAAACAGAAAGATAAGGGAGACGTGTTTAATTACAGCTTTTTCTTGAAATAGAAAACTTGCTGAGAGTATTTGCTGTGTTGGATTCATGCAAACATTTTATCTTTTGTTCAAAAACTGGACAGTCTGGAGTTTTAGGCAACAATTTTGGATGTAAAGCAACAACTCTCAACTTGTTCTTCTCCAGCAGCACTTTTATCTCCAGGTTGTGGATGGCAGATTTGTGTTCCTCCTCCTGGCTCTTCAACTGCTTCTCCAGAGACTCCATGTTGGACTCCATCTTCTCCTTCAGCCTCTGAAACTCAGACAGACTGTCCAGCTTTGCAGCTTGGAGGAGATAAAAGAAGATGAATAAACCTCGTGTTCCCACTCAGTGAGCTTTAACTCAACTACTGGCTTTATTTCTGCAGAGAGCAGGTTGCTAAACTGTACACTTTAGTCTCACCTAGAGCCACATTTTCTGCAGTGACTTCTTTCATCCGGTTTTGGAGCTCCTCTCTTAGCTGAGTGTTTTGTAGCTCCACAGTTTCTCTATCCTTATCTGCAGTCTGTCGCTGAATCTCCAGCCGCTCCATCAGCTCATCCACCTCGTCCTCCTTTTCCAGCAGAGAGTGTTTCAGATAATCAACAATGTCCCTCTTCTCTTTCTCCAGTGAGAGGTGCACAGAGCTGAAGTCCTTCTTCTCCTTCTCTAATTGATCACATCTCTGCTGATATCTGTAGGTGGAAACATATTGTGCAGGTCTGAGGTATTGAAAATGTCTCTAAACAATCCCCTTCATGCATATTTTGCACTCTCATGGGACTATTATATTCCTTGCAAGTTTACCACACCTGAATGGAAATTTAGGTATGGTATCCTGAGTAGAATAAGACAAATTGTATGTGTAACTCACTGCATTCTAGTTAAAGCTAGCCTGAACTGAACTTACTATTTTTGTTAACATACTATCTGCACAGTTTTGTACAGGACAGGAGAACATACACCAGCTAATGTATGTGTTTCAAAAAATTACAACACAAATCAAACTCCTGCATCAGAAAAACTTAGGCCCATAAAAAAACTAAAATGTAAGCAATAAAAACTCTTAAGGCGTAAAAGTGAAATACTCAAAATGGTGATTGAGTCATCTAGAAAAAAATGTTTTAAAATGACTATCATTTTTTAAATTGGGCTACTTACACCCTACTGCATTTAGCACCTTAACTTTGATGTGCTTTGATGATCTCAATTTGAAAAGATTTTTTTAAGGTATTAAGTACAAGTTTTACAACCACTGAGTACATCATCCTTCATAAAAGTAAGCAATACTAAACTCTTTAAAACAAAAAACTGAATTTTAAAGTCAAAATTGCCCCTGACATTGCACAGATTTGCATCGACTTGTACTTTTTTGCTTTCTACAACAAAACACTCGGAGTAGGTTAAAGCAGCGTCAGTGTAATCTTGCGTTTGTCAAAACTGCAGACGCAAATCTCAAAGTGGTTTACACAGCTAACGTGACGTCACTACGTAGGGTGAAAGCAAATGACGTAAAGAGTTGTGCTAATGTGATTTTATTGTCAAAATTTGAAAAAGACTATTTAAAAAAATTATTTTTTCAAAACATTTTTTTCAAATTTTGTTTGATTAAAAAACTTAATGACATAAGATATTCGTTTTTGTTGTTTCAAAGTCGACTCACCTCTCCAGCTGCTCGGTCAGATATCGTATCTGAATCAAATATAACTCCTTTTCCCTGTCGTCTGAGACATTTACATCCCTTGGAGTATCAAAAGTCTCCTTCTTCGATGTTTTATTCTTTTCATCTTGTTTTTCTGTGCTTTTCTTGTCCTTCTTCTTGGGCATTTCGACGGAAGAAGTTGCCCAAAGTTTACTCTGAGGACCAGCGGAGGAGCCAAACTGAGCTGTTGCTAGGCAATGATGCGTTCAGGAACATCGGGGACGAAACTTCTCTTTCTACATAAAGTAATATAGATTTCATAATTTTCTTCATACATTCTTGTTTTTTTAGGCAATCTTATAGAATTCACATGTAAAAGCATGTGCCATCGTTTCACTGCTTTTTATAACAGCTGTTTGGTATTTATGACAATATCATTTCAACGAATTTTAAAAATCGGACGGTTTTGAAGCCATCTCCACTTTGGTTACACCAGATTTAAACTCTATCCTATGTTAGATCCACGTTAGATCCATGACTAGTTTATTTTAATTTTATGTAATTTCCTGAAATACTCAATACAAAAAGGGCATTACAAATATTTTTAGCAAACAGACAAAAAAGAAATTGCATTTCAACATTTTGTGAAGTCTTTTCGTTTGTGTCACTTCTGGATTGTGCAGTTCAGGTGTTCAAGAGAAATGAAGGTATTGAAACGCTATTTTTTCTGCCACAAACAAATCCATGAATTTTGCAAAATATAAAGTATTTCACCATCACAGTATATCGCTGTTATAAAAAATATTGCTGGAAAGTAGATATTTCTGTCAAATATTTAAGAGTCATACATGCATTACCCGGTTAATTTGAACTTCAGTAGCTCCCCTGTGTGGTCTGAGCCAGTATTGCGGTTCCCTTGGTTGCATGACACACAACAGTGCATTCAAGAAGTGCCAGATTCCTATTAATTCCCAATGAGTCCATTTAATTTCAGCCTCTACAGTGAAAAGCAATCCATTCATCCTACTGTCTGTGTTGCTAATTTCTATAGACAGTCACTGGATGTCCAGGAAAGCACTCATGCTAATAAAAAGGTTAAATGTGTTTAATAACAGACCTTATTACTGCATCATAATTCCTCATTATTACTTTTGAGGTGATTAAAATCATTGTTGCAATGCTGATTTCAGTAAGCCCACAGCAGCCAGTGAGGTGTAGCAGTTATTTATCTTACACAGCGTTGCAGGGCTGTTCAAATGTCTTCTTTTAATTGTTAACTTTTCATTGCCTTTCTATTTGGCTGCAGGGATTTTAATTGGTGGCTCCTTTCCACTCCCTGCCAGTAAATTCACTTGGCTTGACTGACTGACCTGTGCGGAGGTTAATTCAGTTTAAGCTTAGTCAAGCGTGTAAATTAATAAGAGCGTGTTAGCTCAATACAAATTAGTGGTTATGAAAGAGTAACAATAAATTTATTTTAGAGCAATATTACAGCTGGGGGTGTATTTTCATAATATTTGGCTATTGTGCACCATATGACACAGTATTAGGGGGACTTGTTAGCACCAAGAATAACTCTTCACTTGACCAAGGAAATCTCCCCCCCTTTAGGTGGTATTTAAGTATATCATAGGATATTCATTTTTCTGATTTGTTACTTGATGCAACCATATAAATTGTTAGGGGAATCCCATTAAATATCACTAGATGTAAGATTAACCGTCACATCATAAACATCTAACACCTCTTTGGACCCACAGACACCCATCACTTTATAACCAAATAAAGAAAGAACAGGGTCTGAAAATTATCCCCCCTCTGTTGTCATTATGATTTAAAAAGAGTAAACATAGTTGTTTGTTAACAAATGTCTTCACCCAACCTCTAACGATGGGTGACAAATGTTTTTGTGTTCAACTGTAATAAGGCACAACTGTAATAAGTTAAGTCACCTGACAGCTTTGAATCTTGCAAAACTTGTGTACAAGACTGTTACATTGCATGTAAACTATATTTTCCCCATCACAGTAAGTATATTTGTCACACACAGACAAATAAAACTGACAACTGAAACTATATTTTGCACTGAATAATGGGGCTACGAATTTTAGCCCTGTGGCGCACAATGCTCACTACAGTGGACACCTATTTCAAAGTTATTTACTCCTAAATTCAGTGGTTCATGTGGTGGAAATTCATATTAGCCTGTGTCAGGATATTTTCATGCTTCTTAGGGCCTGAAAAAATATTTTGAATTTTTTTCCCAAACATATATATATTTAAAAAAAAAAAATTGAAAAACATTTGAGGGGAAAAAAGCTTATGAACTGTAAATTATTCAGTGTTTAAATGGATGAAAGAGAGTTAAAATGTTTTGTAAAGCATTTAAAAAAGATAATACAAGGATTCAAGGAGTTTTATTGTCATTCAACCCATGTAAAACATGGGTGGGACGAAATTAGGTTACCCTGGTCCCGGAGCAAGCCCAATCATAGAAATGAGAATAATAAATATATACAAATATACAATAAAAAAAGAGAATAAAAGAAGAACACAATCAACTAGCCTTTTTTAACAAATAGACAGAATAAAATAATAAACTGTGCAAAAATTGCAATGTTCATTTGTCGGGGGGGCACTAAAGGGGACCACCAGAGTTCAACAGTCTCACAGCTTCAGGAAAGAAATATTAATAAATATTCATAAAAAAAAATTATATATATATATATATCATACATTCATAAATTATTCATGAAATAACCCATGAAAAAAAGTCATATTTACAGTAAGTTCACACTGTTTTATGTTGAATGCTCAGTTACAAATGTTTAGGGGAAAATGGAAAACTTTTTTCATGCCTTAAGACAAATAAACACCCTCGAGGGAAAAATCCTGACACTGACTTTCATAATTCATGCATCAGAGTTTTAAGTGATAACACTTAATGGTATTGAATGAATGTTGGAGCTGGAGTGAGGGCCCGGACTGTCCCTCCAACTCTCTCCCCCGCTTACAACTTGTAACCTCCCACATCACAACATCACCAGGGCGGGGAGAGACCGTGACCTTACAGCCTCCAGCTTGGCACTGGTACAGACTTAAACAAGCCGAACCCACCCTGCTGGAACAAATTTCAACACAGTAGCTAAAGACGGACAGTTGGGCAGGTTTTGCTGCAGACTTTGTATTTTTTATTACGAGTAGACATGAGCAAGGACAAGCAGAGCAAGCAGGTGCCGGAGCTCACCGAACCTCTATGCCCATCAAAAGGCCAGAAACCTTCAAGGATGCCCAAGTGCTCCCGCTGTCGGAACCACGGTTTTGTGTCTCCCCTGAAAGGACACAAACGCTTTTGCAGCTGGAGGGACTGCCAGTGCCCCAAATGTAAACTTATAGCTGAAAGGCAGAGGGTCATGGCGGCTCAGGTAACCATCATCATTTTACTGATTTGAATGAGCACGTGCCGTGACGTTAGCTGAAAGTAACGGGTTTTAACGGTCGAGGGGGTTCGCTGTTTGAAAACATTGTTACGTGTTAAAAACAAGTAAATATTTGAGAAACAAAAGTTATAATTATATCAAACACATTTTTAAGTGGTATTGACCCGTTTTCTTTGAGTTTCTACTGTTTAATCTTTATTTACTAAACCGTGGCAGTTTAGTGGGGGGACTGGCTAACCTAGCTTACTAGCTTACAGAACAGCACAGTAACAAATGATATTTTGAATAAATTGTCACATTTGTTACTTACAGAGGTTAGTTTAAAAATAGTTACAGCAGCTAATATTCTGAATTCATATTATGAGTGATGCACTTTGTTACTTTGTATTTTGTTGCTTGAAGGAACATTTGGAAACATTTGAATTAGTAAATCAGAAAGCAACAATTTTCTGTAAGTATTACATTTTAAAGAGTAAACTGATCTATAGAAATTCAGATAAAGGGTAAGGCTCCAGTGATAGCTGGATTACTCTTCAAACAGCAAAATGTCAGTGTTTAGTCATAAATCACTGACAAATTAGTTGGTCTTGAAAGTAACATAAATGTAGAGTGTTGAGATACTAATTTTGCTTGTGTTTTCTTCTAGAAGAGCTTTAACAAATGAAAGTTATTTCTTATTAAATCAATTAAGGGTAAACTTTTTTTCTGAGTTAATTTATAATGAAAATACTTGTTGGTACAATTTTAGTTGGTCATGTGTGACATCCAATTTCATTTTGTGTGTGGTTTGTTTTGTAAGGGAGAAGAGAAACTCAAATTTAGGAAAAAGAATGCTTGAAGACAGACTTCAAATTTGTTCATAAGTCATAGTATGTATTTCTAGTGATAATGAGGTATTATCATTGAATAGATGGGTACCTGTTACATTTGAAACAGTACTTAGGAATTGGTATCAGTTCTTAATGGTACCAATTTGAGGTACTTTTGTGTGTGTTTGTGTGGTAATAAATGTTAATTTGTTTAATGATTGAATATCAAAATATTTCATTTTTAAAATATTGATTTAAATAAATGTGTAAACAACATCCAACTGTTTGTACTGTGACATTGCAGTTGTTTCACAAATGTCTTCAACATGAAAACCCTTAACTAGAATTAACTACAACTTCATAACTCAACTATATGTATGCAATGCTTCTTAATAGTACACAAATTAAAACCCAGCTCTACCCACTCTATGGCCATGTACGGCATGGAAAATCACCTACTCTTCCACCCCTCCACAGTCATGAGGATGTGTTTAGGTATCGACACATTGTACACTTTGATTTTATGTTGATAGATACTTGGAACTACTGACAGGATTTGGTTGGTACCTATTAAAGTACCTACTTAGGTACCCATCTCCATGTCATCGTTAAGCAGATACTGGGTCTGTTCTGCAAATCATAAGATAACAGAGATGCTTTTTTTCCTCCCCTTCAGGTCGCACTGAGACGGCAGCAGGCTCAGGAGGAGGAACTTGGGATTTGTACTCCTGTGACTCTGGCAAGCCCTGAGGTGATGGTGAAGAACGAAGCTGGACCAGACTGTTTATTCTCTGTGGAGGGAAGGTCCCCAACACCTACCAGCACTTCTGCATCTTCTCTGGCTGTTACAGGTTCAATATTGCCATCTACATCCCTTCCGCTATCCTGTTCAAATTATGACAAGATATAGGCGATATAGAATCCCATAATTTTTCACACCAAACTAATTTATTGTCAAACTCATGTAAGGCTTCATGGTTACCACACATCAGCTGTAGTGTAATCAAATGGCATCTCTTCCCGCTCTTAAGCTGATTTACAAATGAATCAATAAAACTGATTTAACACCCAGCCATGTGACCAGGACCTCTCACAGCCCAACTTCAAAAAAGTTTAACTGTACGCTTAATAACAGATAAGATAGGTGGCAAAAAAGTCATTCTCTTTTGGCTTCTCTCGTGAGTACCAAAGAAACATCACTGAACATCAATGAGAGACATTTTTGTGGGAAATGAGGGGAAATTAAAGCGTAAACGGGTAGGGTGTGGAGTTAAACAAAGATATGGTGTTCTCTGTCCGCCTGATAGCACATACGAAGAGTTCACCGTGGTCAAGGCTGCCTGTGTCTTTGCTGGGATCCTGCTTTGTGCTCTTGTGAGACTGAACTTTAGGCCTCTGGCTTGGCAACAGAGAGGGAAAGACTGAGGTGGAACGAGGAGTCGAGCACTCTGTGACTCACTGATGACAAGAATAAGCACAGGGACAACAAATGTCATTATCTTCTGCTTCACTGGTGAACATTGTCTTCATTGTGAAAGACTGAAAGATCACAGTCTGCCCGAGAGGAATGTGGCCTTGTTGATAAGGAAGGAACAACTGATAATAATGAGCATGATTTGATGGTCATTTTCATCCCACAGTACATCTGTGGTGTGTTTTTTGTTGCGTAGGGTCTGCTAAATGGTCATTACAAACATTTACTGCCTGCAGATGGTGCTGTTGATAGCAGTTTGAGTGAGATGGTAAAGAATGACCAGAAAAATCTTGCAAATTTTAAGTGACTTCTCTGAATTTCATATTTAAACATTATGAAATGATCTACTGCATACTCTGATCTGTATAAGTCCAGTAGAAATCAATATGTTTTATATCTAAAAGTTAATCTCAAATAAATAGAAAATAAAAACAGCAATTATATTAAAAATAAAAAAAATAGAGAAATATTGAGAAGTACTATGTTGGTACTGACATATTTATTATTTTTGTCTTCATCCAGGGAGTCGCTCCACTTTGTCGCCCAGCCCCTCAGCTGGTGCCCGGGCTCACACAGAGGGACAGTCAGACCTGCTGCTGGAAACCTCCTACTATAACTTCTACCAGTCTGGTCGCTACCCAGCCTATTACAGCAACCTCTACAACTACCAACAGTACCAGGTGACTAAATAACTCTCCTGATTTCTGACCATAACAATCTCACTCTTATTTAACTACATTTTTAAGAGCTGATGATCAGTATTTAATTGCATTGCACAGGTCAGCACATATTTTTTTTAGTTCGATTGATAAACTTATTCTGTGTGTCTGTCAGTCATCTTGCTCCTTCAAATTTTAGAAAGGAAATTTTTCATTCAAAATAATGACTCATCTACTGTTTGTCATACTTGGTTTTAATTACTTTCCTTTTTTGTGATGGTCAGAAAGTGTGTGACACAGCATTCAAACAATCTTTGGATAGTCATGTGATATCCCCGATAAAAGATACAGTTCCAGATTTAAAGAAAAAGAAAAAGTTGCCTTCAAACTCAAGATTAAATTAGTACATATCCTGTTTTTCCAAAGTGTTTTTTTTTTGTATTTTAGTTGTGATCTGAAAAATTCCTGATTTTCCTCCCTCATGTTAAAATTTGGCTCAGATAATTTAATTAAAATAAGGTGAAGATATGCACACTTTTTCATCTTGTCAGTGCTGTTATGTACCCAAATCAATAGTAAATTAACAGTAAGTTTTGTAGTGCAAGCAGTGATACCCGTTCTGAGTGATAATTACAACATAGTCAGTAAACAAGGATAACTGGTAATGATTTGAGTGGTTGACTTAGCACATAAAAGGTGATGATTTTTATCAGATTTATTTTAACAGTCTGTAAATTACCAACAATTTGTTGGAAAATTACTCAAATCTCTTTAGGGGTTGCATTTGGCATTCAAGTTACTTTTTTTTAACATCTTGTACTGATTCATTTGAAGCGTGTTCCTGTTTTTTTTTGCAAAGTCTTGATTAGAATTGTTTTTTTCTATGCCAGCACAAACACTTCACCATTAGATACAGCAAGGAGACAGTACCAATCATCCCACCTCTAACAGCTGCACATACACACACAGCGCTGCTTTCACTGATCTGTATACTCTCACTGATTTATGCTTAAATGTATCTCTATTGTGTCAAATGAGATGAGCTTGTGCGTGAAGCAAATTGGATCTATAACTCTCCTGTGATCTCAGATGAGCGTTTGTTTTTTTTATGGAGCGCATTTGTTCATCTATTCTATCCTCTCTTCACCACCCCCCTTTCTTTCTTCCTCCTCCACGTTCCCCCAATAGCAACATCTAGTTTTGGGGTCACTGCCTCCGCTAACCTGCCAGTGCACAGCAGAGCCTGAATTGCAAAGGTTAATGGTATTGTCTGTCGGCAGAAGAACAAACCGCTATGCCTCAGTGCTCAAAGGAGAAAGTGAGCACATTAATGCTAATCAGTTAGCACTCTTTAGCATAATTTAGCCATCCTGCTTAGTGATTTATGATATTTTCAGTGAAGGTGTCAGGTTGAGAGGGCTACGTGCTGTGGTTATTTAAATTCAGGGACTACTTTTGTTTTGTTTCTGCATGCAGAGCTGGTTATTTAAAGATAAATTTCATTGCCACCAATACACATCTGCACATCTTTGACTCAAGATATATGGTCACAACCACAAAAACAGACACAATATTTCTTTAGGAATTAGAGATAGAAACAAAACAAGAAATATACCCACCATACTTGCTTTTTTGTGTGTCTCCTTTACCTGTCCTAAAACTCTACAGTGTGACAGGCTACACTCCAGACTGATGTGATTATCCTTGAGTTACTCTATTTGATTTTGTCTCCATATTTGTCCTGGACACATTTTTAGGCAGTAACGTCTTTTCTCATTTACTCTCATTGTTTGAGTTTCTCAAGGTGGCACTCTTCCTTTTTACCTTTTTAACATCTGGGGAAAGTTAATATTGAGTGTGGCAATGATAGGGCTGCACAATATTGGAAAATAATGATACTGCAGTATTTTTTTTTCCTGTGATATACATTGCTATATTTTTTTTAAGTTTACTGCTTCACTCTGTTCAGCTGAATTCTCCCTGACTCTCCCTGAAATAATTACAGACTCTCACCAGCTTGCTTCTGTCTCTCTTTGCCTCTATGAACATTATTTGCATTTACAAAGAGTCTTAATCATGTTGATATCTATTGATTATTAATATTGATCTATCCATTGTATTTCCTGTACGTAATTCTTCTCACATCAGGTCAGACTTTCTGATATTGCACTCCTACACAGAGGTTCCACCATTTAAGTTTTCCTCGCAACCAAATAACATTAAGTGGTATTTATGTATTCATTAAATATGTTTGCATTCTGCGCCTGCATTCAGACAGAGACAGTAAAAGTGCACATACAGGCTGAGCAGACACATACTGGCTCAAAGAGTTTATCCTCCTCCTGCGTTTTGCCTTTATCCTTGACTTAAATAACCCTTTGCCAGAGATGTGAATCAATGAATAGTAATGTTTAGAGACATTTCTTGACCAAGCACAACACATTTCGTGAAGATGGTCTGACTTGGAGAGAGAAAAAGGGGGATTTCTGCAGGAAACAAAGCAAACTTTAAGCAACAGTTTACTTGGACATTTAACTACGACTGTTTCAAGTTTTATGGCAGCTCATGAAATCATAAGGCCTGGGAAGGAGGACGTGAATGAAATGGACAATCAGAAGATCAGAACTGAAACCTGAAAAACAAGCTGAGATCCCGTTCTGACTGAAGTCAAAGTTGAATGCACAAATCTTGAAACTGCTGCATTTAACCCTGAATGTTGCCCAACTTTGGTGACAGTAGGTGAGATGATAGAGCGCTGAGAAGGTGCAAGTTGTTGCATTTAATATGGTACTGAAAACAATAATGACACTGAAACAATTTATTGTGCAGCCCCAGTCAATATATTATTTACATTAATATTTTTTTAGAAAAGACCAACAGTCTGTGTGTTGAGCCTCAAGACAAAGTTGATTATCAGTTTATTTTATTATTTGAAACAAAGACAGCATGCATGACTTGTAACCAATCTGCTGATCTTATCTGACGTACCCTTTAACATAACAGTTGTGTTTTTTGACACCAAAATAGCTGTGAACATCAGTGCATAAGAAACTGAAAGGATTTGGTAGCACCCTAACCCAAAAATAAGACCTGAAAACAGGATGTACTCTTTATTTTGAAAGAACACATTTTAGAACACATTTTTGTTTTCCAGTAGCACAAAACTTTCCTAGGTTCCACGTTAATGATTTCCACACACAGTCCCACAGACTCCTGGACACGCTGTCTGCTTCTTCTTGGACTGTTGAGATGCTGGTTAGTTCTGCTTTTCTGCTACAGCACGTTACACTCCACCGTCCTAGAAATACCTGTTTGTTGTTTTGTGATGACTGCAGAGCTTTTACCTCTTTTCTCTGTTAACTTTGGCGTCACTATTTTAAAAGCATGTGCTGTTTTTACCTCCACTGAGTTTAGCATTAGTAATTCCTTCATGTAACAAATGTAACGCGTTGTCACTGTGTAGTGATCTGGAGCTTTCCCACTTAATAATCAAAACCCACAAGTCAACACTGTGGTCTTTATCAGTGTGAGGCCATCTACCTCATCCTCTGCTCTCCTGTGCACTCAGTGGTGCTTGGCTGTCATGCAGGTGGAGGATGATAAAATAAGGGTGGTGTAGAGCTTCCAGACAGGTGATGGTGCCAGATAAGACAGACCCGCTCAGGAGGGTGCTGAAGCCCCCCCAGGAGTGAACAGAGAGACTTAAGAGAAAGAGCACATCTCATAGAAGGTATTCTTACTTAAAACATATCAATCTTGTTATTAAGCTGTTGTGTCAGTGATTTTCTATCCACAATGAACATCTTAAACTCCATCTATTCATGTTTACTGAAACTTGGAGCAAACTTGGTTAAACCCAGTGCAATCAATCGTTACGTCATCTCAACTCTCACTGGTGTTGCTTGCGTATAAACCCTCATGTTCCTTCAGTGTGAGACAAACTTTGCCACCCACTCAGTTGGTAATAGGTGTGTTGCACTACACAGGATTTATGGTTCAGCAAGGTCCGGGTCACTGCTGCATTTTAGTAGAAACATAAGATTGAATTTCCTTTTCCTGCTGCTCTGAGGCTTTCTGTGGTTTAGCAATTTAACCTTTCAACCACCAAGCAGAGATTTGAGACTCTGTGTGTATGAACCAATTGTTGCAGAGCCAATCCCAGAGACTCTTCACCTCTCTCATTATTGTAGCACATTCAAAGTGGCACACACTCCCAGAGAACTGGTTATCAGTTTGGCCTTTTGTCCACTGGAACACAGAGAGGAGAACTGAAGGCATCCCACACTGTTTTAATCTCCTCTAGTAACAAAGCCACTCTGAGCCTACTTTTTTTCAACTTTTAATTTTGTGTTTCTTTAATTTACTGGAAAAAATAGTATGCCACCCCCAAAAAAGGAGTCTAGGAGGATCTTGTATGAGGTACCTGGTGTGCTTAGAGTGGTGTCTGGGGATTTCAGTTTTCACTTTCAATGTCAACACAATGGACCTCACTAACAACAGCAACTGCTTTAGAATAGGTTCTATGACTTGTTCATGCCTGATTTGCAAATCTGTCTTTCATTTTTAGATTTTTCCTTATTTTTGAAGTTTAATCGTCTTTTGTTGACTGTTTTGTGAGGAAATCATTCATTGCAGGTTTTTGTTTTTGTATAGACATCACAGATATCCAACAAGCATTTCAGCTCAATTTGTCTTGGTATGGCCCGGATTTTGTGGCATTTCTTTTGACTAAGGAGTATACATTCAGAACGTGTCTCCGTAATCTCTAGATGTGTCCCTCTTTTGTCAGAAACTTCCACAAAAACAGTTTTGTTTAGAGCTGTTTGTGTCCCGCAAAACCGTAAGCTTTGTGCACTTTCAGTCCTCCGCTCCAATCTGTGTTGTATTTTTCACAGCCTAATACAGGAGCTGAGTGTTGCTTAAATAACAGTTTATAAAGCTGTCGGAGAATTGATGGTGTGGACAATACGGGTGACATATTACAGGCTGACAGAAATCAAATTCCATAAAAATGAAATTGAAAACCCTCGGTGAGGCGGCCTTGCTGCTGAGTAGACAGCTCGTTTTAAAGTTTTCAGAGGACTGGAGAAAAACAGCACGGCATGTTGCAGACCATTTTTAGTACAGACCACAGACCTGTGAATTCAAACATTACCAACTCTCTGTCATGTATAGTTTTATTTCCCATATTTCCTCCTAAGGTTGTTGCTTGTGAGTAACAGAAGCCTGATTCAGAGGTTTATACAGTCAAACATGAAAAGTAGCAATGATGGGGTTGTTTGTGTTACATGAGGCAGAAGGTAGTGTACACAACTTGATTATTCTGCATGAATGAGCTTAAACTTAGTGGAATTACATGCTGGTGTGTGTTACATCATATTTTTCTTATTATAAAGCAGATTCCCCATGGAGAAAGCCCCCTGTCCAGCCACAACGTTTCCTCTCAGTACCGCATGCACTCATATTACCCAGCAGCCACCTACCTGCCCCAGGGTCTGGGCTCTACCTTCTGTGTGCCACCTCTCTTCAGTATGGAGGACAACAACAACAATAACAACAACAACTGCTCTGAGACCATGGCAGCTTGTGAGTGACACACAAAACACACTATCTCTTACACACACACACACACTCATACTCTCAGGCCCCATAAAGTTTTACCCAGATTTTATCAACAGTGTGGTTAAGTACATCTAAGGGAGGAGTGCACCCAAGACAAGTGTGTCATAAAATTTATAAGATGAAATAAGTATAGCGCAGAGTTTTTTTTTTTAAATCAACTTTTACTGTACTAACTTTTTTCTTTGTACTTTCTCTTAAAGACAGAGTGGTTTACCTGTGTTGAGGTATTTGTGCGTTTATCTCCAAACTGACTCCCTTTTGTTCAGATTTTTGGACATAAGTTTGTTGGAATTATATGTTTCTTTCCAGCCTCTATCATTTCTTTATTACTTGCAGAATTGATAGTATTTAAATCACATATGCTAAATAAACGGAAAACCAGGAGATTAAAAGTCTTACAGGGTCTCTATGCCCCTTTAACGCCCCCTAATGGGGTTTGAAAGCATGGCATTTTTCTTGCCCAACATGGTCATCTACACTGCCTGGCCAAAAAAAAGTTGCTAACCAAATAAAAGGTCACACACTCTGATATTTTGTTGGACTTTAGCTTTGATTACAGCATTAATTTCTCACCAAGATCTTGTATTGATGATGGAAGAGTCTGACCACTGTGCAAAATCTTCTACCAAAGATTCTCAATGGGGTTAAAGTCTGGACTCTGTGGTGACCAATCTATATGTGTGAAAAATATGTCTCATGCTCCCTGTACCACTCTTTCACAATTTGAATTCTGGCATTGTCATCTGGGAATATGCCCCTGCCATTAGAGAAGAAAAAATCCATTGATGTAATAACCTGGTCATTCAGTATATTCAGGTAGTTAGCTGACCTCATTCTTTGGGAACATAATGTTGCTGAACCTGGACCCGAGCAACTGCAGCAACTCCAGATCATAGCATTGGCCCCGCAGGTTTGCACTGTCGGCTCAAGGCATTATGGGTGAATCATTTCACCTGCCTCTCTTCTTACCCAGATGCACCAAACACAATGGTTTCCTGCCATCCTTCTAGTTTGTAATGATGCATTAGAAAGTTCTGAACCCAATTTTAGTAGCATCTGAAGTCAGATGTAAGGTTGAATAAAGATACATCAGTGAAGGAATAAGTAAATGATTGTTTTAACTTTTGGACAGTCTTGTCTAGATTTATGGCGATTACTAGATGTATAAATCACACGTTAATAAATAACCAGAGTCTTACCATGGTGGTAAATTTTGTTAATCATTGCATCATTTCTACATCAACGTCCTCCATTAGATTTTAGTCGGGCTGACGCCACCAGCATCACAACCCTTAATACCCCCACATCTCTCCCAGTACCTGTTTGTTAATGACTTTCACCTGTCTATTTCCTGTGAGGGTCCCACGTCACCCTGCTGCTCTGAAAACGCCACGCTCCATTACAAAAGAACAACAATCTCAGCGGGTGGTCCCACATTTGGTGTCAGCTCAGACCCAAAACTGCAGAAGGGGGGAAAAAAGGAGTGTGGCGTTTTTGTAAACTTTTTCCAGCTTTTAATGCCTTTGAAAACAACAATAGTTATTTCAAACAATTTTCTCAAGTTGCATATTTATTGTCTTTTCATCAGTGAGTGTTCAACCTTAAGAGAACTGTGCTCAAATTTGATTCTTTAAAAATTCCTTCTCTTTATGCCTGTTTCTTTTAAAGTTCATTGCACGTATAGAAATAAAGACCCTGAGGAATACAATTTACATAACAGTATTTCTGACTGATGCAGTAAAACTCTCCAGGGTATTAAACTCTGCCCTCGCATCCAACAAATGCATTAATGCAGGATGATGCCGTTTACGATATTTGCTTAAGCATGAAATTAAACATTTTTGAAGGTTTGAGGGATAAATCATGTCTATCACACGCAGCAGTGATGTCAGTAAAAAAAATCTGTTTTTTTATTTATGATTGTGTCTAAATTCAGCTAAACTAAAACCATGAGTGTTATGTGTTTGCTCTTGTTCCTGCATTGTGTCTTTTGAGGGAAGAGCTGAAGAGTCTAACACATTTGTTTTCTGTATCTGCTGTGATGCAGAACGGAGGAAAAAGCTTTTTTCAGAGTTGACTCAGCATTGTGTTATCTAAAAGTAATTTCCAACACTTGCTGCCTTCCTGATACTCACCACAGAGTGTGGGAGTGTGTCGTATCTACACGGGGCTGAAGATGAGCCTTGTTACTGCAGAGGAGGCGCTTTGCTCCAGCCTTGCCGTCTAAGATGTTGTGTGAAACATTCGGAGGCTCGTCTCTTCATACGTCTGTAAGTGCGTAAAACTTGGACTGTGGCCTTGATGCAGTTCCAAAGCTTATTCCCGTCTTATCAGCAGAGTGTAAATCACTCTGCTGGGGTGTAAGTGTGTTGTTCTCGTAATTGTCGAATAGTGAACTTTTTATCTTTAATTTGCGACTGAAAGAATGTCTCTTAAGTTTTCAAATAGTTTTGCCACAACTCAAACATGACATACTGAAGCACTATATTTTACATTCATGACCTGAGGTGTGTAACATCACACTGTGAAAGACGACACTTAATATCTCTGTAACAGGTTAAAATAAGCTGTGATAAACTGATGGGAGTCAGTGTGAAACATGTTTTTGTCTCAGTTATCATGTCTGTGTTATTAATAATAATAATAATAACTTTCTTTATATAGCACCTTCAAAAACATTAGTTCCTGAAGTGCTTTTACAGCAGAGTACAACAACAATAATCAGAAAACAAGAAGTAAATAAAAGACTTAGTCAAGCAAGGTAACTTCAGATTGAACAATGTAAAATAACTCAGCAGAGGGAGAAGAAAACCGAGACAGAACAAGAACCTACAATGCATATTGAGACTATGAGGACCAGAGGTAAGAAGAAGTAGAAAGGAAATTAGTACAGTAAAAAAGGTAATAACAATATAAATAAAAGAGTAAAGAAATCAATAGAGGAAGATAACAGTAAGAGTCAAAAGTTGAAATAAGTATCATGAATGACTAAGAATATTTAGTTCATGTAAACAAATGAAGTAAATTGGTAGAAGTGATAAAAAAAAAAAATAAAATGAATAATTTAAGATACAATCATAGGATAACAACAGTCATGAAAGTTGGAGTGAATAAAAACTGAAACAGAAAAAACTGCATGAGAAATGAATAGATAATATAATGTAATAGGTCACAGTAAGAAGATAGTAAGATAATAATAGGGATAATAGTTGTATTGTTTATTTTGATAAACTGTTGATGCAAAGTTGCAGTAAAAGACGTCTTTTGAACCAGACTTCCACTGCGTATTGACAAGATGTGTTACACAAGGTGATGTATGCAGACGATAAGTTACATAACTGTTCATTTTTCTGGTTGATGATTGAATTAGACCTCTTATTTCAGTTAAAAATCCCTGATTTGTGTCCCTTTGATGGAAGTGTAGCTGCGTATCTTCCATGAGGAGGAAATAGCAGCGAGCTCTGAGCGCACCTGCCCTCCCCTCTTACCTGACTGCCAGCAGCTCTGGCAGATTTATCTCCCTCCCAGGATAGGACTAATCAGTTGGCCAAATACAGAGATCCAAATAACCTTCAGGAGTGCCACGCTGTCCTTTCCCCCTCCTCTCCTCACCTCCTCTTCCTTCCCCCCTCCCCTCTCTGCCCTCCCCCTCCGCAGGCCCCGCTGTCTCCGCAAAATTGCCTTCTGGAGTTAGTGAGCGGGAACAGTTAAGATTTACAAACAATGATGAAGCTTGTCATGCGTCTTTCTCCATCCGTCACGGCGGGCCGGGCGGAGCTGTGGGTAGAGCCGTCCTGGTGTTCTTCATAAAAGCCAGCTCTCTGTGAAATACGCCCCCGGCCGGCCTGTTTACTGCCCCGCGCTCGTCAGCAGCACCGCCGCCGTAAATCGCAGAGCGGGAGGTGACAGCGCAGTCCATCAAACTCCCACCCCACCTCGCTGCCCTCCCAACATCTCACCTCACGCTGCCATCCCCCTTCCTCCTCCTCCTCCTCCCCCTCCACCATATATACGCTCACACTGTTTCTCCACTAAGATCTACCAGGAGGCTCAGATGAGCTGCCTCCAAAGAGTTATGGCTGTTTCAGTCTTACAGGAGACAGCTTCGAGCCGAGTCTCTCTGACTTTATGTTCTTTCTTTCTTTTTCGTCCTTGTCTAGACTTTTCAAACATCAAAAGTTTGCAAGATGTAAGCAGAAACTTTCCTCTCACGTTCCTCTTACTTTTTTTTGAACACAAGATTTATACTTAAGTCAGACCTCAGAATCGAGCGCCGCTGTGCAGGCTATCCGTTTGACTGTTTTGTTATATTGGTGTCAGCGCAGAGCGTACAGTAATTTAAATGCAAATCAGATTGTTGAAGTATTGCAGATGTTAATCCTGCTAATCGATAGACCTGCGTGAGCCCATTAAGTTAGAAATCCATTACTATCTTTCTAGATGATATTTTATTGATTTTTCTGGCTTCGATCTATACGGCACTGTACACCAAAGTGAGTTACTGCGTATAAAGTCTGGCGTTTCAGGTTCTCTGCCTCCACTGAAAAAAAAAAAAAAGTTAAAAACGACAGAGAGATTGCCTTCGGTAAGTTTCTTTGTTTCGTGTGTAAAAAGGGCTTTACCTGCTTTCAGATCAGATTACTTCAAATACCCACACACTCACACACACACAGTCTCACTCCATGTACTGTACCTGCACACACACACTTGTGGCAACACTCATTCTGTAGGTGTCAGCGAGGCCTTTCACTCTTTTGGATTTATTAAACCTGAAACAAATCGGTACTTTCAACCCAAAAGGTGACCTTTCTAGAAGAAGTGCTGTTTCATGTCATGTAGCAGCAAGAGTTCATTCCCTTGGTCACTGACATGTTGAGGGCATCACTCACCTGGGTGCAGAAACTCTGTTGTTTCTCAGAGGAGGAGCCAGAAGGTGCAGTGGGTTTAATCCTTATAGTCTTTACTTTATTAACAAACCTGGAGACTGCTGTTTGTTGGGCTCAATTCATTAGATATTTTCATATTCCCAGTGAAAGGAGCGCCCCTGTGGTGTCTTATCTTCTGTACGAGTGTCTTAGTCACTCTACAGTAGAGCTCAGTTGTCCTACAGATGTCCTGCCATTAGAGGTAGTAAAGCAGATACATACCCCTTTTCCACCAGTTTTCATTCAGTGCTGGTGCTTAGTTTGTTCTAATCCTATTCTTCCAAAGAACTGGTTTGGTTTTCCATCGGCAAGGAGCCAAGTGGGAGCCACGTCATTGCGTCATTGTGTAACATCAGTACGTCACTGGTTTCCAGCCTTCGGTGTATCGTGGCTACAGTGACAGAAGTAACACTGTTTACACAGATCACACACACACACACACAGATCGAGAAAAGACAGAGTGCCACCTATTGTAGCAGAAGTCTGATTCTCTTTTCTGCTTTTACGGACAAGACCAGATCCTCGCTGTGACTTTATGATCCAACTATGACCTCAGTCGGACCACTGTGTGCATGTAAATATTCTGACTATCAGCCTGTCTGAGTTTGTGTGGGTATGTGAAGGGCTTCTGTGTGTTTACTTTCTGAAACAATAAAACATTATGTTGTGGGATTAATAAATCTTACAGAAGTGTTGGTACTGAATAGCACATGAAAAATGATCATTTTGTCTTGCTAAGAGAAGCTGAAAATGAAAAAAATGTACAGATTTTGGAGGCTAAACTTTTTAATTCTTACTTAGCAATATTTAAAGGTCATCAACAGTCAGAGACAAATTGATAAGTCACCGCAGCTCAGACTCAGAAGTCAGAATTGGAAGCAGAAAAGATCACATAATAACATTGCACATTGCACACTAAATCCCGTCAAATTACATGTGCAGTGTCTAGCCTTTGGATTTGTGCTTACAGAACGCAATAGCTTTGTGAGTTGGTAAAATAATGGTCACTCTTTAATGAGAAAAATGAGAAGAGGCAATATAGAAATCTTTCTAGCAGAGATTGATGGGTAAGATTTTAAACTTCCAGGGGCATAATGCTGCTACCCATTCCCTTGCACAGTCAGTCAGGGAGAAATGCAGCTCTGGTGTCTGTAATGACTTCATCAATCTGTAAATAAAAGCCGGCAGCAGCAGAGAGAAAGGGCTCCCCCTGGACCCTGTGGGACCCCTGAGGGCCTTGCTGTGTCTCTCTTCACTCTTGGTTACAGTTTAGACGTCCTGTGTGGCCTGTCAGGTCCTCTTCCTCACCCTGCTGTGCTGCTAAGTGCTCTGATGGCCCGCGGGGCTGTGGATGGGCTAAATACCGGTGTAATTGTCTGCTCAGGGCACAAGCACCGTTGTAATGTGTTGTACAACACCACCATTAACAGCGGCCTGAGGCTGAGGGGACATTAAATGGACGGGGCTGTGTAGTTTATGTCCTCTTCCCCACACTCTCTATTTCTCTCTCTCACTTACACACTCTCTCTCACACACACACACACACACTCTTGCATTTGGTAGGAAGTAAATGAAATGCCTTCTTTTTTGTCCTACATGTTTTTTCCGCACAACCATTTATACCAGTGGGATGTATTATTGTCTTTCTGTACGTGTGGTATCAGCAGAATGGCAGGAGACAAAGCAAACTTTACTTCTCATCACAGTTTAATAACAAACTTGAAAATACCATTTTAATGGACAACCACACAGATGGAACAAAGAGTTTTAAAAAGGTATGTTTTATACCACTTTTTTACAGACTGATTCCAGCACTGATACCAAGTAGGGATATCAGTATTACTTTTGATTCATAAAATTTCAGTTAACACCATGACAGATAACTTTGAACATTTTATTTTATTTCTAAAATAAAAAAAAGGCAGCACAATCACTCTGCCATCAAGTCTAAATGAAACACAAAACTCCCTCTCTGGATCTACAAATTGTTTGTAACGAATTAATAAAAGTGCAAAATACAACTAACTAACTCTGAGTTTTAGTTTTTTTGTTTAAATGAACTGATATTCAAAATTAAGCACAAAATTAGAACAGGGCTTTAACCTTTTAAGCTGCTTAAATATCTAATTGTTTTGTCTTTAAATCAATTCACAGTTGGGCTTTTTGAAATAGTGTCAAAGTGAACGCTCTGTTTTGGTTTTGGTTTAGTTTTTGGAAGTAGCATCAGATTAAGCGCTCTCATCGCTTTACACACAATAAAGACTGCAGAGCGATAAACAGAGTCCTCTTGACTTTGTGACAAATGTTTTTCAATTCAGCCTTGGAGACATTTTTAATGTGAGCAAAGTTCATATAAACTCACCTTTTCTAATTGCACTTCTTTAACATGCAATTAGAGAGTAATTTCAGGATTTTCTTTTGCTCAGTGAAGTGGATATATTTACTTTTATATCAATAGTGAGTGTTGTACACTGATCTACTTCTGTTTCTCTGTAGTGTCTCAGTTTTACAGTGATTGGTTCAACCACAAGCTCTGAGGAAAGTACAGAAAAACAGGCCCTGTTGTTTCTTGGAAATAATTAGAGCCTTGTTCACTAGATCTAAAGTAGCACACAAGAATATCCTCCCCGTACTGATACCTGTTCTTGGTACGTGCCCATCTCTAGTCTCAGCAGGATGGCCTCTGTTCATAGTGGGAAGACTCATGATTATTTATTACAACCAGGAGACAAAACTATCTATGCTGTTCATCACTGTTTAACAAATTTCTAACAATACTATTTTCAATAGACAACCACAGATGGAACGAACATTTTTTTAACATCATTTATCATCATCAATCATGTTTCTTTGATCTAAGCTTGATCAGGATTACGTTTTCATTGATCCTGCAGCCCTGGATTAAAAGAATATCTGTTGATGCTGCTCTTTATTCTCATATGTATCCAGTATATTTTACAACACTTGCAAATATCATCAGCATAAAAATACTTCACACATCGGAGAAAACACCCTCAAATGTTCTGCATAAATAAGTTGCTGTACACCCAATACCCCCCCCCCCTCCCTAATTATGCTCCTTCAGTCACTTTCCTCCTGTTGTATTTTGCAGCAGCAGCAGCTCAGCGTCGATTGATAAATGATGTTGCCTTGGCAGCTCTCTGAAACAGCTGAACGACTTGGATAAACACATATGGCAGCTTTAGCACCCGCGAGAGGCGTCCTCCTCTCCATAGCAATATATTTCACTCTTCCTGTGTCCTTTACTTTGGCATTTTTCTTACCCTGTCGACTCACAATGAATCTCATGTTTAAAACGTAGTGATAGGAAAGTCCCACAAATATTGATCGGCCCGCCTCAGCTCATTATTGCATATCCATAACTTTTCGACGGACGGCGTCAGAAAGCCTGGCGATAGACTGACAGGCCATTTTGAGAGTTGATGGGGCACAGTAGCCGAAATGGAGATTTAGCATAGGGACGAGGGCCGTGTCACGCCTCTCCGGCAGTCATCTTCACTGGGGACAGATTGGTTAACAATGCAGGAGCAAAGGTTTCTCTCTGCTTAATTAGCCTTTGACCCCAAACACTGATGCCTTCTGTCAGGCTGCGTTTGGCCCTCGACTCGTCAGCTCCATGAGAAACCAATAATGAGCATTTAAGTGTTTCTGACCCCTATAATGGCTGCTTGAAAGACTGCATCTCTTTGAACAATCGTCTCAACACATCTTCCTTTCTGAGACGAGGAAGAGAAATACACTCAAGATTTAATAGCAGGCACAACTCAATATAAGAAAATGTGCAATAGCTGTTTGTCTCTTTAATTAAGTCTTTTAATTAGCAGCTTCATGCAAATAGTAGAAGCTATAGTTAGAATATAGAAATCTTGTCAAACAAGTAAAACCGTTGTGGTGGAATTTAGATTAAGTCACAAATGTGGGCTCTTTATGATACGTAAGTTTTACTGAAAGTATTAGCCTAAGATGCAATGAGATACAACTTTATATGATATATTATTGTTGACTAGAGCTGGGCAATTAATTGCAAATTAGGTTAAATCGCAAGACGGCCTGCTGCAGTTTTCTAATCACAAACAGTGCAATATTTTCTTAACCTGAAATGTGTCCAGTTTTTTGCAGCAGATGTTTTTTGCTCTACACCAGTGTTACTCAACCCTGTTCAACCAATGAGCCAAATTGCTGATAAATACCTTTGCAAGAGCAACAATCTGAGTGGTGAAAATTGGCAAGAAGCAGCAATGGAAGTTAGTTTTTGGTGACCTAAAGTGGTCAAAAAGAAGCAAAAATGGGTAAATAAAGGTGACAATTGAAAGAAAACTTGGAGAATAGTTAAAAAGTAGCAAAAAATGGTCCAAAAGCAGCAAAAAAATAATGAGGAAAAAGTGGCTAAAATGGGCAGAAAGCAGTCAGGGGTTGCTGCAGCATTCAGCCACGGTTTGTTAAAAGGAGAAGAATTGCATGCAATAAAAAGTAATAATGTTTTAATTCCAGATGCTTGACATTATAAAAAGTGTTACAACTCTGAAAGCTTCAAATTGAGAAAATATTAATAAACCAATGAAATAGGAAACCATCCATGGGAGCTCAAGAAATTTTCTGAATGCCATGCAGAAATATGTCCTCTTTGACTCCAAAATAAAAAAAAAAAAAAAGAAATACAGGTAAAGACTAAGGAGAGAAATTTGCATCACAAGCAGTTTTTAATAAAAATACATCAAAGGCATCGTACATACAGGCAGCACAATGTCTGTATCTACTACACTTTAACCACAAGATGAAGAGGAGGGGGAGAAAAAGAGGCCGAAAAGGTTTTAATGTTTGTTTTTATTTTAGAGTAAACCAAAATGACGATAGCTCAAGGGAGACTAAACACTGTTTGATACAGATCATCACTGTTAATTGGTTTCTTTGTACAAACGTTGCAGATTTAGGAGTCATTCAAAAGGTCAGCTGTGAGCAGCGGTTTGAAACTTGGGGTGAAGGTCTGCAGTGTGAACATCAGCTGAGTGCCCCGAGCCTCCACTATTCACTGCTCAGTATTTAAAGCCTGCCTGCCTGCCTTTCTGCTCTTTGACTGAGTTTTCTGGGTCATTAATTCCCGCTGCCGGCTGATGAAGAGCCAGACATCCATGTCGCGTTCACAGAGGGGAGCGTCCATCTCTGCGAGGGGTTGTCCTCAGCTGGACACCTTTGAGACCTTCTCAAACTGTCCAGGGACGATTTTTTTTTAGACACAGCTCGTATCATTTTAATGGGAGCCATTTAATCCTAGACCAACCTTGTCATGTGACAGGCAACTCTTCATTCTCAGGATTGAATTTCTTTTCCCTTGATGATGGCCTTCACTAACAGCTCCTGTCCTCATGGAGCACCCAACAAATCCAAACAGCTGATTGTTTTCTGGTAACTTTTAGACTTTGCATTGGATGTTTCCACACTGAGGCAGTTAACTCTGCTGATAAAGACAGTGAGACATTACTGACAGCTCTTTAAAGGTCTGTTGATAACACTGAGCTAAATTACCCCATCTTTGTTAAATTAAATAACTCTCCAAATAATTATAGAATCAGATTTTGTTTTCATCTGAAAAATGATTTATTCTTGAGCTTGTTTTGTTATGTGTTTATGGAAGAGTTTATCTGCTTAACTTATTTTTTCCAGTTCCCTCTATTTTTTCACCACATTAAAACGTTTTAGGGCTAATCACTAATCGCGACATTTCTGGAGTTGGCGGCGTTTCCTTCACAACTAGAACTGTGAACAACTTGAGTAAAATCTTGTCCCATGAGATTCAATATGCTGAAGAAGCAAGGAAGACTGTAACCAGTGGTAACCATGGTTACATAACGTTAGGTAACATATTTTTACTCCAAGTGTTGAAAAAGATTAGATGAGTTGTCTTTGGACACAGAATCGATTTTTCCACAATGTTGCATACAGGGTGTAATGACAAAGTCAACTCACAATACAATACGAAAAACGATATAGGGCTCATGATACAAAATACACAGGATAGACAACCAGCGAAGTCCTATCTCCGTCACAAAAACACCAGCGCTCAACACAATGGAGCCAATAGTTCAGCGTGAAAACTTTAGTTGTAGCTCGCACGAGCGTCAGCTGATGAGGTGGAGAATGATTTACAGTTAGTGTTTCCTCAGACTCTTATAGAGACATTATGTTGCAGCAGACTAACATGCTGAAACAGGTAATGTGATGCTACTTTGCTGTTGTTTCAAATGTAACCAACATTGCAGACGGATTAGTAGAGACAGAATTACAAGAGGGGAAAACAACGAAATAACAGACATGGCACTTTTTTCGTTGGTAAGGAGCTCAAAATGTTGGTTTTGATTATTTTTAGATTAATCGCCCGGCCTTATATTGTATCAAAGATCAAAATTCTATAATCATAACAACTCCAATCACAGCAAATAGTCCGCCTTTGAAATGGCTTGCTGATCACAAAGAGTGTTTCAATGATTCAAAACCAAGATAGCAGAATAAAACCGTTGAGTAAGAAGATAATTAGGTGAAAACAAATTATTCATTTTGCCATGAACTGCTGAAACGAGTGGAGCAACAACATGTAGTAACAGTCATGGCTGTTTATGTATTTCTATATGATTCTGCTTTTTCAGTTCACTCTTCTTTTCATAAGTTAGATTGAAACATGTTCACTCAGTTATTAAAGTAACAAACAGGGTCTGCTGTATTTATGGCCTTTGCAGTTGCTCTGTGGTTTTGTAGAAGTTCCAGAAACTTCAGTAACTCATTCACATCCCTCCCTGTTAATGTAGAGCTGTGTGTGTTTACTTAAGTGTTATCAGCCCGTATGACCCTGGTGTACGGTGGATGAGTGTAGAGTATGAAACCCACAGAGAAAGCTTATCCTGCTGGATCAGACTGAATTACCATCTCCCCTCACATCTGGGCTTTTGTTCTCCTGTTTGGCAGCAGCAGAAATGATTGCACCTTCACTCCCTCTGCCTCAGCAGGACAAGTGGGAGGTTAAAAAAGCTTCCTTTTGTTAGTCTGCACAATGACTGTTTAATAGTTTGAAATCTTATATAGAGTGCTGAGTGACTGGGAAAAGGGCAAAAGTTCAGTCAGGAGGATAAACTCTCTTTCAACATTACTAACAGGTAAAGTCTCTCCTGTTACAAACTATTTCTTCTGTACACAGTGTGAACTTCACAGACATCCAGCCTCACAATGGAGCCTCTATTTTCGGGGGAGTATCAAAGAATTTTACACTCTCATCCTGGACTATTTTAGGGCTGAACAATTTGCAAAAATAATCTAATTGCGATTTATTTTGCAATAATTCTAAGGGTTCTCCATCCTATGTTTTCTCAAACAAACACAAACAATAAATCACTTTAAAAAGGCACCAAATTGGGTAAATAAAATATAAAAAGATAACTTTGAAAAATGAAGAGCTATTTTGATTTAAATGTCAAATTTGCTTTCAATTGTGATATGAAATGGGTGATTTTTTTTTTCTTTCCTGTTTTGAATAAGGAAAACACAAACATGAGGGTGAGAAGTAAGATTTTGAAAAAAATGTCCGTTAAAGAAAAAGTACAATATTTTTGGTCACTCATTTCAGAAAGTGAAACTCAGATATTATAAAGACTTATATGACAAAGAGTGAACTATTTCAAGCCTTTATTTCTTGAAATAATGTTGTGGATTATGGCTTACGGATAATGAAAACCCCAAAATCTGTGTCAGAAAATCAGAATATTACATAAGATAGATAAAAAAGATATTTTTTTTTTTTTTGCTAGTTTTTGCTGCTTTTTGACCATTTCTGCCACCTTAGACTTACTCTAATTGCCATTTTTGCCAATTTTCACTCCTTATATAGTTTTTCTTGCAATGGTAGTTTCAACAGTTTGGCTCTTTGGTTGAGTATCACTGGTGTAGAGCAAAAATATCTTCTGCAAAAAAGTTGTATCTTGTATTGTGACACATTTCAGTTTCAAGAAATATCCCACTGTCTGTGATTAAAAAATTGCAGCGATTTAATTTCATTTGCAATTAATAACACAAAGAATATTATATGAGATTTAAAAAAAAAACTCTGACGTTGATTCAGAAAAAATTCAGAATATGTAACCAACAGTAGGAAAAATGAGCTAATTGTTTGAACATTATCACAGTTGGTGTTATTGTGTCATTAACATGCTCTGAGGCTAATTGAGAACAAGATGCTGTGGTGTTTCAGCAACATTAATCTGGATTAAACAGGAGAGCAGAGGACAGACAGAAGCAGAACAGAACATGTGTACGGCAGCGTGTCATGATTTAACATCTGCAGTGAAACTACCACGTTCAGTCGCTCTGTGCCTTTAATTACATCATAGATTTCCTGCTGATGAACAGGCTGAGAATTAACAGTGAACAGGCTAATTCACACACACACAAACACACACGTTCCCCCACCCACACAGTGTTATTGCTTTACAAGTGGACCACTGAGGGACAGGAAAGAAAGAGCACGGAGCACTTAGCTACACAAACATTAGTATTAACGATTGAGGCGCCTGTTTGGAATTGGTGACATACTGCAGACGGGCAAAAATTGGAGTCCGAAACCAATCAGGAAGTTAATGAGGAGAAAAATTACTCCTCTTCTCTTCCCTCCCACCACTGCTGAGGAGGAGAAGAGAGGGAGGGAGACAGTGGAGGGTGAGGGATGAGACGGGCCAGTCATGATGAGCAAGGATTCTGGGAAAAGCACTGACATCAGCTTTGGTTGACTTTAAAGTTATCCTTTAGGAAAAATAAAGAGTGTAAGAAAATAACTCTTAAAACTATGATGAAATGGGAGAGCACAAAACCTTAGAAAGTAAGATATCTTAAATCACAGAGGGAGCTGAGTGAAACAGGACGGATGAGGGAAAAGTGGATGCCGATAGAATAGACAGCGTGGCTTCACCTTTTACCTTTGTACAGTTTTGAAGCCAAAAAATGTCACCGGAGACGCCATTGTGCAGCCAGAGTCTGTGCAGTAAAGAATTTGGGTATAACAAAAAAGCAAAAATCATATTAATTTATTTTTCTAATTTCTTTTTGACTCTCTTTCCCGGAGTTTTACATATCCCCGATAAAAAGTACACACGAACGACCACTGTCAGTCATCGCAAAACAAAACGTATAACCCAGTTTTGTAATGTCTAATAACTAATAAAAGAACCAACTCCTCAGAAAAAAGAGGACTTAAACACAATGCAGCTAAATAACATCTTCATACCACTGCAGCTTAAAGATGTGAGTAACATTTCTACGAGGTGTAATCGTTTTTTTGAGTTTTACCACCTCTCATCTGGAATGCATTAGGAGATGTAGTTTTTGAAATACTGCAGCCAGTCACCAGGGGGAGCAGTTTTTGATGAGACCTCAGTGAGAGCGGCTGTCATGGCGTCTGTTGATTATACTGTCTATGATGCCGACAGATTACAAGTTCCAGGATCTCAAACTAGTTCTCTTTGGGTATAATTGTCCATCGAGAAGAAACTGAGCATTTTTTTTGGAGAGTTACTGTTTAAATTTCAACTCTTTCAACTTTCTGTTTATACAAACTTTGGGGGCTGAACATTTCTGATCGATAGAGCTCTTAAAGTATTCTTATTTCCTCTTTCATCCAGAGAAAAATGATCCCCAGCTTGTGATAGATTTGGTTTAATAACTCCTAAACAATGTTCTTCTGTGAGCCTCATAGTGTTAATGTGTCTCTCTCAGCTCCCGGTGTTACAGTTTAAATAGTGACCCTGTAAACTGGAGATCTTCAGCTGAACATGTTAGTGGATATCCAGCTCACAAAACACAGGAAAGGTCTTCGAGAATACATCCTGGTTTGATTTTGTAAACAAATACATGTGTCTGAGAAAGATACCTCCCATTGAAAGTAAGCAACAACCTTGTAATGAAATTATGGGACCGTGTGGAAGTGCTAAAATCTGCGGTTCATAGTGTCCACTTGAGGCTGGCTCCAAGAGAACCAGAGGTTTACATACACACCAAGCCAAAAAAAAAAAAAGCTGTTTTCAGAGCAGAAATTAACATGTTGACAGCCTGGTGCAAATAATGTCTCTTATCTGGATCGCTAATTTTGCTAACAGCACAAACTGTACACGTTTTTTCTAACTCAGCAGTTGGTGCGTGTATTGAAATACACTTGTGAATCCTTCTGCGTGCATTCGTGAGTATTGAGACTGATCTGACTGGTTCAGTGACATGACTCAGAAATGGTTGAGGAGAATGAGGCGTTTTTATTTGCCTTGATTTGATCTCTTCGTGCTTGATTTATTTACATTTAGCATCGTTGCAGGAATATCCACATTTGAAACGTCAACTCTGATGGCTTTAAGTTTGTACCACACAAGCTTGTTTAAGATCTGCAGTGGTTATAATGATAGTAATTTTTGACTGTAGTTGTTCTGAGTGCCGGCCTCAGTTTTATCCCTCTTATTCCTGTTATGAGCGGAGCAGTATCTGCAGACAAGTGTTAAAATGCCTGGGTGCACAAAGCTCTGATGTTAACTAAAAGATCTGATGGTTTTTGTTTAGTGCGCGCTGTCTTCCCAATTTCGCTGACTGCTTCAATTTACTATAAATCCCGAGCTTTGGTAAGAATCGTTTTAGCGTTCAGTGAAATTTATATCCGGACAATAGGAGAGAGGATTGTTTGTTGTGCAGTGCTGATGATACCACTCTGCTGTTTTCTCTGTCTCACTACAGTATTTCTATTCTCCTTCTTTATTCGCTCGCCTCACAGTACAAAGACATTTTTTATTTTATGAGTGCTGCTCTGCCTACCTACAGGATCCAATAGAAATTTATCATATTAATGTCTCTGTGGAGTATCCAAGGGAAAGATTTGTAGCTCAATATCTGAAAAAGGAGGGAAATATTTGAAGTTAATAGACCTAGTTAATCAAAGTGGGGCAGAAAATCATCGTTTCTTTCCCTCATAAGTCTAAAAAGCAAACCTAATCAGAGAAGTAAAGCACATTTTGGGAAAGCTCAGATCGTGGACATGTAGAGGATGTTGAGTCGTCATGGACGACTTCAGTTAGCGACATTTGTATTAAGATCTAAAGTGTGTGTGTTTTGTCTCCACAGCTTTCTCTCCAGGAGGGATCTCCACTCCCCAGGACTCCACCCTGACCTGCAGGTCCATCAGCTGCATGGTCAACTCTGACGTCGGCGCCGAGTGCGACGCCAACAGCGAGACCCCGGACTTCACCGTCAACACCATCATGGATGGCGACGCTACCAAATAAAAGAAGCTAAGAGTAGCATTACATGCCAGGAGGATCATGAGATCATGTGAAAAGTTTGAACGTTAGTGCTTCAGCTCTTTCTCTCTCTATCCTGAAGACACAACATGTGTTAGTTAGCATCTTCAGCCTCAAAGCTCTTCAATTCAGCATTAAAGTAGTTTAAAAGTACAGGGAGAGCTTTAGGACAAAAAGATGTGCAAGTTCCCAAAATCTTTTAACAGTTCCAGTTGGTTTAGTTGGACCAAAAAGACACTTGTAAAGGTAATCAAACATACCGTGGATCAGGAATGGATCACGTTTTTCTGACTAGACAAGCATGTGTTCCTGTGTGAAGCTCAACACTTGCTTTAAGTCTCTAAAAGCAACAGTTTGTACAAAGTTCAGTGTTTTTATACCCAGTGGAAGAAATGATGCAAAATGCAGAATAATGCTTTAGAAATTGAATTTGACTTGCACATTCTCCATTTGGTTGAATCACAACATGCTGCCATTCACCATTTCAGTCACATGTCGTCACACGCACCTAGCAGCAGTTCATCACTTCATAGTTCGACAATCAGAATATCTATGAGATATATTTTTTCGAGCTTGAATCTAAAATCATTTGTGAATCCAACCTGAGGCACTTAGTTCATTAATTTAGACAACCAAGGTGGTGAAAATGGGCACAAAGAAGAAATCTTTTCCTCTTTATTTTTGATACTTCCCAATGTTTGACAAATATTGCGTGCAAAATGCATATAATGTATTATTTTTATTGAGAGATCCTTGAATTTTAAAATCTATTTGCTAAACCAAAGCTGCCTAAAGTCTTTATAACTCTAACCAGAGAACTATGGTTTAGTGATGGTTGAGAAAATGTCCAGGAATCCTGAAAGTCAATGTAATTTTTTTGTTCTAATCAAACAGTAGTAACTTCTTGATGACAGATGACAATTCATTGTTATGTTTTGTACCAATATTTTATCACAAGAAGGGTCCTTCAACCATATATTGGACATCCCCTTGAGGTTATTTCTGCTGTAGACTTGTGATAGTTGAGATTTCTATCTGGATTGTTTGGCTCTGTTTGAAAGATTGTGTTAATTTCATTGTATTACACACATTAAAAATAGTGCACAGCAAAAAAGGAAACTAAACTTTTCTAACTATGTCCAGACATTTTATGGCCACATCCACCGTTGAAGAACAAACAAATTTCTCTTTTTAAAGTCGGTTTTCAAACAGCTTTTCTTAAGTACAAATCAACGTGTCACTGAGTTAAAGTTTAAAGAACTTCTTTGACACTGAGCGTCTCCTCCTGTGGGGACAAAGTGCGACTCGAAGGAGAAAAAGGAACCATGAATCATGTTTCCCTCCACTGTGGTGACATGTGAGGAGCACCTACTGCTTATTTATGTCACAGATCCAGTGGTGTTGTTTATACCGGAGGATTTGCATCTCTGTTGTAGGAATTAACCCACTCAGACCAGGAGGTTTGCTCTACAGTGACAAAAAAATTTGCAGAGAGAAAACCTGAGACGATGAGTTTTGCAGTGTCAGTCCCTCAAATGTTAGTATCTAGTGTAAAGTCCTGACTTAAAGTAATCCAGTTCTCTTAGTTTCCTGTTGTTTAAAGGCCACTTTTAGTCCTAAAAGCTAATTTCTACTGTTCAATTAAAAAAATCCCACTCCTGAAACATAAAATAATCTCAGATTTATCAGTAATATTCAGCCTTTGTGATCTGTAAACTTTTTAACAGTGTTGTTAATGTCTGTTTTTTTTAACCAAAAAGAAGTTTTGACTTCTCTTTCTTTCATAAAATTATAACAGAGACCCTGTGTTGCCCACTTTTACGCTGCTTTGTTTCAGTTCCAAATAAAGAGTTGACTTCAATGAGATTTTCAGACTTTTCTGCCTCCATGAAGCCGGCAACAACAGCACTGTTCTGCTTACTGTTTATGTTTTTTTATGTTTTATGGAGATCCATTTCACTCTGCAAGCTTTCCAAGTGTTTGTTTGTGTTCATGTTTGAATAAGACAGCAACAAAAGTCATTTGGAGTCTTGGAGTTTATGTTGCTACAAGTTTTCTGGAAATAAAAACGCTCCAAAGTGATAGAGTGTAAATATGCTGGTGTGCTGGAAACAACAATATAAAGCAGAGAAAGAAAATTACTTGTATTTTCTTTCTGCTGCGCTGTGGGAACATTCATTGGATTCTGCCCCATCTGTTGTAATCAATAACGTGACCATCTTGTTTTGTTATGAAACGCACTTACTCTTAATTTCATCCACCAGTGGTTTTAGAGAGAAGAATGTGGAGTTACCTATAAGACTTTGACATTATAAATCACCTCTTGAGACCAGATTGTGCAGCAGTATCGATTGATCCTGATATATCACAGAAATTTACTGTCACTTCTGTTTTCAATTAAAGATACAATCAGTCAGATAATGACTTAATTGGATTTTACAGAAGATTGAGTTTTATTGCCCTGTGCTTTACGAGTTTAGTTAAGGAAGGCCATTTTATCAC